>OZ012735.1:498732969-498827969 GCA_963859935.3 Lathyrus sativus
TAGTAGTAGTAGTAGTAGTAGTAGTAGTAGTAGTAGTAGTAGTAGTAGTAGTAGTAGTAGTAGTAGTGGTAGTACTGGTAGTAGTGGTAGTGGTGGTAGTGGTAGTAGTGATAGTAGTGGTGGTAGTAGTAGCAGTAGTAATAGTAGCAGTAGTAGTAGTAGTAGTAGTAGTAGTAGTAGTAGTAGTAGTAGTAGTAATAGTAGTAGTGGTAGTAAAGGTAGTGGTAGTGGTAGTAGTAGTAGTGGTAGTTGTAGTAGTGATAGTAGTGGTAGTAGTGGTTGTGGGAGTGGTAGTGGTAGTGGTAGTGGTAGTGGTAGTTGTCGCTTCCGCGAAAATAAGGTGCCGGCAGAACAGAAGAGTCGACACCTTTCGTTATTTATCCCTCGGAGCGGGAAAGGAAACGATCGGAAAAACCTGACGAAAAAGGGTAAGACAAGGTCATCGCAACCATTGTCTGGGTTCGGGAGTCGGTTACGCAAGGGGAAGGTATTAGCACCCCTCACGTCCGTCGTACTCGACGGGATCCACGCTTGTTGTGTTTACTGGACGAGTTGGTTTATCTATCTACCTATCAAGGCTGGCTTAAAAGGAAAAGAAAATGACTCGGAAAAGCGTCGCGCTTTATGCCTACGTATTCTCATCAGAGAATGAGAAATCAGAGTCAATGTAGTTCGACCTACGACGGGTTACGGGGAAGGTAGCTCGCCAATACATCAGTATTGTGCCTACGTACTCTCAACAGGTATGAGAGATCAGAGCTTACGTAGTTCGGGATACTACGGATTACGGGCATTCAGATTCATCTGTTTTATCGAGTAGGGTTAAACAACAGTTACAGCAGTTAGGGACAAAGCCTGTTTGCGTTTGTTGCACCCCTAAATTTGACCAACAACTATTTATTCATTGAGTGTTTGAAAGTTGATACCTTCATCATACAGTTCAAGAGATCCTCAGAGGAATTGGTTGAAACCAGGGATGTGTGCTCCATAACTTGAGAGTTGTGGGTGCTCCTTAGATGATTCTGAGACTTTGAGAATGAACTTGATGTTTTGAGAAAGCCTATGAGATGTCTTGAAAGCCATCATGAGCCCAGAGAGGTCATTATGCAAGAATTCAGAAGACTCAACCATGAATGGTAGAATTAGGGTTTTAACTGGGTCAACCCTAGGATAACTGAAAATTTGGAGAAGGTTGAGACCTAATCCAAGGGGCATGAGATCATGGAATGATGCATAGAGATGTTATAAATATGATTCCTAGACCAACTCATCATGATTGAGGAGTTTGAGAAGTTTTGAGTTAGGGTTTCTGAGGATTGTCAGTGAAAAAACCCAAGTTGGATCCCTATCTTCCATGCAGTTTTAGCTCTAGATGGGATTGATATCTCATCTTCCCCACAACATGAATGTTGTAGAGCTTGTTCTTAGCTTTAATTTGAGTGGTGGAAGTCCTTGATAGGAGTTACAGAGCTCAAGTTATGGTTTTGACAAATTACAGGTCAGCAGAGGTGTGTGAATCTGGGTCCTTGAAAGTCACCCAACTTGCAGACAACTTTTGCCCTAGTAGGATGATTCCTATGATCTCTTGGTAAACATGAATGTTGAAGGGGATCTTCTTAGATTTAATTTGAGTGGTAGAAGTCCTTGATAGGATTTGTGGAACTCAACTTATGGTTGGAACAAGATAGGGGTATTTTGGTCATTTGTCAGTTATGGGTCATTTTAAGCAAAGGCCATATCTCCTATTTCCAAGCCTCAAATGGAAAAACTCAAAACATTAAAGTTGTTCAAAATGTGATTTTAAGTCTAGAAAAGAGGTCATGAATTGTTGGAAAAGCTCGTAGCATGGATTTTCATGATTGGTTAAAAATGAACTAAAAATGGCTTATAAGTTTAAAAAGTTGAAAGTGAAAATTGGTTTGGAAGATCTAGGAATCCAAAATGGGTCATCCAATATATCATTTTGATTGGAAACATCATTTTGAGAACATTGGTTTAAGCACAATTTTCATTTGAGGCTTTAAAATGGGACATGCTTTGGAAAATTGTTACTTGAATCTTAAGGCAACTTGAGGAATCTTCACACAAGGCAAATATGAGCTGATTTCTTTGTACATTCCTTCTCAATATCCCACATAAGGAGAATTTGACACCAAATTACAAGGTATAAGGCATGATACATGGGATTTTCAACTTATCATCACATGAGATTTTCAAGCACTTTCTAGTTCATTCTAGAAGGATCTAGGAGCTTCCATGGATTATTATAAAAAGAGTGGATCAAAGTGTGATTAAAGGTTGGTGAAAGTTGGAGAATTGAGTGGAGAAGAGTGAGGTTAGAGCAATGTTTTCAAGAGGTTCCATTATTGCAATTCAAGCTCGAGTTCACCATTGGAGGCTTCCTCCATCCAAGTTTTTGCAAACAGAATCATTTCCACCATTGGAGGATCATCTGGAAGAAGAAGCCAGCATTGAATCGTGCCCTACCTCATTCTACCATAACTTCTTGACAGGTTGGTAAATGCATTCATACCTCTTTAATTATGCATAGATAGCTTAGATTCTAGGTGTAGATTGGTTAAGATAGGATAGATGATGAAATTCTGAGAATTAGGGGGCATTTCATGGAGTTTCATAGCAGGGTGTAGAATCTTTCATGATCAAGAATAAGCTGGATGTTAGGTTTTAATGCACGATTGATAGTTCATTGTGATGAGCATAACATGTAGAGCAAGATTGGGTCATTAATTGAGAGTTTTGATAAGGTTGATCTCAGTGCAATCATGGTGGCACCAAGGTTTTGAGCATTCTGTTTGCACGTTATAGGAAGATTCAAGGGAAGCTACGCATATGGTTGTAATCCTCATGTTTCGTGGAGCATTTTTGGTTTTGAAATTTTTGAAAACCATTGAGAGATGAGAGAGCAAGAGATGATGGAAGGTAGCTGCACTAAGCTGCATGTTCATGGCCATTCTTCAAACCCTAGCGCGCATGAAGAAGACGATGCAGCCATCGTTAGATGAAGCCAAGACCCGTTGACTGGGGAACGAATCCGAGGGATGAGATTTAAAGAAAATTGAGAGGGAAATCTGGGAATTGAAACGCTGCGTTTCATTAAACGCAGCGTCTGGGCTTAATATATTCTCTCCTATCCACACCCCCCTGATTCAGCCCATTTGAAACTTAACTAGCGCGTCTTGCTTCTCACACCCCCCTCCCCTTTAATTGATTTCTTTTATACTTTAATTCCATTAATATTTTCTTGCATTTATAAAATTCATAAAAAATAGAAAATTGATCCTTTTTAAATTCTTGTTTTTTTCATATGTTAATAAATCTGTCTAGAAAAATATAAATAAATAAAATTTCCATTTTATTTTCTTTTCATATTTTTAGTATATTTTTCATTTTAATGGCTTTTTAATATGTTTAGTTTGATATCCAATTTAGTACAATTTGTTTTAGGACTTTCCCTTAGGGTTTTTGAGCCATTCTTTTTGGCATAGTTAGGTATTGAACCCTAGTTTCATGTAGGATTTATCTCTTGATTTGTAGATTAAAATTTGATGTAGTTTGATTGTTAGACATTTAGGTGTTCTAATTAGGGTTTTAGGTAGTATGAGTAGACTTGAACCATTTTGTTTTGGGGGTTTATAGACCAAGTTAGTGTATGGGGAATATATGGGTTAAGGGTAAGTATGTATAGAATCCCCTAGAATTTTTGCTAGAATATTGTATGGTGTTTTAGTATTTTTCATTGATTTTTGAATGTATGGATAATATGTGTGTTGCTTGGAGGCATAAGTTTGTATTGTATTGTTTTCTGTCCTTCTCTTTTGGGTGTGTGAGCTTTGAAGATTGAGTTGAAGACCTTAAGGATAATCATTGAAGCTTTGAAGACCTTGCAGAGGAGTTTAGCATAGCTTTTGTTTGTTTTGTTTACAGGATCATAGGTGTACAGGTAGAGCCATAGATAGAATACTTTGTTCAATAAACAAGGAGTGTCTTGTTCACCTCCTTCCTTCTCTGTGACATAAAGTCCCTTAAGGGTATTCACCTCTCTCCTTTGGAGGGATTAGTGACCTTACCCTCTGAGGTAGAACTTTGAGAGAGCCTTTCCCTTTGATGTTAAGTCCTCAATGGCATCCTTTGGAAGTCAGTGAGCACTGTAACATCCTTACCTCATCCTGTTGACTGAATCTTGCTTGCTGGAGCATTAGAGCCATTGAAGACAGAAGCTGGAGCTCTGGAGAGGATGATTCCTTGAAGATTGTTGAAGTCTGAAGACTTTGTGAAGTTCAAGTTGATGCTTGAAGATCCCTGAAGATAGTGAAGCCTGAAGGTGGAGCTGATCAAAGGAGCTGGGGCTCAAGGGAGAAGATGAGTTGATACTCATATTATAGGGTTGATACCTGGAAAGCAAGTGATCTCTGAAGTCTGAAGACTGGGTTGTTGCTGGAGGAGCTGAGGCTTCCTTCTGTTTTTCTTTTCTGTATTGATTGTTTTGTCTGATTTGTCTGCTGCATTAGACTAAGCCCATCTAGAACAAGTTCAGCCTAAGAGCATGAGTGCATCTGATTGTATTGTTATTGCTTGGCTTTGCTTGCGGGTATTCGGTAGAGCCCAGCTCTCTTGCCCCTGTGTTTATTTTGCTTGATAGCATTTCATTTCTTTTGTCTGTACGATTACAGTTTACTGTTTATTGCTTGATAGCATGTTGTTTATTTTTCAGTATGATTACTGTTATTTCATGACTGGCTTGAGGTTGAGATGAGCTTGTGGAGGCTGAAGCCCCACACACATTTCCTCCCTCACTTGCATTGCATGCATTTTACTGTTAAAGCTGATGCTTTTGTCTGTTTTGGTGTATCAGTGACGTGATCCCTTAGGACTCTCATTTCCTCTGATGAGGATTTGATGATAGGCTTTTAGGTTGAAACCTATGCATGACAACATCTAGGAGTTCCCTGTTCAAACCTCAACCATAGGATGAATCCATGGCATGATAACAGTAGGACTTGATAGTCTCCCTCCTAGTTGGGCCTGTTCTCTTCTCACCTCAAAACAGTTTAAGATACAGTAATCATGAATGATTTCTTTCGTACGCTACGAGCCTTAAGCTATCTGAGAAAGGATTGTGGGAGAGTTTCTTTTCCACAGTCTGGATGTTTAGTATGGTACCCTTTGGGTGACATGCGACGCATTCACTCTCAGGTCATAGTCTCTAGTGCGGTTGAAATCACGAACACAATAAAAAACACTTCTTTTAGGAGATAACCCGTTGTTTCCCGAACTACGTTTGCTCTGATCTTCCATACCGTGTGGAAGTACGTAGGCATAGGATGCGACGTCCTAGCGAGCAACCTTTCCCCATAATCCTTCGTAGGCCGAACTACGTTGACTCTGATTTCTCATTCTCTGATGAGAATACGTAGGCATAAAGTGCGACGCTTTGCCGAGTCATTTCATTTTTCTTTTCTTTTTCAGCCAGCCTTGATAGGTAGATAGAATAAAACCAACCCGTCCAAGTAAACAAACAAGCGAGGATCCCGTTGAGTACGACGGACGTGAGGGGTGCTAATACCTTCCCCTTGCGTAACCGACTCCCGAACCCAGACAATGGTTGCGACGACCTTGTCTTACCCTTATTCGTCAGGTTTTTCCGATCGTTTCCTTTCCCGCTCTGAGGGATAAATAACGAAAGGTGGCGACTCTTCTGTTTTGCCGGCACCTTATTTTCGCGCAAGCGACAGCTGGCGACTCTGCTGGGGACTCCAACGGTTCCCTGCGAGTCAATCCTATCGTTTGTGTGTTTACCTGTTGGGTTGCGTTTATTTATCGCATTTTTACTTCTCGCACTTTATTTCCCGCCTTTTATATTCAGTAAAATATGATTATTTGTGCTGTTGTGGGATGGGAGTTCTGATTGACTGAGAAGCCAGACCCAGGCTTGAGTGTACCATAGACTTAGAGTGGAAATTAGTGGGCGCGTGCTTGCTTTGCAGGCACTAGTGTCTCATGAAATCCACGCTCAGACGAGGTTCATCCGGTTGGCTTCACTTTCAACCCTTTGGGTTGAGACAGTTGCTGGTTTGGTGGATTGTCGACTCTGGGGACCGATCATTTGTGATTCAGCTAAGTGAGGCCTCTTCAGGACTCGATGATGCCACTCCTTCTGAGAATCGTATCATCAGTTTTGAAAGTCTGTGACACTGATGAACACATAGGATGCCGTACCTTGAGTCAGTCTAGGTCCATACCTGTGAGCGGGACTGGGTTTATTGCAGGGAACTTAGACCTTCAGACTACCTGGTTTTCTTGGCAGTGAATCAGTTATGTTGGGTTCTCAGTTACAGATGTGTTCTTGATAGAGCAAGAGTTTGGTCAGAGGATCTTATCATCGAGTGTTTGTCTGTTCTTGATAGAGCAGGCTTTGATCAGTGTATTATCATCAGTGGTTTGTTCTGGATGGAACAGATTTTGAGTGGGATCTGAAGATCTCATCAGCAGCCGTGTATTTGTTCTTGGTAGGGCAGATCTTGATTTGCGGTCTGAAGACTTCATCAACAGACATTCCTTGATATTGCACCCGGGGTCCTTATTATCAGGCACTTATTCTTGTCAGAGCAGAATTTTGATCTCGGTCCTATCAGATGGTTATGCTCAGCAGATCAGATTAGTGGCCTTACACCGGGGTTTCCTTCTCATCAGCGACTGTTGATACCGAATCTCCATAGCAGTTACCTGGATATATTATTGCATGCCTGCATTTTGCATTAGTTTGCGCATTCATCTGCATTCCATTAACGTGTGTCTGTGTTGCAGGTACCGTTTCCCTGATCCCGGATTTCTCGCCTTCTGTTGTTATTATGGCCTCCCTCAGGAAGACTGTTGCGTACAAGTTCCCGACCCCTGATGTGTCGAAGTTGATTGGTTTGATAGCCCTGGCAGGGGATCCTGTGAAGGATAGGTTCAGGAAGTCCTATGGCAGGTTGATTAGTCTGGTTTGCAAACCGTCTACATCCGAGTTGAATGGGTTGCATGCTCTTCTGCAGTTTTATGACCCTCCCTTGAGGTGCTTCACCTTTCGTGACTTCGTCCTCGCGCCGACATTGGAAGAGTATGCTGATATGCTGGGTGTGCCTATCAAAAGACAGATGCCTTTTGTCCACATGGATGCTGAGCCCGATCTGGCTGGTCTAGCTTCCTCGCTCCATTTGAGCGCTTCTGAGTTAGTGGTGACAAGTCGGAACAAGGTCCCAGGGTTCTCTCTGCAGTTTCTGATAGCTAAGGCTCAGCAGTGTGCTAAGGACAAATGTTGGGACGCATTCAATGCCATCCTTGCTTTATGCATATATGGCATTATCATATTCCCCAGCATGCCTGACTTTGTGGACTTTGATGCATTCCATATCTTTGCCTCAGGGAATCCAGTCCCTACTCTGATCGGAGACGTCTACCATTCAGTGCATTACAAGAATGAGAACCGGAGAGGGAAGAATGTCTCATGCTGCGTACCGTTGTTGTACAGGTGGTTTGATAGTCATTTGCCTAAGAAGGGTTCTTCTGTCCTGTCTGCTGCCACAATTGAGTGGCTTGAGCGTCTGATGAGCTTGTCGGCAGAAGATATTGATTGGTTCGTTGACAGAGACAGGTTAGGCACCGAGTTGATCTTCAGTTGTAGTGGGTTTCCTAATGTACCTCTGATAGGTAGGAAGGGTTGCATCAACTACAATCCATCATTGCTAGTTCGTCAGTTTGCATATGCTTTGAGGACTCCACCGAAGGAGGAAGAGGTACGGGAATCTCTGTACCTCACGGGTATTCTAGAGGGGGATTTGTTGTCCAAGCTTCAGTATGCGTGGAACAATATCAGCACGAGAGGAAAGCCTTTATTGGGAAAG
Organism: Lathyrus sativus; assembly: GCA_963859935.3. Classification (NCBI taxonomy): domain Eukaryota; kingdom Viridiplantae; phylum Streptophyta; class Magnoliopsida; order Fabales; family Fabaceae; genus Lathyrus; species Lathyrus sativus. Next base: position 498,740,874 of record OZ012735.1, read on the forward strand.
AGCAACAGCCAAGCCTACCCTCCTTATTCAGGTTGGATCAGAGCCAGAACCAGCGCTATAGGGATGCCATTCCCTCATGTCAGACCAGAGAGTCCTCCACCAGTTGAAGAGCCTACCACTGTGTCCATTCATCAGCACAGCCAGGTATTGGCCGAGTGTGAAGAACTGAAGAGGACAAATGCAGAGCTAGAGAAGGAGTTAGCTCAGCTTTGAAGTGAAAGGAACGAAGTCGTGCATGCTCTCAAAAAGCAAACAGAGTCGGTAAACCAGCTGAGTGTAGACTTGGCAAAGCAGATTGCTGATCGGGAACGCTTGGGCCAAGACTTCAGGGCTGCTAATGATGTACTAGCTACGAAGAAGCAGCATTTGGAGGAAGCATATCGGAGAATATCTAAGTTCGACCTGCATTGGAAGACTTCCATGGCCACCAGGAAGGAGCGAGAAGACAAGCTGATGCTGCAGATTTCTAAGCTAGAAGCCGAAGTAAAGGATAGTGAGCGGAGGTTTGATGAAGAGACCGCCCGCAGGTACTCCGCTGAAGCCCGTCTCAACAAAGCTATTGCTAACCTGAAGGAGCACAAGCTGATGTTTGAGTCTAAGAAGCGGAAGCTGGAGGATTGCTTTGGCGAAGGAGCTTGGGAGAGTTCAGTTCAGGGGCTTCAGCATACCATCAGGCAGAGAGAACTACTCGTCGAGAGATTGCTCACTTCGCCAGATCATCCGGATACGAAGGAATTATTAGCAGAGTATCGCGCCCGTGGCCGTACTTGATTAGTTATATCCCTGTTCGTTTTGATATTTGATGTATGCTGACCATCACCAGACTTGTTGGATGAGGTCATGCTGTTGATCTATTTGTACTCGCTGATACTGTGTACTGCCTTAACAGGCCTCTCCATATATATATGAGATTGATGCTTCCACAATTGGGCTCGGATTTCCTTTTCCTCTTATTATTGTCAGCACCGTCACTAAGGCACTAGGATCGGGGAAAATCTCCCACGCACACAGACACACGCATGCATCTGCATGAAGCATATTTGCATAATGTATATCTTATTGCTTTTCTTAACCTTTATTGTTGACAGGTTTTTCAGGTTCCGAGTTGTCTCCGGTCTCCAGGATTGATCAAAGACTCATCCACCGCTACTCAACTCGCGCCAATCAGACAAGGATAATGGACCAGGTGCAGTCAGACGTCCAAGAGCTCCGTGAACGGATGGACCGTTTTATGGAGCTGATGCAGGTAGTCGCGAATGGTCAAGACCAGCTTCGTACTCTGGTTCAACCTCTGATCTCCAGGGTTGACAGTAATGGCATACTTCACGGCGGGGCCGTGCCCACTCCTCCTCCAGTGGACGCTTCACAGAATGTTGTTCCTGTTGCCGGGGGCAACGGCAGTGCTAACGGCAATCTGATGACTAATCTCGGACTCAATACGGCAGCCGTCGGCAATGGTAGTCTGGGAGCCAATGTTAACATAGGGCCGGTCAACGGAAATGCTGGTGCAGGAAATCTGTTGGTGCCTCAGCCGTGGCTGGAGGACCATCAGGACGACGTATTCTCTCAGAGAGGTGTAGAAGCAGAGTTGAATGCTGAAGCTCGACTCAGGTTCAAGGCGCTGGATGACAAGATGAGAGACATTGAAAATCAAAACACATTGGGCGTTGACATGTCCAAGCTCGGGTTGATTGCTGACTTCAAAGTACCTCATAAGTTCAAGGTGCCTACCTTTGAGAAGTATAAGGGTACTACCTGCCCCCGGGTCCACCTCCGATCTTATTATAGAAAGATGTCCGCTTATTCTGACGATGAGAAGTTGCTGATGCACTTCTTTCAGGATAGTCTTTCGGGTCCATCACTCGAATGGTATATGGGTTTGGAGCCCGCTACTATGCGCACCTGGAAAGACCTCGCAGAAGCGTCCGTCCTCCACTATCAATACAATAGCGACTTGGCTCCCAACCGAGTTCAGCTTTAGAATCTCTCACAGTGGAACAATGAAAGCTTCAAAGAGTACGCCCAGCGGTGGCGTGAATTGGCTGCTCGGGTTCAACCGCCGATGGTTGAGCGTGAGCTAGTGCAAATGTTCGTGGCTATCCTTCCTGGAACCTATTATGAAAAGCTGGTCAGTGGCATGTCTGGAACATTCTTGGCTCTCATCACTCTGGGCGAGCATGTTGAGAACGGTATAAAGATTGGAAAAATTCAGGGCGAATCATCCTCAGCTGGAGGAGGTAGCAAGAAACCTTACGCTGGCAAGCGTCGAGAGGGAGATGCCAGTGCTGTCACTAATGCTAGGAGAAAGGGCAAGGGCCCTCAGCCTCAGGTTGCTAGCATAAATATCCCAGCTGCCCCGCCGCAGCAACAGCAGCAGCCCCAGCAGCAGAATCAGCAGGGGTATAAAAGATATCAGAATCGGGCTCCCCTGACAAGCCGTCATTTTGAAACTCCGCCTATGTCGTATGCACAGCTTTTGCAAACGTTGCTTCAGCTCCAATTAGTTCAAAAGAGGACGTTGGCTCCCTTAACAGGGGCGCCACCACCGGGGTATGACGCCAATGCTACTTGTGAGTTCCATACTGGGGCACCAGGCCATACGATTGAGAATTGTAAAGCTTTTAAGCACAAAGTCCAGGACTTGGTGGACGCCAAGGTCATCAATTTTTCTGACAACGTGCCCAACGTTACCAAAAACCCCATGCCTCATCATAAGGGGGGCGGAGTGAATGCTGTTATCACTGAGGAGAGTGCGGACTTGCTGACTGACGTCAAAGATTTGAAGACGCCGTTGAGTTTTGTCAAGGCTAAGTTGCTGAAGAAGGGCTTCTTTCCTGGATGCGGGGAATTATGTATGGCTTGTGCTACATTTCCTGATGGGTGTGAGCCGCTGATCGAAGGTATCCAAAGTCTGATGTCTGAGGGTATTTTACAGTTCAGCCGGAGCGTTGAGAGTGCATCAGGGGAGGTCGTGCTGAAGCAGGCAGATGAGGTTGCTACCATTACTATTCCTCGTCACCCTATTACTATTTCTGCGCCCCGTCCGCCTACTATCACTATCACCAGGGCCGGACCGATCCCATTCGAGAGTACTAATGCTGTTCCATGGCATTACGGCGCCGAAGTTTACTGCAATGGTCAGAAGATAGAGCTAGAGCCGTTCGGATCAACTGTGCAGAATCTTATCGGAGTCAGCGGTATCACTAGAAGCGGTAGAGTGTTTGCGCCAGCAGAGGTTGCAGCAGAGAAAGTGGTCCGGACTGACGCCGTGGATAAGGGTAAAGGTAAAGCTGTCGAGGAGGTCCCTTCTGGGGCAGAAAAAGATTTGCTGGTTAAAGATGCTGAAGAATTCATGCGATTAATCAAGAAAAGTGACTACAAAATTGTAGATCACCTTCATCAGACTCCGTCAAAGATCTCTATTCTTAACTTGTTGCTGTGCTCTGAGGCGCACCGCAACGCCTTGCTGAAGGTATTAAACGCTGCATACGTGCCGCAGGAGATATCAGTAAATCAGGTGGAAGAGGTGGTGGCCCATGTCAATGCTGGTAATGGGCTGGGTTTTACGGATCTAGAGCTGACTCCTAAAGGAAGAGACCACAATAGCGCCTTGCACGTCTCGATAGAGTGCAGAGGCACTATCATGTCGCATGTCCTGGTGGATACGGGCTCCTCGCTTAATGTGCTTCCGAAGAAGGCACTGATGAAATTGGATACCCGTGGAGTGCTGTGCACGCCCAGTGATCTGGTCGTGAAGGCCTTTGATGGAACTAAGCGCCACGTCTTCGGAGAGTTGACCCTGCCAATTCAAGTTGGTCCAGAAACGTTCAATACGGTTTTCTATATCATGGATATCATGCCCGCCTACAGTTGCCTCTTAGGTCGGCCATGGATCCATTCTGCTGGTGCCGTGACGTCCACGCTGCATCAGAAGCTCAAATATGCTGTTGGGGGCAGCATGGTGACCGTCTGTGGTGAAGAGGACATTATGGTAAGTCACCTATCGTCCTTTAAATACGTTGAGATGGATGGCGAGATCCATGAAACGCTCTGCCAAGCATTTGAAACCGTCAGGGTAAAAGAGGTAGCTCCTGTCATCGCAGAGAAGCAAGAGATGAATCTCTCCTCGTTTAAGGAAGCTCGGGCCGTTGTCGAAGCCGGGTCCACCCCAGGCTGGGGGCATGTTCTGGATATACCAGTCAAGCAGGATAAGTTTGGATTGGGATATTCTCCTGAAGCTGAAGCTTCATCTTCTTCTAGCAGTTCGTCTCGTGGGAAGGGGCCGATCCTATTCACCAAGGGCGGAGTAATTTTCGAGAGCATCAACGCTGCGTCGGAGGACAGCGGGGACAGTGATTGCGATCTTGACGCCTGGATTCAACCGAGCAAGTCGGGCGAGCGCCTCCACAATTGGACCATCAAGGAGATTATCAAGCTAACAAGTGAAGAGTAATGATTTGCTTTTTACAATCTTTGTACAACCCTATGTCCTGCCCGGGGCATAGTGGTTTTACTGTCAGGGCCTTGTTGGATTATGTGTATGCATTTTGTTAATAAATAAAAGGCGTTTTCTTCGTACTCAAACATTGTGTTCTCTGTTATTCCTGTTTTATGTTTATTTCGAAAAACAGTAAAATGGCAACGAGGTTTGTGCTAACCTGCATGTTCTTGCTTTAAACTTAACCCTTGTTATTGCAGGATCCACGTAACAGATGACATCGACTCTGGACCCTCTACGGCTCACTACGACTTTGATTGCCCGATCTATCAAGCCGAGGATGAGGTTGATGAAGACGAGGACCTTCCGGAAGAGTTGGCCCGCTTGTTGAGACAAGAAGAAAAGGTTATTCTGCCTCACGAGGAGGATATTGACATTGTAAATCTGGGTTCTGAGGAACTCGTCAGAAATGTCAGAGTAGGGGCTGCGCTGCAGAATGATGTCAAGCATAGACTGGTCGAGATGCTCCGAGAGTATAGTGACGTCTTTGCTTGGTCATATGAGGATATGCCCGGACTTGACACTGATATCGTGGTTCATCGCTTTCCGTTGCGAGAGGATTGCCCTCCAGTCAAGCAGAAGCTCAGGAGGACGAGACCAGACATGGCTGTAAAAATCAAAGAAGAGGTCCAGAAGCAGTTGGACGCAGGATTTCTAGCCGTTACCACTTACCCTCCGTGGGTCGCCAACATAGTGCCTGTACCGAAGAAGGACGGTAAGGTACGCATGTGCGTCGATTATCGGGATTTGAATAGGGCGAGCCCTAAGGATGATTTCCCGTTGCCTCATATTGATGTGTTGGTCGACAACACAGCCCAGTTTTCCGTGTTTTCGTTCATGGATGGCTTCTCCGGTTACAATCAGATTAAGATGGCACCGGAGGACATGGAGAAAACGACGTTTATCACCCCCTGGGGAACATTCTGCTATAAGGTAATGCCCTTCGGTCTGAAGAACGCAGGGGCCACTTACCAGCGAGCAATGGTAACTTTGTTTCATGATATGATTCATCATGAGATCGAGGTCTATGTTGATGACATGATTGCAAAGTCCCAAACGGAGGAGGAGCATCTGGTCAATTTGTTGAAGCTGTTTGAGAGGCTTAGGAAATTCAGGCTAAGGCTGAATCCCAACAAGTGCACTTTCGGAGTGCGGTCCGGAAAGTTATTGGGGTTTATCGTTAGTGAACGAGGGATTGAAGTTGATCCTGCGAAAATAAAAGCTATCCAAGAAATGCCAGCGCCGAAAACAGAAAAAGAAGTTCGTGGTTTCTTGGGCCGAATAAACTACATTGCAAGGTTTATCTCTCAGCTCACGGCCACTTGTGAACCGATGTTCAAGCTTTTAAAGAAAGATCGGGCGATTACTTGGAATGAGGATTGCCAGAAGGCATTCGACAAAATAAAGCAGTATCTTCAAGAACCTCCAATCTTGATACCCCCAGTGGCTGGACGGCCATTAATCATGTACCTGACGGTCCTGGAGAATAGTATGGGGTGTGTTCTCGGTCAACACGACGAGACGGGCAGAAAAGAGCATGCCATTTATTATTTGAGTAAGAAGTTCACTGAGTGTGAATCTTGATACTCGATGCTGGAGAAGACGTGCTGCGCATTAGCTTGGGCCGCCAAACGTCTACGACAGTATATGCTCAATCACACCACTATGCTAATTTCGAAGATGGATCCGATCAAGTACGTCTTCGAGAAGCCGGCTCTTTCTGGCAGGATTTCCAGATGGCAAATGGTGTTAACGGAATATGATATTCAGTACGTCTCTCAGAAGGCCATTAAGGGAAGCGTATTGTCTGATTACCTTGCCGAACAACCAATCGAAGACTACCAGTCGATGAAGTTCGAATTCCCTGACGAGGATATTATGTTTCTCAAAGCGAAGGATTGCGATGAGCCATTGCCCGATGAGGGGCCAGATAGGAACTCTCAGTGGAAGTTGATATTCGACGGAGCGGTTAATTCCTATGGAAGTGGTATCGGGGCTATCATCACGACTCCGCACGGTTCCCACATCCCGTTTACTGCGAGACTGACGTTTCCAGTTACCAACAATGAAGCCGAGTATGAAGCATGTATTATGGGTCTAGAAGAGGCAATTGATTTGAGAATCAAGAATCTAGACATATATGGTGACTCAGCGCTTGTAATCAACCAGATTAAAGGGGAGTGGGAAACTCGTCAAGCGAATTTGGTGCCGTACATGAATTATGCCAGGAGGCTGCTTCCGTTCTTCGACCGAGTGGAACTTCATCATGTACCCAGGGCTGAAAATCAGATGGCTGATGCCTTGGCCACGTTGGCTTCGATGTATAAGGTCAATCTCTGGAATGAAGCGCCAAGCATTGTTCTTTCGCGTCTTGACAGACCAGCATTTGTTTTTGCTATAGAGGATGCCAATGACGGCAAGCCATGGTTCCACGACATCCAGACCTTCCTCATGACTAAGGAATATCCAGCGGGTGCGTCAACCCAGGATAAGAAGACTCTAAGGAGGCTATCTGGAAACTTTTATCTCTATCCTGATGGAGTGTTGTATAAGAGAAACCACGATCTTGTGCTACTCAGATGTGTAGATGAGAAAGAGGCGAATATGCTCATGGAAGAAGTCCATGAGGGCACATTTGGTACGCACGCCGGCGGGCATGCCATGACGAGAAAAATCTTGAGAGCAGGGTATTACTGGTTGACTATGGAATCGGACTGCTTCAGATTCGCGAAGAAATGTCACAAATGCCAGATTTATGCTGATAAAGTTCATGTGCCGTCGTGCCCATTGAATGTCATGTCCTCCCCTTGGCCGTTCTCCATGTGGGGCATCGACATGATAGGCAAGATCGAGCCCACTGCATCCAATGGTCATCGTTTAATTCTGGTAGCTATCGACTACTTCACAAAATGGGTGGAGGCAGCCTCGTACGCTAATGTGACCAAGCAGGTGGTAGCTAAATTCATAAAGAGGGACATCATCTGTCGCTATGGAATTCCCGAGCGGATCATTACTGATAATGGTTCGAATTTGAATAACAAGATGATGAAGGAGCTGTGCCAGAGCTTCAAGATTGAACACCACAACTCATCTCCTTATCGGCCGAAGATGAATGGCGCTGTTGAAGCGGCCAACAAGAACATCAAGAAGATTGTTCAGAAGATGGTTGTGACATACAAAGATTGACACGAGATGCTGCCGTTTGCCTTGCACGGTTACCGTACGACGGTGCGTACGTCGACCGGGGCAACTCCTTTCTCCTTGGTATACGGTATGGAAGTTGTCCTACCGTTAGAAGTGGAGATTCCTTCTTTGCGAGTTTTGGTCGATGTAAAGCTCGACGAGGCAGAATGGATTACGAATCGCTTGAACCAACTCAGCCTGATGGACGAGAAGAGGTTAGCATCGATTGCATTTGGTCGCCTTTACCAAAGCCGAATGAAGAAAGCTTATGATAAGAAGGTGCGTCCTAGAAGCTTTCAGACGGGTGATCTCGTCCTGAAAAAGATTCTTCCGCCACACTCCGATCACCGGGGCAAGTGGACGCCGAATTACGAGGGGCCGTATGTCGTCAGCAAGGTCTTCTCGGGAGGAGCTTTGTTGTTATCCACGATGGATGGTGAAGATTTTGCATCCCCGGTGAACGCGGACGCAGTTAAAAAATACTTTGCTTGAAAGAGACCCGCTGGACAAAAAAGAAAGAGTCCAGGCAAAAAAGGGCATCCTGGCGAACCAAAAACAGAACAAAAGGTTCGGGCAAAATTAGGGATATATTGAAAAAATGTACACCCGCGAAGTCGAAAACCTACACTGGGCGGCTTCGGCAAAAAAGGGTATCCCGGTGAACTGAAAACCCGTAAAGGGCGGTTCACGCAAAAGTTAGGGATTTGAATAAGCAAATGACTGCGTTCCGCGTGTGGACTTTCATTGTTTAGTGGTTTGGAAGACCTGAGGGCCGTTTATCTGAATCAACCTCTTCCGAAGCTAAAGCGTCGGAGAAGTATCGAAGTCGAGTGGGTCTTAGAGGGATCAACTCATGGTGTTCGTCTACACCTCGTTGCCGACATTTGTATATACTGATGTACATTTATGTTTTATTTTTGCGCGGCTTCCTCATCCCAGGAGCTTGCCTCTGTTGTAAAACACTTTTTCCCATTCAGAGGTTCACCGTCAATAAAATGCACATTATTCAGCAATTCTGCCTGTCTGTTTAGCATTTATCTGTTTTGTTTGCGAATGAAAACGCCGATGTTTTTCGATAAAATGCGCATACATAAACTCACGGGCCTAGGCCCATTGATTGTTAAAACAATTAATTAACTGAATATTGTCACGAGATAATAACCCGGATAGGCCCCGTTGAGAAGGGTATCTTGTCTATTTGTGTTGTTACAGGTGTAGCACCTTCCAGAAGATGTGCCGTGCGCATCCCCGAAGCAGGGCGAGCCCTCCTTCTCCAGCAGAGTTCAGTAGTCTCTCCTCCGCAGAATCTGAACGCAAGATGGTGAGCATTGATATGTCTTCCCCAGGTAGAGATGATTCTCTTCCCCAAGAGGACACATCCTGAAGGAACGTCACCTCCTCAGAAGTGTTCAAGCGCCGAAGCTCATATGTCCCCCAGCACCAGGTCACGAGTGCAAGTCTTGTAAGAAGCTGTTCTTATGCCGAAGTCTGCAGCAACTGATGGTACCAGACTGAAGCCTCCGGCGGAATTGAGATTCTCCGCCAGAGCCGTATTCTTCCCCGAAGTCAGATGATTCCTTCTTCCCCAGCGGAATTGAAATTCCTCATCAGAGTCGTACCCTCCAGTTGAAGTAGAATGATTTCTCTCTCCCCGGCTGAGTCCGCAGAAAAGCAGAATCCTTGGAAGCAGTTAGGACCATGAGTGGATTTTCCCTAGTAGATGATTGAACAGCTGATGCTGTATTTCCCCAGAGTCGCACCCTCTCCAGTGAAGCAGAATGATTTCTCCTTCCTCCGCCGAGTTTGCAGATATCCAAGAGAGCCGAGTCCTTGGAAGTTGATCAGATCATGATTGGTCTGTCCCCAGTGGAGTGTTGAGCAGCTGAAGTTGTTTCCCCACAGAGTGGTTATCCCCAGAAGAGTAGCCATGACGGCCACGCAGTCTATTCTCGCGGTTGATATTAGCAAGTCTCGTTTCTCGTAGAGCTTCGTCCCCTGCAGTAATCAATTGAAGTTGTTTTCCATGCAGCAGTCCGCGGAAGATCAATTCCCCTGACAGAGTCCGATTGATATTGGCGTGCTCACGTTTTCCTCAGCAGGATGATTCCTCTATCTAAGTAGCTCTTTCTCCTTGACAGGAGAATCTCCCCTCGGCATTTATTTTGCTGATGGGATCGCATCATTGTGCATGACTGCACAGCATTTAACACTGCATAGCATTTAACATTGCATAGCATTTAGCATAAAACGCATATCATTCCCACCGTGTGGGACAGGGCGCCGAAGCATAGGCATCATACGCATGATCTAGGTTATTATCATTCTTGTTTTACAGGTGTTCAGCCAAAGGATCAGTTGCTAAGGATGATTCCTGACATTCCAGCGAGGTCGTTTTCTTGAGAAGATCCTTAAGACCCCGGTGTAATCCCCACAGTCGCCTCGCTCAAGATGATCCCCAGCGAAGTCTTCAGTTCAAGACGATTCTTGAATTCCTCAGCAGGGCCGTTTGCCTAAGATGATTCTTAAGACCTCAGCGCAGGTTCCCGAATGGTTTGCTTAGGATGTTTCTTGAGCTCCCCAGTAGCGTCCCCAGCAAGAGTTGCCCAGGGGGATTCTTGGGATACCCAGCAGAATGAAGTCTCCAGAATGGTTATCGGTTGAGGATGATTCTTGAAGGTGCCCGACGAAGTTGTTTGTTCAAGATGATTCTTGAAGTCCTTAGCAGCGTGATCTGTCTGCTCCAACCGTGATGTCTAATCCGAAGATTGACTTCGTGAACGCCTGAAGGCGATATCAGAGGTTCCGGTGAATTCAGATTTCCTTGTTGATGAATCAACGTGTGGCTGAAGACACGGTTCCAAATTTTGTATTCAAGATGATCCGTGGTGGCCTGAAGGCGAAGTCAGTTGTCCTGAGGTGATGATTGATTGCGATCAAGTGAATAGTGTTTCTTCGGACCGAAGTCGAAGATGTTTCTCCAGCTGAAGCGGAGTTTTGCCTGAAGGCAAAGTGTTTGAATCCCCGTAGAGTCATGAATGGCTCAGGATACCATTTCTTTGACTGAAGTCACAGATTTCCTAAGCTGAAGCGAAGGTGCCTAAGGGCAAGGTTATCCCCAAGGTCATGAGTGACCTAGGATTCATTTTTCGGACTGAAGGCCGAAGTACATCCTTGACTGAAGTCACGGATACTCTATAGCAGAGGTGGAGTTGCCTGAAGGCATATCCATGTATCCTTGAAGGCCAAGGGCCATTTCTTCAGACTGAAGTCGAAGATACCTCTTGCAGAGTTGCCGACGGGCAAAGTTTACGTCCTTGAAGGTCAAGGATGTCTATCTTCAGAAGTACTTGAAGATTTTTTCTAGCTGAAGCTGGAATAGCCGACGGGCAGGGTTCCACCTATCTTCAGAAGAACTTGAAGATCCTCCAGCGGATCTGGAGTGGCCAGGGGCCAGGGTCTCATTCATATTCAGAAATACTTGAATATTTTTTCTAGCTGAAGCTGGAAATGGCCAGGGGCCAGGGTTTCATATATCTTTAATGTTGAAGTTCCATGGTGGGCAATGAGCAGCAGTAGTCCGATGTTCGTTATGGTGCTGAGGGTGAACCCCAGATCAGAGTGTGCTCGGTTAAGTCTCTCATTCCCAGCGGAGTAGTTTCAAATACGCAAGTGTACCTTTTGTTCCATTTACCAGGGGTGAGCCCCAGGTCAGAGTTGTTCAGGGTTGTATTTTCTCCAGCGGCGAGGTTGGATGTTTGTTCGACGGCGAGGTTGAACGTTTGGATTTGACGGCGAGGTCAGATTATGTTTTGTCCGACGGCGAGGTTGGATGTTTGTTCGACGGCGAGGTTGAATGTTTGACGGCGAGGTCAGACTCTTTAATCCCCAGCAGAGATGATGATGGTACGACGGCGATGTCGAGTGTCTCTCAGAATGATGGTTGTTTCCGACGGCGATGTCAGATTTAGTTTTTCAGCGGCGATGCGGGGTATTTTGACAGATTTACTTCTCCAGCGGCGATGCGGGGTATGTTGATTGTCCGACGGCGATGTCAGACGTAGTTCTCCAGCGGCGATGCGGGGTATTTGGTTCAGTATTGTATGCTCTCCAGCGGCGAGGCGGGGTGTTTCGATTGTCCGACGGCGATGTCATATCAGTATTTCTCCAGATAGTTGTCGTGCAGCTATTATTCCAGTGTTCGACAAGTTGAGCAGTTGGCAAATTTTCGGGTTTACCGATATTCAACCGTCTCGCACCTTGATTGGCTGAGAGCCGTTCGCTTCTCACCCAGTCAGGTTCAAGCCGTTTGAATAGGGGCAGCTGTTGCACCCCAAAATTTGACCAACAACTATTTATTCATTGAGTGTTTGAAAGTTGATACCTTCATCAGACAGTTCAAGAGATCCTCAGAGGAATTGGTTGAAACCAGGGTTGTGTGCTCCATAGCTTGAGAGTTGTGGGTGCTCCTCAGATGATTCTGAGACTTTGAGAATGAACTTGATGTTTTGAGAAAGCCTATGAGATGTCTTGAAAGCCATCATGAGCCCAGAGAGGTCATTATGCAAGAATTCAGAAGACTCAACCATGAATGGTAGAATTAGGGTTTTAACTGGGTCAACCCTAGGATAACTGAAAATTTGGAGAAGGTTGAGACCTAATCCAAGGGGCATGAGATCATGGAATGATGAATAGAGATGTTATAAAGATGATTCCTAGACCAACTCATCATGATTGAGGAGTTTGAGAAGTTTTGAGTTAGGGTTTCTGAGGATTGTCAGTGAAAAAACCCTAGTTGGATCCCTATCTTCCAGGCAGTTTTAGCTCTAGATGGGATTGATATCTCATCTTCCCCACAACATGAATGTTGTAGAGCTTGTTCTTAGCTTTAATTTGAGTGGTGGAAGTCCTTGATAGGAGTTACAGAGCTCAAGTTATGGTTTTGACAAATTACAGGTCAGCAGAGGTGTGTGAATCTGGGTCCTTGAAAGTCACCCAACTTGAAGACAACTTTTGCCCTAGTAGGATGATTCCTATGATCTCTTGGTCAACATGAATGTTTAAGGGGATCTTCTTAGCTTTAATTTGAGTGGTAGAAGTCCTTGATAGGATTTGTGGAACTCAACTTATGGTTGGAACAAGACAGGGGTATTTTGGTCATTTGTTAGTTATGGGTCATTTTAAGCAAAGGCCATATCTCCTATTTCCAAGCCTCAAATGGAAAAACTCAAAACATGAAAGTTGTTCAAAATGTGATTTTAAGTCTAGAAAAGAGGTCGTGAATTGTTGGAAAAGCTCATAGCATGGATTTTCATGATTGGTTAAAAATGAACTAAAAATGGCTTATAAGTTTAAAAAGTTGAAAGTGAAAATTGGTTTGGAAGATCTAGGAATCCAAAATGGGTCATCCAATATATCATTTTGATTGGAAACATCATTTTGATAACATTGGTTTAAGCACAATTTTCATTTGAGGCTTTAAAATGGGACATGCTTTGGAAAATTGTTACTTGAATCTTAAGGCAACTTGAGGAATCTTCACACAAGGCAAATATGAGCTGATTTCTTTGTACATTCCTTCTCAATATCCCACATAAGGAGAATTTGACACCAAATTACAAGGTATAAGGCATGATACATGGGATTTTCAACTTATCATCACATGAGATTTTCAAGCACTTTCTAGCTCATTCTAGAAGGATCTAGGAGCTTCCATGGATTATTATAAAAAGAGTGGATCAAAGTGTGATTAAAGGTTGGTGAAAGTTGGAGAATTTAGTGGAGAAGAGTGAGGTTAGAGCAAGGTTTTCAAGAGGTTCCATTATTGCAATTCAAGCTCGAGTTCACCATTGGAGGCTTCCTCCATCCAAGTTTTTGCAAACAGAATCATTTCCACCATTGGAGGATCATCTGGAAGAAGAAGCAAGCATTGAATCGTGCCCTACCTCATTCTACCATAACTTCTTGACAGGTTGGTAAATGCATTCATACCTCTTTAATTATGCATAGATAGCTTAGATTCTAGGTGTAGATTGGTTAAGATAGGATAGATGATGAAATTCTGAGAATTAGGGGGCATTTCATGGAGTTTCATAGCAGGGTGTAGAATCTTTCATGATCAAGAATAAGCTGGATGTTAGGTTTTAATGCACGATTGATAGTTCATTGTGATGAGCATAACATGTAGAGCAAGATTGGGTCATTAATTGAGAGTTTTGATAAGGTTGATCTCAGTGCAATCATGGTGGCACCAAGGTTTTGAGCATTCTGTTTGCACGTTATAGGAAGATTCAAGGGAAGCTACGCATATGGTTGTGATCCTCATGTTTCGTGGAGCATTTTTGGTTTTGAAATTTTTGAAAACCATTGAGAGATGAGAGAGCAAGAGATGATGGAAGGTAGTTGCACTAAGCTGCATGTTCATGGCCATTCTTCAAACCCTAGCGCGCATGAAGAAGACGATGCGGCCATCGTTAGATGAAGCCAAGACCCGTTGACTGGGGAACGAATCCGAGGGCTGAGATTTAAAGAAAATTGAGAGGGAAATCTGGGAATTGAAACGCTGCGTTTCATTAAACGCAGCGTCTGGGCTTAATATATTCTCTCCTATCCACACCCCCCCTGATTCAGCCCATTTGAAACTTAACTAGCGCGTCTTGCTTCTCACACCCCCTCCCCTTTAATTGATTTCTTTTATACTTTAATTCCATTAGTATTTTCTTGCATTTATAAAATTCATAAAAAATAGAAAATTGATCCTTTTTAAATTCTTGTTTTTTTCATATGTTAATAAATCTGTCTAGAAAAATATAAATAAATAAAATTTCCATTTTATTTTATTTTCATATTTTTAGTATATTTTTCATTTTAATGGCTTTTTAATATGTTTAGTTTGATATCCAATTTAGTACAATTTGTTTTAGGACTTTCCCTTAGGGTTTTTGAGCCATTCTTCTTGGCATAGTTAGGTATTGAACCCTAGTTTCATGTAGGATTTATCTCTTGATTTGTAGATTAAAAGTTGATGTAGTTTGATTGTTAGACATTTAGGTGTTCTAATTAGGGTTTTAGGTTGTATGAGTAGACTTGAACCATTTTGTTTTGGGGGTTTATAGACCAAGTTAGTGTATGGGGAATATATGGGTTAAGGTTAAGTATGTATAGAATCCCCTAGAATTTTTGCTAGAATATTGTATGGTGTTTTAGTATTTTTCATTGATTTTTGAATGTATGGATAATATGTGTGTTGCTTGGAGGCATAAGTTTGTATTGTATTGTTTTCTGTCCTTCTCTTTTGGGTGTGTGAGCTTTGAAGATTGAGTTTAAGACCTTAAGGATCATCATTAAAGCTTTGAAGACCTTGCAGAGGAGTTTAGCATAGCTTTTGTTTGTTTTGTTTACAGGATCATAGGTGTACAGGTAGAGCCATAGATAGAATACTTTGTTCAATAAACAAGGAGTGTCTTGTTCACCTCCTTCCTTCTCTGTGACATAAAGTCCCTTAAGGGTATTCACCTCTCTCCTTTGGAGGGATTAGTGACCTTACCCTCTGAGGTAGAACTTTGAGAGAGCCTTTCCCTTTGATGTTAAGTCCTCAATGGCATCCTTTGGAAGTCAGTGAGCACTGTAACATCCTTACCTCATCCTGTTGACTGAATCTTGCTTGCTGGAGCATTAGAGCCATTGAAGACAGAAGCTGGAGCTCTGGAGAGGATGATTCCTTGAAGATTGTTGAAGTCTGAAGACTTTGTGAAGTTCAAGTTGATGCTTGAAGATCCCTGAAGATAGTGAAGCCTGAAGGTGGAGCTGATCAAAGGAGCTGGGGCTCAAGGGAGAAGATGAGTTGATACTCATATTATAGGGTTGATACCTGGAAAGCAAGTGATCTCTGAAGTCTGAAGACTGGGTTGCTGCTGGAGGAGCTGAGGCTTCCTTCTGTTTTTCTTTTCTGTATTGATTGTTTTGTCTGATTTGTCTGCTGCATTAGACTAAGCCCATCTAGAACAAGTTCAGCCTAAGAGCATGAGTGCATCTGATTGTATTGTTATTGCTTGGCTTTGCTTGCGGGTATTCGGTAGAGCCCAGCTCCCTTGCCCCTGTGTTTATTTTGCTTGATAGCATTTCATTTCTTTTGTCTGTACGATTACAGTTTACTGTTTATTGCTTGATAGCATGTTGTTTATTTTTCAGTATGATTACTGTTATTTCATGACTGGCTTGAGGTTGAGATGAGCTTGTGGAGGCTGAAGCCCCACACACATTTCCTCCCTCACTTGCATTGCATGCATTTTACTGTTAAAGCTGATGCTTTTGTCTGTTTTGGTGTATCAGTGACGTGATCCCTTAGGACTCTCATTTCCTCTGATGAGGATTTGATGATAGGCTTTTAGGTTGAAACCTATGCATGACAACATCTAGGAGTTCCCTGTTCAAACCTCAACCATAGGATGAATCCATGGCATGATAACAGTAGGACTTGATAGTCTCCCTCCTAGTTGGGCCTGTTCTCTTCTCACCTCAAAACAGTTTAAGATACAGTAATCATGAATGATTTCTTTCGTACGCTACGAGCCTTAAGCTATCTGAGAAAGGATTGTGGGAGAGTTTCTTTTCTACAGTCTGGATGTTTAGTATGGTACCCTTTGGGTGACATGCGACGCATTCACTCTCAGGTCATAGTCTCTAGTGCGGTTGAAATCACGAACACAATAAAAAAACACTTCTTTTAGGAGATAACCCGTTGTTTCCCGAACTACGTTTGCTCTGATCTTCCATACCGTGTGGAAGTACGTAGGCATAGGATGCGACGTCCTAGCGAGCAACCTTTCCCCATAATCCTTCGTAGGCCGAACTACGTTGACTCTGATTTCTCATTCTCTGATGAGAATACGTAGGCATAAAGTGCGACGCTTTGCCGAGTCATTTCATTTTTCTTTTCTTTTTCAGCCAGCCTTGATAGGTAGATAGAATAAAACCAACCCGTCCAAGTAAACAAACAAGCGAGGATCCCGTCGAGTACGACGGACGTGAGGGGTGCTAATACCTTCCCCTTGCGTAACCGACTCCCGAACCCAGACAATGGTTGCGACGACCTTGTCTTACCCTTATTCGTCAGGTTTTTCCGATCGTTTCCTTTCCCGCTCTGAGGGATAAATAACGAAAGGTGGCGACTCTTCTGTTTTGCCGGCACCTTATTTTCGCGCAAGCGACAGCATTGGCGCTGAAGTTTAACGACACTCTTTTCTTCAGAAAAGCCTTCTTTTGAATTACGGGCCCACAGGGCAAAAAGGTTTGAAGTTTGTTTTCTGTCTTTTACGAAAGAAGTGTTTTTTATTGTGTTTGCAATTTCAATCGCACTAAAGACTATGACCTGAGAGTGAATGCGTCGCATGTCACCCAAAGGGTGCCATACTAAACATCCAGACCGTGGAAAAGAAACTCTCCCACAATCCTTTCTCAGATAGCTTAAGGCTCGTGACGTACGAAAGAAATCATTCATGGTTACTGTATCTTAAGCTGTTTTGAGATGAGAAGAGAACAGGCTCAACTAAGGGGAGACTATCAAGTCCTACTGTTGTCATGCCAAGGATTCATCCTATGGTTGAGGTTTGAAACAGGGAACTCCCAGAAGTTATCATGCATAGGTTTCAACCTAAAGCTCTATCATCACTTCCTTATCAAAGGAAATGAGATTCCTAAGGGATCATGTCAATGATACACAGAAACAGATAAAGCATCAGCTTAAACAGTAAACAATAAACAGTAAACGACTGTAAAATGCATGCAATGCAAGTGAGGGAGGAAATGTGTGTGGGGCAGCAGCCTCCACAAGCTCATCTCGACCTCAAGCCAGATATGAATAACAACACTCATACTGAAATAAAACATGCTATCAAGCAAAATACAGTAAACTGCAATCATACAGAAGAAATAAAACATGCTATCAAGCAAAATAAACCACATGGGCAAGGGAGCTGGGCTCTACCGAATACCCGCAAGCAAAGCCATACAGTAACAATACAAGCAGAGGGAGCAACTCAACCTCTAGTGCAATCATGCTCCTAGATTAAATCTAGTCTAGATATGGACTTATTCTAATGCATCAAGCAAGTCAAACAAGGCACATCAATACAGAAAAGAAAACAGACAAGAAAGCAGATCAACTCCTCTCTCAACTCCAAGCTTCAGCTCTTCTAACAGCAACTCAGTCTTCAGACCTCCATCACTCTTGACAAATATCAATTTGCTTCTCCAGGTTTCAACCCTTCAACATAAGTTTCAACTTAATCTTCACTTCTCCAAGCTTCAGCTTTTTAATCAGTTCCACCTTCAGGCTTCACTCTTAACCACGAGTATCAACTTGATTCCTTCAGGATCTCCAATCATCAATGTAAGTATCAACTTATCCTTTGTTCTTCAAGCTTCAGCTCTACTCTCACTCTCAATTGAATCCTCTTCATAAGTATCAACTTAGTCTTCAAGCTCTCAAGCTCCCTTTGCTTTACCAGTCTCAACTTGGTCTTCTCTTCCTACAAGCTTCAGCTTCTCAGAGTAACCTTTAATCACTTAGAAGTGTCAACTTCATCCTTCAGTCTTTAAGCCTCAGCTCTTCATTCAATCTTTACTGGATCTTCAAGTATCAACTTGCTCTTCTTGCTCTTGAAGCTTCAGCTGCAATGGCAATGCTCAAGGAATCATCCTCTTCCCTTCTTTAATGAAGTCTTCATCTTCACACTCAAGCCCAACATCTCTCAAGATACTCAAACCAGAGGAAATCACTTAACTGGATAAGCTAGGATATTAAACTGCTTATTGACGACCAAAGGTGACCTATAAGGGTTTAACATCAAAAGAATGGTTCCCTCAAAAGTTCTACTTCCTAGGTACCATCACTTATCCCTCCAAAGGAGGGAGGTGAATACCATGGAAGGACTTTGAATCATGGGGAAGAATGGAGGTGAAAGATACCATCCATGTTTAAGAAAGAAATTAGCTAGGTCTAAGCTCTACTTAATTCCTAACCCTAAATCAACAACAAAACAAACAAGTCCTCAAGCTCTCAAGCTCTTTCTTCAATCTTCAAGTCTCCCACTATGCTCCTTCATGCTCCTCAAAGCAAGACCAAGCCCACCAAGCCAAACAAAAACCCACAAAGCAAAGCAAAACAACATACAAGCCCACAAGGGCAACACAAACAACCATCAACTACAAAAATCAATTAAAAATAGTATACTATTATATTAAAATCTAATATAATTCCTAGGGGATTCTATATACCTACCCTTAATACCCTATATGTCCCAATATCTAACTTGACCTAGAAACCCAAAATTCTAGTGTTATTGTGGACCTATGTTAAGGATTGACCTAATTCTATACAACCTAAAGTCATCTAATCAAAACTAATCTAAAACTAATCACAAAATTATGGAATAAATCCAGAGGGGAGCTAATGTCCTTATCTAACTATCCTAAAAAGAATGGTTCAAAAATATGAAGGGAACTAGCTAAACAAAATTCTACAAAACTATGCATCAACATAAAATGAATTTAAAAGCTATTAAAATAGAAAATACACAAAAAATATTAAAAATGCATGAAATGCAAATATTTTGATTTTATAATTTTCTAGACATTAACATGAAATAGGAGAAAAAATCTCCATACAAAAATCATCATTTCCTATTTATTATGATTTTTCAAAGATTAAAATAAAATGGAGAAAAAGGAAATAAAATGTGAAAACATTGGTGCAGATAGCAACTATATGTAGTACAATTCATGACTGGGCTGGAAATGGGGGTGCAAACAATAAATGCGCTAGGCCCAGGATTTAATCAGAAAATCAATTTAAAAATTATAAAGAAAAAGAGAAAAGCACGGTGCATAAAGTTACAAAAATCAGTGCAGATCATCAATGGGCCAAGACTTGGGGTGTGTATAGCAATTAAGCCCAATACTCCAATTAATGATACGCTGCGTTTTGGTGCTCTTCAGAACTCCTCTTCAAACGTGGAATTAAATCACAGCCCTTAGATCTGGCTTTGGTCAACCGGTCCTTGCATGATCCAACGGCCCTGGGGTTATCTTCTTCCTCCAGCCATGGAAATGGAGGGAAAGCTCCATGAACAGAGCTTCAAATCCCTAGCTCGAACTCCCTCCAAACTCAACCAAAATCCATGGTTCAAAACCCTAATCCACTCTAAATTCAACCCTGATCACAACCATGGTATTAGAATTCAAAGAATCATCCCCAATCACTAAACCCGATCCAAGATCAAAATATACTCAAACTTCAATTCTGACTATTCTTGAAATTGATTACCTCAGAATGATCACCACCTCACACTGGTTAAATCTTGATATTAAACTCATGTTATATCTCACTATGCATCGTGTTCTTGATCAAAACAAAAATGGTGTCACCAACTCAAACTTCACTAAATGATCTCAAACTTCTCAGAATTCATCTCCTACTTGTCTCTAACCATTCTAACCTAACAATTCTAACTAATTATGCTTAAATTATGGTGTAGAATAAAAGTTACAAACCTGTCAAATCTTGATTATCAGATAGGTCAAAGCTCCACTTCAACCTCTCAAACTCTTCAGAATCACTCCTTGATTGATGTTAAAGCTTCTGTTTGCAAAAGATTTGATCAAAGAAGCTTGAATCTCCAAACCCGATGGTGACTTGCAGCTCCCAAAATCCAAAAGCTATCTCCTCAGTTCTTCATGATCTTGCCCTCAATTTGGTATGCACACATTCAGTATGATCAATGGAAGGTGTTGGGATTGAAAGAAGCAATGGAAATTGTGTGGAAAGTAGAATTTGATTTCAACTTGCAATGGAAGAAATTGAAATGGCTATCTCACTCTCCTCTCTAATCTCTCACCAACATTGCATCTGAGCAAGTTCTAATCACTATATAGGATGGTTCAGACCCATCCAGAACTTTCTAGAATCATCCAATAAGAATTTGGGATTCTCATGTCATGAGTTTTTGATTTCCATCCATCTCATGTACCATCTCATGCTAGACCTCTTGCAGCAACTTGTTCTGACTTGAAAATCTCCTTAGATGAGATATATGAGGTGTTAAGATACTTAGCTAGCTTGTACATTGGTTTCCCTTGTGTTTTGCATTTGTACCTTAATATGCAAGCAACCATTTTCCAAAGCAAGTCCATGATCTAGGCCTCAATTCAAAAATGTGGCTGAACCATTGTTTTTAGAATTCTTTCTAGAGTCAAAATAACCTATTACATGCCATGGTTTGGATGTGTAGCTTGGAAATTTCAATTTCCAACTTTGACTTACTTAACTTATGCCTCCATTTTAGATCATTTTTACCATTTTGAGCTACAAGCCTTTTTCAACATCTCATGACTTCCTTAATAGCCTTAAAACATCATTTTAAGCAAGTTTGATGTTGAATATTTTTCCATTTGAATCTTGGAAATAGGAGTTATGGCCTTATGCTTGAAATGACCTATAATCTCCAAATGACCAAAATGCCCTTGACTTGTCAAAGCCATAACTTGAGTTCTACAAATTATATCAATGACTTCTAGTACTCTCTAGAAAGCTAAGAAGATAAGGAACACCATTCATGTTGACCAGAAGTTCATAGGAATAATCCTTCTTAGGCAAAAGTTGGATGCAAGTTGGGTGACTTTCAAGGCGCCAGATTGACATAGCTCAGATGACCTGTAACTTGTCAAAGTCATAACTTGAGTTCTACAAATCCTATCAAGGACTTCTAGTACTCAAATTAAATCTAAGAACAAGCTCTACAACATTCATGTTGGGGGTAAGATGAGATGACAATCACATCTTGAGCTAAACTTCCTTGAAGATAGGGGTCAAACTAGGGGATTTTACACTGTCAAGCCTTAGAAACCCTAGCTTGAAAATTCTCAAACTCTTCAATCATGATGAGTTGATATTGGAATCATCCTTATAGCATCTCAATGCCTCAATCCATGATCACATGGCTCTTGGATTAGGTCTCAAACCTCTCCAAATCATCAGTTGACCTAGGGTTGACCCAGTCAAACCCTAATTATACCACTCATGGCTAAGTCTTCTTAAACTTGCACAATGACCTCTCTAGGATTCATGATGGCTTTCAAGACATCTCATAAGCTCTCTCAAAGCTTCAAGTCCATCCTCATAGCTTCAGAATCATCTGAGGAGCTCCCACAACTCTCAAGTTAGGAGGCACACAACCTTGGTTTCAACCAATCTCTCTGAGGATCTCTTAACTTCTCTAACAAAGATATCAACCCTTGAACACTTGAATAACCTTCTTGGCTGTCTTCAAAGTCTTGATTGGTACTCATACCTCTTGATATCTTGCATACATGTCGATGAAATGCAAGTGATAATGCTAATGTGAATGAGATGAACCACAAGCTAGGTAAAGAAATGTTGGTCAAATTTTGGGTGCAACAGCTGCCCCTATTCAAACGGCTTGAACCTGACTGGGTGAGAAGCGAACGACTCTCAAACAATCAAGGTGTGAGACAGTTGAATACCGATAAACCTGAAAATTTGCCAACTGCGCAAGTACACGGTACTCTGATGGGAACAAATCTTCGAAAACTGAAATGTTAGCTGCACGGCAACTAACTAGAGAATGGGTCACACGGTAACCGGTAATACATGATCGATCATGCCGTCAGGCACCAAGATTCCTCGGGACTCATCAGGTCAACCATCAAGTTAATCATGCCGTCGGGCATTCAAAGAAAACGTTTGGGCATCAGCCGGACGTCATCAGTTAGTCGGGAATAGAATTCTTGGTCAATCATGAACCAATTGGGGATATCCAAACTTCTGCCATCAGGCACTCCGTATCAGCTGAGAGAACTGCTTTGTTAACACGGTCGGACTTCGATCATCAAGTCTTCAGGGGAAGTTTCAACTTCGCTGTTCAAAAACCTGCTGGGGATGACGCACCTCCGCTGGGTATTCTGGAGAACTATCAAGTAACTCTGCTTCGGGGATCCAGGAATCATTCTGGATGAATCAACTCTGCTAAGGACTTCAAGAATCATCTTGGCCAAATAACTCCACCGGGGACTTCAAGAATCATCCTGAACCGATAACTATGCTGGAGATTTCAGGAATCATCCTGAGCAAACACTCTGTCGGGGATTTCAAGCATCAACTTGAGCAACCGATTCTGGCGACTGCACTGGGGATTTTAAGAATCATCTTAAGCAAACGGCCTTGCTGGGGAATTCAAGAATCATCTTGAGCAAGCGACCTCGTTGGGGAGAATTCAAGAATCATCTTGAGCAATCAATTCTGCAGCTGAACACCTGCAAAACAAGAACAGTAACAACCTAGATCATGCTTATTATGCATATGCTTCGGCGATGGCGCAATGCTCCACACGGTGGAAATGCTACGCTTTTATGATAAATGCTATGCAGTCATGCAAAAATGATGCGATCTCGTCAGCAAAATAAATGCTGAAGGGAGAATCCTTCTGTCAAGGAGACAGGCCCACTCAGATAGTGGGGAGGAATCATCTTGTTGAGGAGAACAAGGTCACACCAATCTCAATTGGACGCTGTGGGGAAGTGAACTTCAGTTGACTGCTGCAGGGGGACGAAGCTCTACGAGAATCTGGACCTGCTGAGGGAAAGCGATGTCAATCGCGGGAATAGACTGTAGGGCCTTCACGACTACTTCCCCGGAGATAACGACTCTGGTGGGGAAATATGGCATCAGCTATTCAACACTCCACTGGGGAAAACCAATCATGGCCTGAGCGGCTTCCAAGGACTCGGCTCTCTTGGGGATCTGCAACCTCGGCTGGGGAAGAAGAAATCATCCTGCTTAGGGGGGAGAGTACGAATCTGTGGGGAACCTCGATTCCGCTGGAGACTTCAGTCTGGCACCATCAGTTGCCGCATACTTTAGTGGATGACTCAACTGAGGAGATAATGTTCCTTCAGGATGCATCTGATTGGGGAGAGAATCTTCTCTGCCTGGGGAGACATGTCAATGCTCACGATCTCGTGTTCGGACTCTGTGGGGAGAGGCTGCTGAACCTTTGCTGGAGAAGGAGGAATCATCCTGCTCGGGGATACGCACGGCGTACTGTCTGGAATAGGCTACACCTGTAACAACACAAACAAACAGACAAGATACCCTTCTCAAAGGGACCTATCAAGGTTATCATCTTGTGACAATGTTCAAGTAATTCATTGTTTCAACAATCAGTGGCCTAGGCCAGTAAGTTTATGTATGCACATTTTATCAAAAACATCGGCGTTCTTTTTCGCAGACGAAACAGATAAATGCTAAACAGGCAAACATAATTGCTGAATAGTATACACTTTATTGATAACGAACCCCTGAATGGGTAGAAATGTTTTACAACAGATGCAAGCTCCTGGAATGAGGAAGCCGCGCAAAAATAAAACATAAATATACATCAGTATATACAAATGTCGGCAATGAGGCGTAGACGAACACCATGAGTTGATCCCTCTATGACCCACTCGACTTCGATACTTTTCCGACGCTTCAGCTTCAGAAGAGATTGATTCAGATAAACGGCCCTCAGGTCTTCCAAACCACTAAACAAAGAAAGTCCACACGCGGAACGTAGTCATTTGCTTTTTCAAATCCCTAACTTTTGCGTGAACCGCCCTTTGCGGGTTTTCAGTTCACCGGGATACCCTTTTTTGCCAAAGTCGCCCATCCAGGTTTTCGACTTTACGGGTGTACATTTTTTCAATTTATATCCCTAATTTTTGCCCGAACCTTTTTCCTTTTTTATGGTTCGCCGGGATGCCCCATTTTTGCCTGGACTCTCTTTTTACTGTCCAGCGGGTCGCTTTCAAGCAAAGTATTTTTTAACCGCGTCCGCGTTCACCAGGGATGCAAAATCTTCACCATCCATCGTGGATAACAACAAAGCTCCTCCCGAGAAGACCTTGCTGACGATGTACGGACCTTCGTAATTGGGAGTCCACTTGCCCCGGTGATCGGAGTGTGGAGGAAGAATCTTCTTCAGGACGAGATCACCCGTCTGAAAGCTTCTAGGACGCACCTTCTTATCATAAGCTTTCTTCATTCGGCTCTGGTACAGACGACCATATGCAATCGATGCTAACCTCTTCTCGTCCATTAGGCTGAGTTGGTTCAGTCGGTTCGTAATCCATTCTGCCTCGTCGAGTTTCACATCAACCAAAACTTGCAAAGAAGGGATCTCCACTTCTAACGGTAGGACAACCTCCATACTGTACACTAAGGAGAAAGGAGTTGCCCCGGTTGACGTACGTACCGTCATACGATAACCTTGCAATGCAAATGGCAGCATCTCGTGCCAATCTTTGTAGGTCACAACCATCTTCTGAACAATCTTCTTTATGTTCTTGTTGGCCGCTTCAACGGCGCCATTCATCTTCGGCCGATAAGGAGATGAGTTGTGGTGTTCAATCTTGAAACTCTGGCACAGCTCCTTCATCATCTTGTTATTCAGATTCGAACCATTATCGGTAATGATCCGCTCGGGAATTCCGTAACGACAGATGATGTCCCTCTTTATGAATTTAGCCACCACCTGCTTGGTCACATTAGCATATGAGGCTGCCTCCACCCACTTGGTGAAGTAGTCGATAGCTACTAGAATGAAGCGATGACCGTTAGATGCAGTGGGCTCGATCTTGCCTATCATGTCGATGCCCCACATGGAGAACGACCACGGGGAGGACATGACGTTTAACGGGCACGGCGACACATGAACTTTATCAGCATAAATCTAGCATTTATGACATATCCTCGCGAATTTAAAGCAATCTGACTCCATCGTTAGCCAGTAATACCCTGCTCTCAGGATCTTTCTCGTCATAGCATGCCCGCCGGCGTGCGTACCAAATGTGCCTTCATGGACTTCTTCCATGAGCATACTCGCCTCTTTCTCATCTACACATCTGAGTAGCACGAGATCGTGGTTTCTTTTATACAAAACTCCATCAGGATTGAGATAAAAATTTCCAGACAGCCTCCTCAGAGTCTTCTTATCCTGGGTTGACGCACCCGCATGATACTCCTTAGTCATAAGGAAAGTCTGGATGTCATGGAACCATGGCTTGCCGTCGGCGGCTTCCTCGATTGCAAAGACAAATGCAGGTCTATCAAGACGAGAAAGGATAATTCTTGGAGCCTCATTCCAAAAATTGACTTTATACATCGAAGCAAACGTGGCTAAGGCATCAACCATCTGATTTTCTGCTCTGGGCACATGATGGAGTTCCACTCGATCAAAGAACGAAAGTAGCCTTCTGGCATAATTCATGTACGGCACCGAATTCGATTGACGAGTCTCCCACTCCCCTTTAATCTGGTTGATCACAAGCGCCGAGTCACCATATACGTCTAGGTTCTTGGTTCTCAAATCAATTGCCTCTTGTAGACCCATAATGCATGCTTCGTACTCCGCTTCGTTATTAGTGACCGGAAACGTCAGTCTCGCAGTAAACGGGATGTGGGATCCGTGGGGAGTCGTAATGATCGCCTCGATGCCACTTCCATAAGAATTAACCGCCCCGTCGAATATCAACTTCCACTGGGATTTCCTGTCTGGCCCCTCGTCGGGCACCGGTTCATCGCAATCTTTCGCTTTAAGAAACATGATATCCTCATCAGGGAATTCAAATTTCATAGGCTGGTAATCCTCGATCAGCTGTTCGGCAAGGTAATCAGACAATACGCTTCCCTTGATGGCCTTCTGGGAAATGTACTGAATATCATATTCCGTCAACACCATTTGCCATCTGGCAATCCTGCCTGAAAGAGCCTGCTTCTCGAAGACGTACTTGATCGGATCCATCTTCGAAATTAGCATGGTGGTGTGATTGAGCATGTACTGTCGTAAACGTTTGGCAGCCCAGGCTAGTGCACAACACGTTTTCTCCAGCATCGAGTAACGAGATTCACAGTCTGTGAACTTTTTACTCAAGTAGTAAATGGCACACTCCTTTCTACCCTTCTCGTCGTGCTGACCGAGAACACACCCCATACTATTCTCAAGAACTGTCAAGTACATGATTAATAGCCGTCCAGCCACTGGGGGTATCAAGATTGGAGGTTCCTGAAGATACTGCTTTATCTTGTCGAATGCCTTCTGGCAATCCTCATTCCAGGTAATCGCCTGATCCTTCTTTAAAAGCTTAAACATCGGTTCACACGTGGCCGTGAGCTGAGAGATAAACCTTGCAATGTAGTTTATTCTGCCCAAGAAACCACGAACTTCTCTTTCTATTTTTGGCACTGGCATTTCTTGTATGGCTCTTATCTTCGCCGGATCAACCTCGACGCCTCTTTCGCTCACGATAAACCCCAGTAACTTTCCGGACCGTACTCTGAAAGTACATTTGTTAGGATTCAGCCTCAACTTGAACTTCCTAAGCCTCTCAAAAAGCTTTAGCAAATTGACCAGATGTCCCTCCTCCGTTTGGGACTTTGCAATCATGTCATCAACATAGACTTCAATCTCATGATGAATCATATCATGAAACAAAGTTACCATTGCTCGTTGGTAAGTGGCCCCTGCGTTCTTCAGACCGAAAGGAATTACCTTATAGCAAAATGTTCCCCAGGGAGTGATAAACGTCATTTTCTCCATGTCCTTCGGCGCCATCTTGATCTGATTGTAACCGGAGAAGCCATCCATGAACGAAAACACGGAGAACTGGGCTGTGTTGTCGACCAACACATCGATATGAGGCAGCGGGAAATCATCTTTAGGGCTCGCCCTATTCAAATCCCGATAATCGACGCATATGCATACCTTACTGTCCTTCTTCGGTACAGGCACTATGTTGGCGACCCACGGAGGGTGAGTAGTGACCGCTAAGAAGCCAGCATCAAGCTGTTTCTGCACTTCTTCTTTGATCTTAACGGCCATATCTGGTCTTGTCCTCCTAAGCTTCTGCTTGACGGGAGGACAATCTTCTCGCAGCGGCAAGTGGTGGACCACGATGTCCGTGTCAAGTCCGGGCATATCTTCGTATGACCAAGCAAAGATGTCACTATACTCTCTCAGCATCTCGACCAATCTCTGCTTGACATCACTCTGCAGTGCCGCCCCTATCCTGATGTTTCTGACGAGCTATTCAGAACCCAGATTCACGATCTCGATCTCCTCCTCATGAGGCAGAATAACTTTCTCCTCTTGTTTCAACAAGCGGGCCAACACTTCAGGAAGGTCTTCGTCTTCATCAATCTCTTCTTCGGCTTGATAGATCAGGAAATCAAAGTCGAAGTGAGTCGTAGAAGGTCCAGAGTCGATGTCATCTGTTATGTGGATCTTGCAATAACAAGGGTTAAGCTTAAAACAAGGATATGCAGGTTAGCACAAACCCCATTGCCATTTTACTGTTTTTCAAAACAAACATAAAACAGGAATAATAGAGATCACAATATTTGAATACGAAGAAAACGCCTTTGATTTATTAACAAAATGCATGTACATAATCCAACAAGGCCCTGACAATAAAACCACTATGCCCCGGGTAAGAAATAGGGTTGTACAATGATTGGAAAAAGTAAATCATTACTCTTCACTTGTCATCTGGATGATATCCTTGACGGACCAATTGTTGAGGCCCTCGCCTGGCTTGCTTGGCTGGATCCAAGAGTCGAGGTCACAGTGGCTATCTCCGCTGTCTTCAGACACCGCGTTGATGCTTTCGAAAATCACTCCGCCACTGGTAAACTGGATCGGCCCTTCACCTTGCGACGCACTGCTAGAAGAAGAAGAAGCTTCAGCTCCGGGAGAATATCCCAACCCAAACTTATCTTGCTTGTTAGGTATCTCCAAAATTCGCCCCCAGCCTGGGGTAGATCCGGCTTGGACAACGGCCCGAGCTTCCTTGAACGAGGAGAGAGTCATCTCTGGCTTTTCCGTGACTACAGGAGCTACGTCCTTCACTTTGACAGCTTCGAACACTTGGCATAGAGTCTCGTGGATTTTGCCATCCATCTCAACATACTTAAAGGACGACAAATGGCTTACCATTATGTCTTCCTCGCCACAAACGGTCACGATGCTACCTCCGACAGCATATTTGAGTTTTTGGTGCAAACTGGAGGTCACGGCACCAGCAGCATGGATCCACGGCCGGCCCAAGAGACAGTTGTAGGCAGGCATGATGTCCATAATATAAAAGACCGCGTCGAACGTTTCCGGCCCGACTTGGATTGGCAGGGTCACCTCCCCGAAAACGTGGCGTTTAGTCCCATCGAACGCCTTCACAACCAGATCACTGGGTGTGCAAATCACTCCACGAGTACCCAACTTCATTAATGCCTTCTTCGGAAGAACATTAAGTGACGAACCCGTGTCCACCAACACGTGCGACATAATCGTGCCTCTATACTCTATCGAGATGTGCAGGGCGCTATTATGATTCCTCCCTTTCGGCATCAGCTCTAGGTCTGTGAAACCTAGCCCATTTCCGGCATTTACGTGGGCTACGACCTCTTCTAGCTGATTCACCGATATTTCATGCGGTACGTACGCCGCGTTCAACACCTTCAGCAGCGCGTTGCGGTGTGCTTCAGAACACAACAAGTTCAGAATGGAAATCTTCGAGGGCGTCTGATGGAGATGGTCTACAATCTTGTAGTCACTCTTTTTAATTAACCGCATAAACTCCTCGGCATCTTTAACAAGCAAGTCTTTTTCTGCCCCACGTGGGATCTCTTCAACGAATTTACTTTTACCTTTATCAGCCGCATCAGCTCTGACCGCTTTATCTACCACGACCTCTGGTGGCGCAAACACTCTTCCGCTGCGAGTAATACCACTGATTCCCGCAAGGTTCTCCACAGTCGACCCAAACGATTCTAGCTCCAACCTCTGTCCGTTGCAGTAGACCTCGGCCCCATAATGCCATGGGACAGCGTTAGTGCTTTCGAACGGTATTGGCCCAGCTTTGGTGATGGTGATTGTGGACGGTCTGGGCGCAGAAATAGTTATCGTTCGGCGAGGGATGGTGATGGTGGCGACCTCATCGGCTTGCTTCAGCACTACCTCTCCTGACCCACTTTTAGCCCTCCGGCTAAACTGCAGAATCCCTTCAGTCATCAGACTTTGAATTCCTTCTACCAATTGCTCACATCCATCAGAATGTGTGGCACAGTCCATACATAGGTCTCCGCAACCTGGAAAGAACCCTCTTTTCATCAACTTAGCTTTAACGAAGCTAAGTGGCGTCTTCAGATCTCTGACGTCAGTCAACAAATCCGAACTCTCGTCTTTGATAATGGCGTTCACTCTGCCTCCCCTATGATTCGGCATAGGATTCTTCGTGACATTTGGCACATTATCGGAGAAGTTGATGATCTTGGCATCCACCATGTCCTGCATCTTATGCTTGAAGGCTTTGCAGTTCTCTACTGTGTGGCCGGGTGCCCCTGAGTGAAATTCACAAGTGGCATTCGCGTCGTACCCTGGCGGAGGTGCCCCTGTCAAGGGAGCCAAGGTCCTCTTCTGGATCAACTGTAGCTGAAGCAAAGTCTGCAAGAGTTGCGCGTACGACATGGGCGGCGTCTCGAGGTGACGGTTCGCCAAAGGTGCTCGATTCTGGTACTTTTTGTATCCTTGTTGATTCGGTTGCTGCTGCTGCTGTACTGCCGGGATAGTTATACTGGCCACCTGCTGATGAGGACCTTTACCCTTCCTTCGAGCGTTGGTCACAGCGCTCGCTTCTCCCTCTCGTCTTTTGCCAGCATAAGGTTTCTTTCCTCCTCTAGCTGAGGATGAATCACCTTGAATTTTCCCGATCTTGATCCCATTTTCGACGTGCTCACCCGTGATAATGAGATCTGAGAATGTCCCAGACATACCGCTGACCAACTTCTCATAGTAAACCCCTGGGAGGGTGGCTACAAACATCTGCACGAGCTCACGTTCAACCATCGGCGGCTGAACCCTAGCTGCCAACTCACGCCACCGCTGGGCGTACTCCTTAAACCCTTCATTGTTCCTCTGCGACAGATTCTGCAGCTGGACTCGGTTCGGGGCCAAGTCGCTATTGTATTGGTAGTGGTGCACAAACGCTTCAGCAAGATCCTTCCATGTGCGCACACTAGTAGGCTCCAGACTCATGTACCACTCGAGGGATGGCCCGGAAAGACTGTCTTGAAAGAAGTGCATCAACAACTTCTCGTCCTCAGAATGAGCAAACATTTTCCTGTAATACGATCTCAGGTGGACGCGAGGGCAAGTGGTGCCCTTATACTTTTCAAAGTCAGGTACCTTGAACTTGGGAGGCACCTTGAAATCAGCAATTAGTCCCAGCTTGGACATATCAACGCCCAAAGTGTTCTGATTCTCGATATCTCTCATCTTATCTTCAAGTGCCTTGAATTTAAGTTGTGCTTCAGCATTCAGCTCCCCTTCAGCACCTCTCTGAGAGAACACATCGTCCTGACGATCCTCTAGCCATGGCTGAGGCCCAAACAGATTCCCGACACCTGTGTTGCCGTTGCCCAGCCCGACGTTGACATTAGCTCCCAGACTCCCATTACCGACGCCCGTCGTATTGAGTCCTATGTTGGCCATCACATTGCCGTTGGCACTGCCGTTTCCCCCGGTCACGGGGACACCATTCTGTGGAGTTTCAACTGGTGGAGGAGTAGGCACAGTCCCGCCGTGAAGTACGCCATTGCTATCAACCCTCGAAATTAGAGGTTGAACCAAGGTTCTGAGCTGATCCTGGCCATTAGCGACCGCTTGCATGAGCTCCATGAAACGATCCATCCTTTCGCAAAGTTCCTGAACATCAGTTTGCACTTGCTCCATGATCCTGGTCTGATTAGCTCTAGTCGGATAGCGGTGAATAGGTCTCTGATCAATCCTGGAACCACCTGAAACATCCTGAAACAACCTGTAAAACACAAAAGGGTTAGGAAAAACAACAAAATACTCGTTATGCAAATGCTTCATGCAAATGCAAACGTGTGTCTGTGCGTTAGGGAGATCTCCCCCGATCCTAGTGCCTGAGTGCCAGTATTGATAATAAGAAGAAGTCTGAGTCCAATCATGGAAATAACAATCTCATATATAAAGAAAGCCCATAAAGGCAGTAGACAACATCAGCGAGTACAAGATGAATCAATAGCGTGACCTCAGCCAACCAGCCTGGTGATGGTCAGCATACAACAATGATCAAAACAAAAGGAATACAAATAGTCAAGAACGGCCACGGGCGCGATACTCTTCTAACAACTCCTTTGTTTCTGGATGATCAGGCAGAGTGAGCAACCCTTCGACGAGTAATTCCCTTTGCACAATGGTGTACTGAAGACCTTCGACCGAACCTTCCCATGCTCCTTCGCCGAAACAATCTTCTAACTTCCGCTTCTTGGACTCAAACGTCAGTTTGCGCTCCTTCAGGTTAGCGAGAGCACTGTTGAGCTGGCCTTCAGCGGCGTATCTGCGAGCGGTTTCTTCATCAAACCTCTTCTCACTATCCTTCACCTGGGCTTCCAGCTTGGAGATCTGTAGCATCAGCTTATCCTCCCGCTCTTTCCTGGTGGCCAGGGAAGCCTTCCAGTGCTGGTTGAACTTGGATATCCTCCGATACGCCTCGTCCAAGTGCTGCTTCTTCGTAGCCAATACGTCGTTGACAGCTTTGAAGTCTTGACCCATGCGCTCACGCTCGGCTATCTGCTTAGTCAGGTCCGTCCCCATCCGGTTCACCAGCTTTGTTTGCCTTTTGAAAGAATGAACGGCTTCGTTCCTCTCGCTTCGGAGCTGAGCCAATTCTTTCTTCAGTTCCTCGTTTTCCCTCTTCAATTCATCTCGCTCAGCCAACACCTGATTATACTGCTGAATAGGCACAGTGGTAGGCTCTTCAATCATTGGAGGGCTTTCTGGCTTGGCATGAGGAAACGACATCCCTATAGCATCTGCTCTGGCTTTGATCCAAGTCACATACGGAGGGTAGGCTTGATTATTGCTTCTCCCCAGCAATGGTTTTCCTCGCTTAATGATGCCATTCCAAGCGTGCTGAAGCTTAGATAGCAGATCCCCCTCTTGAAGACCAGTGAGGTACAGAGATTCCTGTACCTCTTCATCCTTCGGCGAAACTCTCAAAGCATACGCGAACAGTCAGACCAGCAAAGACGGATTATAGTTTATACATCCCTTCCTGCCTATCAAAGGCACGTTTGGAAACCCGCTGCAGCTGAAGATAATCTCGGTACCCAACCTATCTCTGTCGAACCAGTCAATATCCTCTGCAGATAAACTCATCAGACGCTCGGACCACTCAGCTGTGGCTGCAGACGAAACAAAAGGATCCCTCTTGGGCAGATGACTATCAAGCCATTTATAAAGCAAGGGTACACAGCATGGGACATTCTTGCCCCTCCTGTTCTCGTTTTTGTAGTGGATGGAATGGTAGACATCTCCTATCAAGGTAGGGACTGGATTCCCTGAAGCAAAGATATGAAACGCGTCGAAGTCTACAAAATCGGGCATATTGGGGAACAAAATGATGCCATATATGCACAGAGCGAGGATGGCGTTGAACGCGACCCAACATCCGTCTTTGGCGCACTGCTGAGCCTTTCCCACTAGAAACTGCAAGGAGAACCCGGGAACCTTGTTCCAACTAGACAATACCAATTCGGAGGCATCCAGATGAAGTGACGGAGCTAAACCAGCCAGATCAGGCTCAGCATCCATATGAATAAAAGGCATCTGCCTCTTGATAGGCACACCTAGCAAATCAGCATATTCCTCTAGCGTGGGTTCGAGAACAAAATCCTGGAAAGTGAAACATCTCAACGGAGGATCGTAGAACTGCAGCAGAGCGTGCAACCCATTCAACTCGAACGCAGAAGGTTTACGAACCAAACTGAGCAACTTGCCGTAAGATTTTCTGAACTCGTCCCACACAGAATCATCTGCTAAAGCTATCAAACCAGTCAGCTGAACCACATCAGGGGCAGGGAGCTTGTAAGCCACGGTCTTCCTCAGAGAACCCATAACAATACAATAGGAGGCAAGAAATCCTGGATCGGGGAAAACGGTACCTGCAACACAGACACACGTTAATGAAATGCAAATGAATATGCAAAGCAATGTAAAATGCAATCATGCAGCAGGAGATCAAGGCAACTGTGCTGTGGAGATTTTGGATCAACAAAACCATAATGCCGCTCTGTCAAGAACAACCACTATATCTGATAATAAGAGAACCCCGGTGTCAGACCACAAATATGCTCTGTCAAGAACAACCATCTGATAGGGCCATATACATAGGACCATAATTCTGCTCTATCAAGAACAAACGTCTGATAATAAGGACCTCTGATACAGGACCAAGAAAACCAGGTGGTCTGAAGGTCAAAGTTTCCTGCAATAAACCCAACCCTGCTCATAGGTATGGACCTAAACTAACTCGAGTTCGGCATCCTATGCGTTCATCAGCGTCACAAACATTCAAGAGGGGTGATACGATACCCAGAAGGTATGGCATCACCAGCTCATGAAGCGTCCTCACTCGGCTGAATCACAAATGATCGGTCCCCAGAGTCGACAATCCTCCAAACCAGCAACCGTCTCAACCCAAAGGGTTGAAAGAGAAGCCAACCGGGAGAACCTCGTCTGAGCGTGGATTTCATGAGACACTAGTGCCTGCAAAGCAAGCACGCGCCCACTAATTTCCACAACTAATGTTATGTTCACTCAAGCCTGGGTCTGGCTTCTCACTCATCAAAATGCCCCTCCTACAACAGCACAGATAATCATATCATACAGGAAATAAAATGTGGGAAATAAAAATGCGATAAATGAACACAACCCAACAAGTAATCATACAAGCGCTAGGATTGACTCTCACAGGGGACGTTGAATCCCCAAACTGACTCGCATACGGGACGTTGGATCCCAGGAAACTACGAAGTCCCCAGCAGAGTCGCCAGCTGTCGCTTCCGCGAAAATAAGGTGCCGGCAGAACAGAAGAGTCGCCACCTTTCGTTATTTATCCCTCGGAGCGGGAAAGGAAATGATCGGAAAAACGTGACGAAAAAGGGTAAGACAAGGTCATCGCAACCATTGTCTGGGTTCGGGAGTCGGTTACGCAAGGGAAAGGTATTAGCACCCCTCATGTCCGTCATACTCGACGGGATCCACGCTTGTTGTGTTTACTGGACGAGTTGGTTTATCTATCTACCTATCAAGGCTGGCTTAAAAGGATAAGAAAATGACTCGGCAAAGCATCATGCTTTATGCCTACGTATTCTCATCAGAGAATGAGAAATCAGAGTCAACGTAGTTCGACCTACGACGGGTTACGGGGAAGGTAGCTCGCCAATACATCAGTATTGTGCCTACGTACTCTCAACAGGTATGAGAGATCAGAGCTTACGTAGTTCGGGATACTACGGATTACGGGGATTCAGATTCATCTGTTTTATCGAGTAGGGTTAAACAGCAGTTCCAGCAGTTAGGGACAAAGCCTGTTTGCGTTGGCGCTGAAGTTTAACGACACTCTTTTCTTTAGAAAAGCCTTCTTTTGAATTACGGGCCCACGGGGCAAAAAGGTTTGAAGTTTATTTTCTGTCTTTTACGAAAGAAGTGTTTTTTATTTTGTTTGCAATTTCAATCGCACTAAAGACTATGACCTGAGAGTGAATGCGTCACATGTCACCCAAAGGGTGCCATACTAAACATCCAGACCGTGGAAAAGAAACTCTCCCACAATCCTTTCTCAGATAGCTTAAGGCTCGTGACGTACGAAAGAAATCATTCATGATTACTGTATCTTAAGGTGTTTTGAGATGAGAAGAGAACAAGCTCAACTACGGGGAGACTATCAAGTCCTACTGTTGTCATGCCAAGGATTCATCCTATGGTTGAGGTTTGAAACAGGGAACTCCCAGAAGTTATCATGCATAGGTTTCAACCTAAAGCTCTATCATCACTTCCTTATCAAAGGAAATGAGATTCCTAAGGGATCATGTCAATGATACACAGAAACAGATAAAGCATCAGCTTAAACAGTAAACAATAAACAGTAAACGACTATAAAATGCATGCAATGCAAGTGAGGGAGGAAATGTGTGTGGGGCAGCAGCCTCCACAAGCTCATATCAACCTCAAGCTAGATATGAATAACAACACTCATACTGAAATAAAACATGCTATCAAGCAAAATACAGTAAACTGCAATCATACAGAAGAAATAAAACATGCTATCAAGCAAAATAAACCACATGGGCAAGGGAGCTGGGCTCTACCGAATACCCGCAAGCAAAGCCATACAGTAACAATACAAGTAGAGGGAGCAACTCAACCTCTAGTGCAATCATGCTCCTAGATTAAATCTAGTCTAGATATGGACTTATTCTAATGCATCAAGCAAGTCAAACAAGGCACATCAATACAGAAAAGAAAACAGACAAGAAAGCAGATCAACTCCTCTCTTAACTCCAAGCTTCAGCTCTTCTAACAGCAACTCAGTCTTCAGACCTCCATCACTCTTGACAAATATCAATTTTCTTCTCCAGGTTTCAACCCTTCAACATAAGTTTCAACTTAATCTTCAATTCTCCAAGCTTCAGCTTTTTAATCAGTTCCACCTTCAGGCTTCACTCTTAACCACAAGTATCAACTTGATTCCTTCAGGATCTCCAATCATCAATGTAAGTATCAACTTATCCTTTGTTCTTCAAGCTTCAGCTCTACTCTCACTCTCAATTGAATCCTCTTCATAAGTATCAACTTAGTCTTCAAGCTCTCAAGCTCCCTTTGCTTTACCAGTCTCAACTTGGTATTCTCTTCCTACAAGCTTCAGCTTCTCAGAGTAACCTTTAATCACTTAGAAGAGTCAACTTCATCCTTCAGTCCTTAAGCCTCAGCTCTTCATTCAGTCTTTACTGGATCTTCAAGTATCAACTTGCTCTTCTTGCTCTTCAAGCTTCAGCTGCAATGGCAATGCTCAAGGAATCATCCTCTTCCCTTTTTCAATGAAGTCTTCATCTTCACACTCAAGCCCAACATCTCTCAAGATACTCAAACCAGAGGAAATCACTTAACTGGATAAGCTAGGATATTAAACTGCTTATTGACCACCAAAGGTGACCTATAAGGGTTTAACATCAAAAGAATGGTTCCCTCAAAAGTTCTACTTCCTAGGTACCATCACTTATCCCTCCAAAGGAGGGAGGTGAATACCATGGAAGGACTTTGAATCATGGGGAAGAATGGAGGTGAAAGATACCATCCATGTTTAAGAAAGAAATTAGCTAGGTCTAAGCTCTACTTAATTCCTAACCCTAAATCAACAACAAAACAAACAAGTCCTCAAGCTCTGAAGCTCTTTCTTCAATCTTCAAGTCTCCCACTATGCTCCTTTATGCTCCTCAAAGCAAGAACAAGCCCACCAAGCCAAACAAAAACCCACAAAGCAAAGCAAAACAACATACAAGCCCACAAGGGCAACACAAACAACCATCAACTACAAAAATCAATTAAAAATAGTATACTATTATATTAAAATCTAATATAATTCCTAGGGGATCCTATATACCTACCTTTAATACCCTATATGTCCCAATATCTAACTTGACATAGAAACCCAAAATTCTAGTGTTATTGTGGACCTATGTTAAGGATTGACCTAATTCTATACAACCTAAAGTCATCTAATCAAAATTAATCTAAAACTAATCATAAAATTATGGAATAAATCCAGAGGGGAGATAAAGTCCTAATCTAACTATCCTAAAAAGAATGGTTCAAAAATATGAAGGGAACTAGCTAAACAAAGTTCTACAAAACTATACATCAACATAAAATGAATTAAAAAGCTATTAAAATAGAAAATACACAAAAAATATTAAAAATGCATGAAATGCAAATATTTTAATTTTATAATTTTCTAGACATTAACATGAAATAGGAGAAAAAATATCCATACAAAAATCATCATTTCCTATTTATTATGATTTTTCAAAGATTAAAATGAAATGGAGAAAAAGGAAATAAAATGTGAAAACATTGGTGCAGATAGCAACTATATGCAGTACAATTCATGACTGGGCTGGAAATGGGGGTGCAAACAATAAACACGCTAGGCCCAGGATTTAATCAGAAAATCAATTCAAAAATTATAAAGAAAAAGAGAAAAGCACGGTGCATAAAGTAACAAAAATCAGTGCAGATCATCAATGGGCCAAGACTTGGGGTGTGTATAGCAATTAAGCCCAATACTCCAATTAATGATACGCTGCATTTTGGTGCTCTTCAGAACTCCTCTTCAAACGTGGAATTAAATCACAGCCCTTAGATCTGGCTTTGGTCAACCGGTCCTTGCATGATCCAACGGCCCTGGGGTTATCTTCTTCCTCCAACCATGGAAATGGAGGGAAAGCTCCATGAACAGAGCTTCAAATCCCTAGCTCGAACTCCCTCCAAACTCAACCGAAATCCATGGTTCAAAACCCTAATCCACTCTAAATTCAACCCTGATCACAACCATGGTATTAGAATTCAAAGAATCATCCCCAATCTCTAAACCCGATCCAAGATCAAAAATATACTCAAACTTCAATTCTGACTATTCTTGAAATTGATTACCTCAGAATGATCACCACCTCACACTGGTTAAATCTTGATATTAAACTCATGTTATATCTCACTATGCATCGTGTTCTTGATCAAAACAAAAATGGTGTCACCAACTCAAACTTCACCAAATGATCTCAAACTTCCCAGAATTCATCTCCTACTTGTCTCTAACCATTCTAACCTAACAATTCTAACTAATTATGCTTAAATTATGGTGTAGAAGAAAAGTTACAAACCTGTCAAATCTTGATTATCAGATAGGTCAAAGCTCCACTTCCACCTCTCAAACTCTTCAGAATCACTCCTTGATTGATGTTAAAGCTTCTGTTTGCAAAAGATTTGATCAAAGAAGCTTGAATCTCCAAACCCGATGGTGACTTGCAGCTCCCAAAATCCAAAAGCTATCTCCTTAATTCTTCATGATCTTGCCCTCAATTTGGTATGCACATATTCAGTATGATCAATGGAAGGTGTTAGGATTGAAAGAAGCAATGGAAATGGTGTGGAAAGTAGAATTTGATTTCAACTTGCAATGGAAGAAATTGAAATGGCTATCTCACTCTCCTCTCTAATCTCTCACCAACCTTGCATCTGAGCAAGTTCTAATCACTATATAGGATGGTTCAGACCCATCCAGAACTTTCTAGAATCATCCAATGAGAATTTGGGATTCTCATGTCATGAGTTTTTGATTGCCATCCATCTCATGTACCATCTCATGCTAGACCTCTAGCATTAACTTGTTCTGACTTGAAAATCTCCTTAGATGAGATATATGAGGTGTTAAGATACTTAGCTAGCTTGTACATTGGTTTCCCTTGTGTTTTGCATTTGTACCTTAATATGCAAGCAACCATTTTCCAAAGCAAGTCCATGATCTAGGCCTCAATTCAAAAATGTGGCTGAACCATTGTTTTTAGAATGCTTTCTAGAGTCAAAATGACCTATTACATGCCATGGTTTGGATGTGTAGCTTGGAAATTTAAATTTCCAACTTTGACTTACTTAACTTATGCCTCCATTTTAGGTCATTTTTACCATTTTGAGCTACAAGCCTTTTCAAAATCTCATGACTTCCTTACTAGCCTTAAAACATCATTTTAAGCAAGTTTGATGTTGAAGATTTTTCCATTTGAAGCTTGGAAATAGGAGTTATGGCCTTATGCTTGAAATAACCTATAATCTCCAAATGACCAAAATGCCCTTGACTTGTCAAAGCCATAACTTGAGTTCTACAAATCCTATCAAGGACTTATAGTACTCTCTAGAAAGCTAAGAAGATAAGGAACAACATTCATGTTGACCAGAAGTTCATAGGAATCATCCTTCTTGGGCAAACGTTGGATGCAAGTTGGGTGACTTTCAAGGCCCCAGATTCACATACCTCAGATGACCTGTAACTTGTCAAAGTCATAACTTGAGTTCTACAAATCCTATCAAGGACTTCTAGTACTCAAATTAAAGCTAAGAACAAGATATACAACATTCATGTTGGGGGTAAGATGAGATGACAATCACATCTTGAGCTAAACTGCCTTGAAGATAGGGGTCAAACTAGGGGATTTTACACTGTCAAGCCTTAGAAACCCTAGCTTGAAACTTCTCAAACTCTTCAATCATGATGAGTTGATATTGGAATCATCCTTATAGCATCTCAATGCCTCAATCCATGATCACATGGATCTTGGATTAGGTCTCAACCCTCTCCAAATCATCAGTTGACCTAGGGTTGACCCAGTCAAACCCTAATTATACCACTCATGGCTAAGTCTTCTTAAACTTGCACAATGACCTCTCTAGGCTTCATGATGGCTTTCAAGACATCTCATAAGCTCTCTCAAAGCTTCAAGTCCATCCTCATAGCTTCAGAATTATCTGAGGAGCTCCCACAACTCTCAAGTTAGGAGGCACACAACCTTGGTTTCAACCAATCTCTCTGAGGATCTCTTAACTTCTCTGACAAAGATATCAACCCTTGAACAC
Organism: Lathyrus sativus; assembly: GCA_963859935.3. Classification (NCBI taxonomy): domain Eukaryota; kingdom Viridiplantae; phylum Streptophyta; class Magnoliopsida; order Fabales; family Fabaceae; genus Lathyrus; species Lathyrus sativus. Next base: position 498,781,152 of record OZ012735.1, read on the forward strand.
TTGAATAACCTTCTTGGCTGTCTTCAAAGTCTTGATTGGTACTCATACCTCTTGATCTCTTGCATACATGTCGATGAAATGCAAGTGATAATGCTAATGTGAATGAGATGAACCACAAGCTAGGTAAAGAAATGTTGGTCAAATTTTGGGGTGCAACAGTAGTGCTAGTGGGAGTGGCAGTATGAGTGGTAGTGGTAGTGGTTAGTAGTAGCAGTAGTAGTAGTAGTAGCAGTAGTAGGAGTAGTAGGAGTAGTAGTAGTAGTGATAATAGTAGTAGCAATAGTAGTAGTAGTAGTAGTAGTTGAAGTAGTAGTAGTAGTAGTAGTAGTAGTAGTAGTAGTAGTAGTAGTAGTAGTAGCAGTAGTAGTAGCAGCAGTAGTAGTAGTAGAAGTAGTAGTAGTAGCAGTAGTAGTGTCGCTTGCGCGAAAATAAGGTGCCGGCACAACAGAAGAGTCGCCACCTTTCGTTATTTATCCCTCAGAGCGGGAAAGGAAATGATCGGAAAAAACCTGACGAAAAAGGGTAAGACAAGGTCGTCGTAACCGTTGTCTGGATTCGGGAGTCAGTTACGCAAGGGGAAGGTATTAGCACCCCTCACGCCCGTCGTAATCGACGGGATCCTCGCTTGTTATGTTTACTTGGACGGGTTGGTTTTATTCTATCTACCTATCAAGGCTGAATGAAAAAGAAAAGAAAATGACTCGGCAAAGCATCGCGCTTTATGCCTACGTATTCTCATCAGAGAATGAGAAATCAGAGTCAACGTAGTTTGGCCTACGAAGGGTTATGGGGGAAGGTAGCTCGCCAAGACATCGCCATCTTGTGCCTACATACTCTCAACAGGTATGAGAGATCAGAGCTCACGTAGTTCGGGAAACTACGGTTTATTTCCTGTCTTTTGCGAAAGAAGTGTTTTTTATTATGTTTGCGATTTCAACCGCACTAGAGACTATGACCTGAGAGTGAATGTGTCGCATGTCACCCAAAGGGTACCATACTAAACATCCAGACTGTGGAAAAGAAACTCTCCCACAATCCTTTCTTAGATAGCTTAAGGCTTGTAACGTACGAAAGAAATCATTCATGATTACTGTATCTTAAACTGTTTTGAGATGAGAAGAGAACATGCCCAACTAGGAGGGAGACTATCAAGTCCTACTGTTGTCATGCCATGGATTCATCCTATGGTTGAGGTTTGAACAGGGAACTCCTAGAAGTTGTCATGCATAGGTTTCAACCTAAAATTCTATCATCAATTCCTTATCAAATGAAATGAGAGTCCTAAGGGATCAGGTCAATGATACACCTAAACAGACAAAGCATCAGCTTAACAGTAAAATGCATGCAATGCAAGTGAGGGAGGAAATGTGTATGGGACTTCAGCCTCCACAAGCTCATCTCAACCTCAAGCCAGAATGGATAACAGTAATCATACTGAAATAAACAACATGCTATCAAGCAATAACAGTAAACTGCAATCATACAGAAAGAAATGAAATGAAATGCCATCAGGCAAACAAACCACATGGGCAAGGGAGCTGAGCTCTACCGAATACCCGCAAGCAAAGCCACACAGTAACAATACAAGCAGAGGGAGCAACTCAACCTCTAGTGCAATCATGCTCCTAGATTCTACCTATTCTAGATATGAACTTATTCTAATGCATCAAGCAAATCAAGCAAAACACAACAATACAGAAAAGAAAAGGAAACAGATCAACTCCTCTCTCAACTTCAAGCCTCAGCTCTTCCAACAGCAATGCAGTCTTCAGACTTCAATCACTCTTGACAAACATCAATCTTTTCCAGGTTTCAACCCTTCAACATAAGTTTCAACTTATCTTCTCCTTTAAGCTTCAGCTTCTTGATTAGCTCAACCTTCAGGCTTCACTATCAATCATGAGTACCAACTTGGCTCCTTCAGGATCTCCAGGTATCAAGGTAAGTATCAAATTCCTTTGTTCTTCAAGCTTCAGCTCTTTAGAATCAATCTCAATCACTTAGAAGTGTCAACTTCATCCTTCAGTCTTTACTTCATCTTCAGGGGTCTTCAAGTATCAACTTGCTCTTGCTGCTCTCCAAGCTTCAGCTGGAATGGCAATGCTCAAGGATTCATCCTCTTCTACACTCTTCATTGAAGTCTTCATCTTCAAACTCAAGCTCAACATCTCTCAAGACAATCAAACCAGAGGAAATCACTTACTGGATAAGCTGGGGGATATTGAACTGCTTATTGACCACCAAAGGTGACCTTTAAGGGTTCAACATCAAAGGAATGGTTCCCTCAAAAGTTCTACTTCCTAGGTACCTCACTTATACCTCCAAAGGAGAGAGGTGTATACCATGGAAGGACTTTGAATCATAGGGAGGAATGGAGGTGACAGATACCATCCATGTTTGAGAAAGAAGTTATCTAAGTCTAAACTCTTCCTAATCCCTAACCCTAAAACAACAAAAAAGAAATAAGATCAAGCTCTCAAGCTCCTCAATACATCTTCAAGTCTTCTACTATGCTCCTCAATTCTCCTTAGAACAATACCAAGCTCTCCAAGCCCACAAAGCAAAGCAAACACAAATACAAACCCACAAGGGCAATACAAACAATCATCAACTACTAAAATCAACTAAAAATAGCATACTACTATATTAAATCCTAATATAATTTCTAAGGGATCCTACATACCTACCCTTAATGCCCTATATGTCCCATAGTCTAACTTGTCCTAAAAACCCAAAATTCTAATGTTATTATGGACCTATGTTGAAGTTTAACCTAATTCTACACAACCTAATAGCATCTAATCAAAACTATCCTAAAATTCATCACAAATTCATGGAATAAATCCAGGGGGAAGCTAAAACATATATATATAACTATCCTAAAAAGAATGACCTAAAAATACTAAGGGAACAACCTAAACTAAATTCTACCAAATTAAGTACCAACATAAAAGAAATAAAATGCAATTAAAGAAGAAAATATACAAAAAATATTAAAATGCATGAAAGGAAAATATTTTTATTTTATATTTTTCTAGACATGAATATGAAGTAGGATAAAAAACTCCCATGAAAAAATCTTTATTTTTCCATTTAATATGAATTCTCAAAGTTGGAAAGAAAATGGAGAAAAATAAAATGATTTATGAATGGAGTGGGTGCAGCTAGCAAGCAGATACAATGCAATATGCGCTTGGGCCCAGACTGGGGGGTGTAAACAGAAATACGCCTGGCCCAATATCTAAATCAGAAAAACAATTGAAAATCATAAAGAAAAAAGAGAAGGACGCGGTGCCAATAGCAATGGGTTTCAGTCAGAATTCACAATGGGCCTGAAAAGGGGGTGGGGATATCAATTGGATCCACTAAGCCCAGACTTCCTTTTAATGAAACACGGCGTTTCATTGGGCTTTCAGTATCCCTCCAAAACGCAATTGAATCGTGGCCCTCAGATCATGAAAAAGTTAATGGGTCAAGCAAGCATCTGATGGCTGAGACATCATCATCAACCTTGGGCTAGGGTTCTGAGAAACCTCCATGGAAATACAGCCATGAAGCTTCATCTTCCTCCATACGAACTCCCTCATTTCTCCATCAATTCTTAAAATTCAAGACTCTAATCCACTTGATTTCTCATGCTGAACACAATTACACCCTTAAAATCAACTGAAACCTCCTAAATCAATGAACCCGATCCAAGATCCAAAATATACTCAGTCATCCATTTTAACAATTCTTGAAACTAATGGTCCTAGATCACTCACCAACTCACCCTGAACATTTCTTGATATTAAACTAAGCTCATCACTCAATATCCAACAAGATACAAGGCCAAACAGAAATCTTGTCCATAACAAAATCATCACCAATTGCCTTCAAACTCTCCAAAATCCATCACCTATTGGTCTCTACCCATTCTACACTAATAATTCAACCTAATCATGCCTAAATTAAGGTGTAGGAAAGAAATTGCAAACCTGGTAAAATGGAGTGAACAGAGGTAGTAATCCTTCAATTCAAGCCTTGAATCTTTCCAAATTCCTTCACTGAGCAATCTTCTAGCTTCTGTATGCAAAAAGAATGGCTGAAATTGCTTGATTCTTGAAATTCAATTTTGAAATGCAACCTTGAAATCTCAATCACCAACTCTTCAATTCTCCATGGAAATGCTCTCAATTCACTCTGCACAGCTTCAATGTGATGTATGGAAAATGTTTGTGTGAAAAAATGAAAGGAAATGAAGAAGAATGAAGAATTGACACTTGACTTGCAATGGAAGAATTTGGATCTCACTCTCTCTTCTCTACACCAATTCACACCAACCTTGCATCTGAGCAAGTTACAAACATCTTATAGAGTGGCTTAGAATCATCTAGAACCATCTAGGATCATCCAATGAGAAATTGAACTTTTCATCTCATGACATTTTGAATCCAATTCTCCTTACATGCTATCTCATGCCAAGCTTCTTGTAACTACCAATTCTGACTTGAATTTATCCCCACATGAGATTTTGGATGAGTTACAATGCTTACTTCCCTTGTACATTGAGTTCTTTTGAGTTTTGGTTTGGTGCCTCAATATGCAAGTAAGTCAATTCCAAAGCAGCCCTATGATCCAAGCCTCAAATCAAAATTGTGGCTGAACCATTGTTCTTATAATGTCATTTGGAGTCAAAATGACCTATTATATGACATGGTTTGGACTTGTAGCTTGGGATTTCCATTTTTCAATTTCAACTTATTTAACTTATGCCTCATTTTTAGGCCATTTTTATCACTTTTTGATACAAGCCTTTTCAACATCTCATGACCTCCCTACTAGCCTTAAAACATCATTCTAAGCAAGTTTTATGTTGAAGATTTTTCCATTTGAAGCATGGAAGTAGGAGATATGGCCTTATGCTTGAAATGACCTATAACCTCCAAATGACCAAAATGCCCTTGACTTGTCAAAGCCATAAGTTGAGTTCTACAAATCCTATCAAGGACTTCTAGTACTCTATAGAAAGCTAAGAAGATGCTATTCAACATTAATGTTGACCAATAGTTCATAGGAATCATCCTACTAGGGCAAAAGTTGGATGCAAGTTGGGTGACTTTCAAGGACCCAGATTCACATACCTCAGATGACCTGTAATTTGTCAAAGCCATAACTTGAGCTCTATAAATCCTATCAAGGACTTATACTACTCAAATTAAAGCTAAGAACAAGCTCTACAACATTCATGTTGTGGGGAAGATGAGATGACAATCACATCTTGAGCTAAACTGCCTTGAAGATAGGGATCAAACTAGGGGATTTTACACTGTCGAGCCTTAGAAACCCTAGCTTAAAACTTCTCAAACTCCTCAATCATGATGAGTTGGTCTAGGAATCATCCTTATAACATCTCAATACATCATTCCATGGTCACATGGCTCTTGGATTAGGTCTCAACCCTCTCCAAATCATCAGTTGACCTAGGGTTGACCTAGTCAAACCCTAATTCCACCACTCATGGCTGAATCTTCTGAATTCTTGTACAATGACATCTCTAGGTTTCATGGTGGCTTTCAAGACATCTCACAAGCTTTATCAAAGCTTCAAGTCCATTCTCATAGTCTCAGAATCATCTGAGGAGCTCTCACAACTCTCAAGTTATGAGACACACAACCTTGGTTTCAACCAATTCTTCTGAGGATCTCTTGAGTTCTCTGACAAAGGTATCAACCTTTGAACACTTGAACAACTTCTTGGCTAGCTTCATAGCCTCATATAACTCTTGATAGTTAAATAAATGTTGGTCAAATTTTGGGGTGCAACAGCTGCCCCTATTCAAACGGCTTTAACCTGACTGGGTGAGGAGCGAACGACTCTCAACCAATCAAGGTACGAGACGGTTGAATACCGATGAACCCGAAAATTTGCCAACTGCACGAGCACACGGTACTCTGGCGGGAACAGATCTTCGAACACTGCAATAATAGCTGCACGGCAACTAGCTGGAGACATACTGACATGAACCTTGTCGTCAGTTATCCACATTAAATTCCTCTGACATTGTCATCAGCCACCGGACATCGCCGTCAGGCAACCAGAACACCCAACATCGCCGCTGGAAAACTGGAGGATATGACATCGCCGCCAAACAAACACCTAATATCGCCGCTGGAGAACTAAGGAATCTGACATCGCCGTCGGAACAAAACATCCAACATCGTTGCTGGAGGACCAAACCACCTGACATCGCCGCCAGAAACAATCGCAACTCTGAGAAACACCCAACATCGCCGCTGGAGGACTAAATCATTTGACATTGCCGCCAGAAACGAACAAAACACCCAACATCGCCGCTGGAAAACGGAATCACCTGACATTGCCGCCAGGAACAAACAAATATCCAACATCGCCGCTGGAGCTACAAACTCACCTGACATCGCCGCCAGAAACAAACATACAACATCGCCGTTGGAGAACTAAATCTAACATCGCCGTCAACCAACTATAACTCTGGGAAACACTCAACATCGCCGTCGTGTACTCAACATAACCTGACTTCGCCGTCAAAAACAACTATCCAACATCGCCGCTGGAGAACTCAAAATAATCTGACCTCGCCGTCACAACAAACACCCAACATCGCCGCTGGAGAGCTACATCATCTGACATCGCCGCCAGAAACACACATCCAACATCGCCGCTGGAGAACTAAAGAATCTGACATCGCCGCCAAAAAATAAACATCCAACATCGCCGCTGGAAACCAACACAATCTGACCTCGCCGCCAGAGAAAAAAAATCCATTGGGGAATTGGTCACACGGTTACCGGTAATACATAGTCGATCATGCCATCAAGCATCCAACGAAACTACCGGGCATCAGCCGGACTTCAACCATCGGGTTGATCACGCCATCAGGCATTCAAAGAACTATCGGGCATCAGGCGGACTTCAACCATCAGGTTGATCATGCCATCTGGCATTTAAAGAAATTGTCGGGCATCAGCCAGACTTTCATCAGCAAGTCGGGAATAGAGTTCTTGGTCAATCATGAGCCAACTGGGAACCTCTAAACCTCTGCCATCAGGCACTCCGCATCAGCTGAGAGAACCGCTTCATTAACACGGTCAGACTTCAATCATGGAGTCTTCAAGGGAGGTTTCAACTTCGCCGTTAGAAAACCTGCTGGGAAGGACGCTTCGCCGCTGGGGATTCTGGAGAACTATCAAGTAACTCCGCTCTGGGGGTCCAGAAATCATTCTGGATGAATCAACTCTGCTGAGGACTTCAAGAATCATCTTGGACAAATAACTCCGTCGGGGACCTTCAAGAATCATCTTGCACCGGTAACCAACCCGGAGATTTCAGGAATCATCCTGAGCGAATACTCTGTTGGGGATTTCAGGAATCATCCTGGGCAACTCTTGCTGGGGACAAACCAATCATGGCTTGAGCAGCTTCCAAGGATTCGGCTCTCTTGGGGATTCAAGAATCATCCTGGGCAACCTTCACTGGGGACCCTACTGGGGAGCTTAAGAGTCATCTTAAGCAAATAGCCCTGCTGAGGAATTCAAGAATCATCTTGAACCGAATGCTTCGCTGGGGATTCCAAGAATCATCTTGAGCAAGCGAATTTGTTGGGGAGAATGTCAGGAATCATCCTGAGCAACTGATCCTTCGGTGGAACACCTGCAAAACAAGAACGGTAGCAACCTAGATCATGTTTATTATGCATATGCTTCGGCGCCATGCTCCACACGGTGGAAATGCTATGCGTTTATGATAAATGTTATGCAATCATGCACAATGATGCGATCCCGTCAGCAAAATAAATGCCGAAGGGAGAATCCTCCTGTCAAGGGGGAAGAACTACTCAGATAGAGGAATCATCCTGCTGAGGAGAACATGGTCACACCAATCTCAATTGGACTCCGCAGGGGACACAACTTCAGTTGACTGCTGCGGGGGAAACAACTTCAGTTGATTGCTGCAGGGGAACGAAATTCTACGAGAACCCGGACCTGCTGAGGGAAAACGATGTCAATCGCTGGAATAAACTCCGCGGCCTTCATGGCTACTTTGGAGATGATAACTCTGTGGGGAAACAACTTCAGTTGATCAACACTCCACTAGGGAAAACCAATCATGGTCTGAGCAACTTCCAAGGATTCGGCTCTCTTGGGTATCGGCAAACTCGGCTGGGGAAGGAGAAATCATTCTGCTTCGCTGGAGAGTACAACTCTGCGGGAAATACAGCATCAGCTGTTCAACGCTCTACTGGGGAAAACCACTCATGGCTTGAGCAGCTTCACTAGAGAGGGTACGTCTCTGATGAGGAATTTCAATTCCGCTGGGGAAGAAGGAATCATCCGACTTCGGGCGAGAGCACAACTCTGGTGGGGAATTTCAATTCTGCTGGAGACCTCGGTCTGGCACTATCAGTTGCTGCATACTTCGGCGTACGAGCTGTTTCCTACGAAACCTGCACTTGTGACCCGGTGCTGGGGGATAAACACGCGCTTCAGCGCCTGACTCAGTTGAGAAGATGACGTTCCTTCAGGACGCATCTGATTGGGGAGAGAATCATCTTTGCTTGGGGAGACATATCAATGCTCACGATCTCGCGTTCAGACTCTGCGGGGAGAGACTACTGAACTCTGCTGGAGAAAGAGGAATCATCCTGCTTCAGGGATGCGCACGGCGCACTGTCTGGAATATGCTACACCTGTAACAACACAAACAAACAGACACGATACCCTTCTCAAAGGGACCTATCAAGGTTATTATCTCGTGACAATGTTCAAGTATTTAATTGTTTCAACAATCAGTGGCCTAGGCCCGTAAGTTTATGTATGCGCATTTTATCAAAAACAACAGCGTTCTTTTTCGCAAACAAAACAGATAAATGCTAAACAGGCAAACAGAATTGCTGGATAATATGCATTTTATTGATAACGAACCCCTGAATGGGTAAAAATGTTTTACAACAGATGCAAGCTCCTGGAATGAGGAAGCCGCGCAAAATAAAACATAAATATACATCAGTATATACAAATGTCGGCAACGAGGCGTAGACGAACACCATGAGTTGATCCCTCTATGACCCACTCGACTTCGATACTTCTCCGACGCTTCAGCTTCGGAAGAGATTGATTCAGATAAACGGCCCTCAGGTCCTCCAAACCACTAAACAATGAAAGTCCACACGCGGAACGCAGTCATTTGCTTTTTTAAATCCCTAACTTTTGCGTGAACCGCCTTTTACGGGTTTTCAGTTCACCGGGATACCCTTTTTTGCCGAAGCCGCCCAGTGTAGGTTTTCGACTTCGCGGGTGTACATTTTTTCAATATATCCCTAATTTTTGCCCGAACCTTTTATTCTGTTTTTGGTTCGCCGGGATGCCCCTTTTTTGCCTGGACTCACCTTTTTTGTCCAGCGAGTCGCTTTCAAGCAAAGTATTTTTTAAATGCGTCCGCGTTCACCGGGGATGCAAAATCTTCACCATCCATCGTGGATAACAACAAAGCTCCTCCCGAGAAGACCTTGCTGACGACGTATGGACCTTCGTAATTCGGAGTCCACTTGCCCCGGTGATCGGAGTGTGGAGGAAGAATCTTCTTCAGGACGAGATCACCCGTCTGAAAGCTTCTAGGACGCACCTTCTTATCATAAGCTTTCTTCATTCGGCTTTGGTACAGACGACCAAATACAATTGATGCTAACCTCTTCTCGTCCATCAGGCTGAGTTGGTTCAGACGATTCGTAATCCATTCTGCCTCGTCGAGTTTCACATCAACCAAAACTCGCAAAGAAGGGATCTCCACTTCTAACGGTAGGACAACTTCCATACCGTACACTAAGGAGAAAAGAGTTGCCCCGGTTGACGTACGTACCGTCGTACGGTAACCGTGCAGTGCAAATGGCAGCATCTCGTGCCAATCTTTGTATGTCACAACCATCTTCTGAACAATCTTCTTTATGTTCTTATTGGCTGCTTCAATGGCGCCATTCATCTTCGGCTGGTAAGGAGATGAGTTGTGGTGTTCAATCTTGAAGCTCTGGCACAACTCCTTCATCATCTTGTTATTCAGGTTCAAACCATTATTAGTAATGATCCGCTCGAGAATTCCGTAACGATAGATGATGTCCCTCTTTATGAATTTAGCCACCACCTGCTTGGTCACATTAGCGTACGAGGCTGCCTCCATCCACTTGGTGAAGTAGTCGATAGCTACCAGAATGAAACGATGATTGTTAGATGCAGTGGGCTCGATCTTTCCTATCATGTCGATGCCCCACATGGAGAACGGCCACGGGGAGGACATGACATTTAACGGGCACGGCGGCACATGAACTTTATCAGCATAGATCTGGCATTTATGACATCTCTTCGCGAATCTGAAGCAATCCGACTCCATCGTCAGCCAGTAGTACCCTGCTCTCAGGATTTTTCTCGTCATGGCATGCCCGCCGGCGTGCGTACCAAATGTGCCTTCATGGACTTCTTCCATGAGCATACTCGCCTCTTTCTCATCCACACATCTGAGTAGCACGAGATCGTGGTTTCTTTTATACAGAACTCCATCAGGATTGAGATAAAAATTGCCAGACAGCCTCCTCAGAGTCTTTTTATCGTGGGTTGACGCACCCGCAGGATACTCCTTAGTCATAAGGAAAGTCTGGATGTCATGGAACCATGGCTTGCCGTCGGCGGCTTCCTCGATTGCAAAGACAAATGCCGGTCTATCAAGACGCGAAAGGACAATTCTTGGAGCCTCATTCCAAAAATTGACTTTATACATTGAAGCCAACGTGGCTAAGGCATCAGCCATTTGATTTTCAGCCCTGGGCACATGATGGAGTTCCACTCGATCGAAGAACGGAAGTAGCCTTCTGGCATAATTCATGTACGGCACCAAATTTGATTGACGAGTCTCCCACTCCCCTTTAATTTGGTTGATCACCAGCGCTGAGTCACCATATACGTCTAGGTTCTTGATTCTCAAATCAATTGCCTCTTCTAGACCAATGATGCATGCTTCGTACTCTGCCTCATTATTGGTGACTGGAAACGTCAGCCTCGTAGTAAACGGGATGTGGGATCCGTGGGGAGTCGTGATGATAGCCCCGATGCCACTTCCATAGGAATTAACCGCCCCGTCGAATATCAACTTCCACTGGGATTTCCTATCTGGCCCCTCGTCGAGCAACGGCTCATCGCAATCCTTTGATTTGAGAAACATAATATCCTCGTCAGGGAATTCGAATTTCATCGGCTGGTAATCCTCGATCGGTTGTTCGGCAAGGTAATCAGACAATACGCTTCCCTTGATGGCCTTCTGGGACACGTACTGAATATCATATTCCGTTAACACCATTTGCCATCTGGCAATCCTGCCCGAAAGAGCCTGCTTCTCAAAGACGTACTTGATCGGATCCATCTTCGAAATTAGCATAGTGGTGTGGTTGAGCATGTACTGTCGCAAACGTTTGGCAGCCCAGGCTAGTGCACAACACGTCTTCTCCAGCATCGAGTATCGAGATTCACAGTCAGTGAACTTTTTACTCAAGTAGTAAATGGCATGCTCCTTTCTGCCCGTCTCGTCGTGCTGACCGAGAACATACCCCATACTATTCTCAAGAACTGTCAAGTACATGATTAATGGCCGTCCAGCCACTGGGGGTATCAAGATTGGAGGTTCTTGGAGATACTGCTTTATCTTGTCGAATGCCTTCTGGCAATTCTCATTCCAAGTAATTGCCTGATCTTTCTTTAAAAGCTTGAACATCGGTTCACAAGTGGCCGTGAGCTGAGAGATAAACCTTGCAATGTAGTTTATTCTTCCCAAGAAACCACGAACTTCTTTTTCTGTTTTCGGCGCTGGCATTTCTTGAATGGCTTTTATTTTCGCAGGATCAACCTCGATGCCGCGTTCGCTAACGATAAACCCCAGTAACTTTCCGGACCGCACTCCGAAAGTGCATTTGTTAGGATTCAGCCTCAACCTGAATTTCCTAAGCCTCTCAAAAAGCTTCAATAAGTTGACCAGATGCTCTTCCTCCGTTTGGGACTTCGCAATCATGTCATCAACATAGACCTCGATCTCATGATGAATCATATCATGAGACAAAGTTACCATTGCTCGTTGGTAAGTGGCCCCTGCGTTCTTCAGACCGAAGGGCATTACCTTATAGCTAAATGTTCCCCATGGGGTGATAAACGTCGTTTTCTCCATGTCCTCCGGCGCCATCTTGATCTGATTGTAACCGGAGAAGCCATCCATGAACGAAAACACGGAGAACTGGGTTGTGTTGTTGACCAACACATCGATATGAGGCAACGGGAAATCATCTTTAGGGCTCACCCTATTCAAATCCCAATAATCGACACACATGCGTACCTTACCATCCTTCTTCGGTACAGGCACTATGTTGGCGACCCACGGAGGGTAAGTGGTGACCGCTAAGAAGCCAGCATCAAGCTGTTTCTACACTTCTTCTTTGATCTTAATGGCCATGTCCGGTCTCGTCCTCCTAAGCTTCTGCTTAACGGGAGGGCAATCTTCTCGCAGCGGCAAGTGGTGGACCACGATGTCCGTGTCAAGTCCGGGCATATCTTCGTATGACCAAGCAAAGACGTCACTATACTCTCGAAGCATCTCGACCAATCTATGCTTGATATCGCTCTGCAACGCAGCCCCTATCCTGACATTTCTGACGAGCTCTTCAGAACCCAGATTTACGATCTCAATCTCCTCCTCGTGAGGCAGAATAACCTTTTCCTCTTGTTTCAACAAGCGGGCCAACTCTTCTGGAAGGTCTTCGTCTTCATCAATCTCTTCTTCGGCTTGATAGATCGGGCAATCGAAGTCAAAGTGAGTCGTAGAAGGTCCAGAGTCGATGTCATCTGTTATGTGGATCCTGCAATAACAAGGGTTAAGTTTAAAACAAGAATATGCAGGTTAGCACAAACCCCATTGCCATTTTGCTGTTTTTCAAAACAAATATAAAACAGGAATAACAGAGATCACAATATTTGAATACGAAGAAAACGCCTTTGATTTATTAACAAAATGCATGTACGTAATCCAACAAGGCCCTGACAATAAAACCGCTATGCCCCGGGTAGGACATAGGGTTGTACAATGATTGGAAAAAGTAAATCATTACTCTTCACTTGTCAGCTGGATGATATCCTTGATGGTCCAATTGTTGAGGCTCTCGCCTGGCTTGCTTGGCTGAATCCAAGAGTCGAGATCACAATCGCTATCCCCGCTGTCTTTAGACGCCGCGTTGATGCTTTCGAAGATCACTCCGCCACTGGTAAATAGGATCGGCCCCTTACCCTGTGACGCGCTGCTAGACGACGAAGAAGAAGCTTCAGCTTCAGGAGAGTACCCTAATCCAAACTTATCCTGCTTGTTCGGTATCTCCAAAATAGGCCCCCAGCCTGGGATGGATCCGGCTTCGACGACGGCCCGAGCTTCTTTGAATGAGGAGAGATTCATCTCTGGCTTTTCTGTGACTACAGGAGCTACTTCTTTCACCTTGACGGCTTCAAATGCCTGGAAGAGAGTTTGATGGATTTTGCCATCCATTTCCACATACTTAAAGGATGACAAATGGCTCACCATTATGTCCTCCTCACCGCACACGGTCACTATGCTTCCCCCGACAGCATATTTGAGCTTTCGGTGCAACGTGGAGGTCACGACACCAGCAGCGTGGATCCATGGTCGGCCCAAGAGGCAACTGTAGGCAGGCATGATGACCATGATATAAAAGACTGCGTCGAACGTTTCCGGACCGACTTGGATCGGCAGGGTCACCTCCCCGAAAACGTGGCGTTTAGTTCCGTCAAATGCTTTGACCACCAGATCACTGGGTGTGCAAAGCAACCCACGAGTGTCCAACTTCATTAATGCCTTTTTCGGAAGAACATTAAGCGACGAACCCGTGTCCACCAGGACGTGCGACATGATTGTGCCCCTACACTCTATCGAGATGTGCAGGGCGCTGTTATGATCCCTCCCTTTAGGCGTCAGCTCTAAATCTGTGAAACCTGGCCCATTGCCAGCGTTAACGTGGGCTACCACCTCTTCTAGCTGATTCAGCGATATCTCTTGCGGTACGTAGGCAGCGTTCAATACCTTCAGTAGCGCGTTGCGGTGTGCTTCAGAACACAGCAACAAGTTAAGAATAGAAATCTTTGAAGGCGTCTGATGGAGATGGTCTACAATCTTGTAGTCGCTCTTTTTGATCAACCGCATAAACTCCTCGGCGTCTTTGACCAGCAAATCCTTCTCTACCCCACACAGGGCCTCTTCGACGACTTTGATTTTACCCTTATCGGCTGCATCAGCTCCGACTGCTTTCTCTGCCATGACTTCCGGCGGTGCAAACACTCTTCCGCTATGGGTAATACCACTGATTCCTGCGAGATTCTCTACAGTCGACCCATACGGCTCCAGCTCCAACTTCTGACCATTGCAATAGACTTCAGCCCCATAATGCCACGGAACGGCGTTAGTGCTCTCGAATAGTATCGGCCCAGCTTTAGTAATAGTGATTGTAGGCGGTCTGGGCGCATAAATTGTTATTGGTTGGCGAGGGATGGTGATGGTGGCGACTTCATCGGCCTGCTTCAACACTACCTCTCCTGATACACTTTCAGCCCTCCGGCTAAACTGCAGAATCCCCTCAGTCATCAGACTTTGGATTCCTTCTACCAGCTGCTCACATCCATCAGAATGTGTAGCACAGTCCATACATAACTCTCCGCATCCTGGAAAGAACTCTCTTTTCAACAACTTAGCTTTGACGAAGCTAAGTGGCGTCTTTAGGTCTCTGACATCAGTCAACAGATCTGCACTTTCTTCTTCGATAATGGCGTTCACTCCGCCCCCCCTATGATTAGGCATAGGATTCTTCGTGACATTGGGCACGTTATCGGAGAAGTTGATAATCTTGGCATCTACCAGGTCCTGCACCTTGTGCTTAAAGGCTTTGCAGTTCTCGATTGTGTGGCCTGGTGCCCCTGTATGGAATTTGCAAGTGGCATTTGCGTCATACCCTGGTGGAGGTGCCCCTGTCAAGGGAGCCATCGTCCTCTTCTGAACTAACTGAAGCTGAAGCAAAGTCTGCAAGAGTTGCGCGTACGACATGGGCGGTGCCTCAAAGTGACGGTTTGTCAAAGATGCCCGATTCTGGTATTTTCTATATCCCTGTTGATTCGGTTGCTGCTGCTGCGGAGCTGTTGGGATATTTATACTGGCTATCTGCTGCTGAGGGCCTTTGCCCTTTCTCCGAGCGTTGGTCACAGCGCTCGTCTCGCCTTCTCGTCGTTTACCAGCATAAGGTTTCTTTCCACCTCCTCCAGCTGAGGATGATTCACCTTGGATTTTCCCGATCTTGATTCCATTCTCGACGTGCTCGCCCATGGTAATGAGAGCTGAGAACGTCCCAGACATACCGCTGACTAACTTTTCATAGTAAACCCCTGGGAGGGTGGCAACAAACATCTGCACGAGCTCGCGCTCAACCATCGGCGGTTGAACCCGGGCTGCCAGCTCACGCCACCGTTGGGCGTACTCCTTAAATCCTTCATTATTTCTCTGCGAAAGGTTCGGAGCCAAGTCGCTATTGTACTGATAATGGTGGACAAACGCTTCAGCGAGATCCTTCCATGTGTGCACGCTAGTGGGCTCCAGACCCATGTACCACTCGAGGGATGGCCCGGAAAGACTATCTTGGAAGAAGTGCATCAGCAACTTCTCGTCTTCGGAATAGGCAGACATCTTCCTGTAGTACGATCGCAGGTGGACACGAGGGCAAGTGGTGCCCTTATATTTCTCAAAGTCAGGCACCCTGAACTTAGGAGGTACCTTGAAATCAGCAATTAACCCCAGCTTGGACATATCAACGCCCAAAGTATTCTGATTCTCAATATCTCTCATTTTATCTTCAAGTGCTTTGAATCTGAGCCGTGCTTCAGCATTCAGCTCCCCTTCTGCACCTCTTTGAGAGAAGACATCATCCTGATGGTCCTCAAGCCATGGTTGAGGCACCAACAGATTCCCGACGCCTGCATTGCCGTTGACCGGCCCGATGTTGACATTAGCTCCTAGACTCCCATTGCCGACGCCCGTCGTATTGAGTCCGATATTGGCCATCACATTGCCATTAGCACTGCCGTTGCCCCCGGCCACAGGGACACCATTCTGCGGAGTATCAACTGGTGGAGGAGTAGGCACAGCCCCGCCATGAAGTATGACGTTGCTATCAACCTTGGAGATCAAAGGTTGAACCAAAGTCCTGAGCTGGTCCTGACCATTGGCGACCACTTGCATCAGTTCCATGAATCGATCCATCCTCTCGCGGAGCTCCTGAACATCGGTATACACTTGATCCATGATCCTGGTCTGATTAGCTCTAGTTGGATAACGGTGAATTAGCCTCTGATCAATCCTGGAGTCACCGGAAACAGCCTGGGACCTGTAAACCTGAAAAACATGTAAACACTAAAGGTTAGGAAAAACAACAAAATGTGCGCCATGCAAATGCTTCATGCAAATGCATGCGTGTGCCTGTGTGCTTGGGAGATTTCCCCCGATCCTAGTGCCTGAGTGCCAGTGCTGATAATAATAAGAAGAAGAAGCCGGAGCCCAATCATGGAAACAATAATCTCATATATAAAGAAAGGCCTATCAAGGCAGTACATAGCATCAGCGAGTACAAGACAAATCAACAACGTGACCTCAGCCAACAGGCCTGGTGATGGTCAGCATACAACAAAGATCAACACAAAAGGAATACAACTAGTCAAGTACGGCCACGGGCGCGATACTCTGCTAATAACTCCTTCGTCTCTGGATGATCTGGCAAAGTGAGTAACCCCTCGACGAGTAGTTCCCTCTGCACAATGGTATACTGAAGTCCTTCGATCGAACCTTCCCATGTGTTGCACCCTAAAATTTGCCCAACCTTATTCACTTGGTTTATGTTTCAATATCATTAGCATTTGCATATAGAGTCATGTGCATAGCCTAACCATCTGCATAGCATAAGCATGGCAAGTCATTCAACAGGGGACCAATCATTATTCTCATCTCTAGAGGCCTATCAAGAGGTTATTATCCTGATTCAATCCCATTCAAGTCATCAGAAAGAATTTAAAAAGTTATCAAGTCAATGGATCAAGCAAGTGCATCCATCTCCTATCTGAGGATATCTGGGGGTCATCAAGGAAAGTGTGAACTGTGGGCTGATCATGGGGAGTATCTAGACATCTTGGAGGACTTAGAAAGTCATTTGGAGAAGGAGACAAGTCATTGGTATGGTCACAAGTATTGCAGTTGAAGACAGTCAACTAGGGTTTCATCTGGGGTCAACTCTAGGTCAACTCTAGGTCAATTGACTAATTGAAAGGCATTAAGGGCTATTGGAGAAATGTGGGGTTCATCATTTGACATATAGAAGAGGATATGGTGGTATGCCAAGGAGAATTCAAGAGAAATCAAGGAGAAGAAGAGTTTCTAAATTAGGGTTTTTGTGTAAAATCCCCTAGTTTAGGTCAAATTTTCAAGCAAGATAAGTCAAAATGCAAGCTTCAAATGGATCCTTGGCCAACATGGAACTTGTAGAGGATCTCAAGACCTTTAATGTGAGTGGTGGAATACATCAAGGAGATTTATAGAACTCAAGTTATGGTCCTTGCAAGTTACAGGTCATCTGGGGTATCTGAAATTTTGTCTGTGAAAGTGACTTAACTTCCAAGCTATTTTTACCCCTCAAGGAGATTTCAAATGAATTTCTGGTCAACATAATAATTGTTCCTCATTGTCTTAGCTTTCTAGAATGGTATAGTATGCCTTCATATGATTTGTGGAACTCTACTTATGGTCTTGGCAAGCAAATGGTATTTTGGTCATCTGAGAATTACAGGTCATTTCAACCTATGCCCAAAACTCATACAAGGAAGCTTAAAATGGAAAACTTTACAACATCAAACTTGTTCCAAATGACATTTTGAGTCTAGAAAAGTGACCATGAGAGATTGGAAAGATTCATAGCACAAGGTTTCAAAATTGGTGGATTTAATGAATAAAAATGACTTAAAAAATGTGATTTTTCATATCTTGGCCAAATGGGACAACATTATAGGTCATTTTGAATGGAAAAGTCATTTTGAGAACATTGGCTAAAGTGGAATTTTGAGGTTATTTCAAATTTTGAAAGTTATTCAAGGTTGCTTACAAAGGAAGAAACATAAGCCAAATCCAAGGGAAATCACACATGGGAAGTTTCTCCAAGCTTCTAGGAGTTTATAACCTCATGTATATATTGATATGAGATGGTTCATGCCATGGTTGGTGATCTCATTTTCTCAAAATCACAAGTTTCACTCACTTTTCTCCAATTTGCAAAGGCATCTCAAACACTCTCAAATCTCCACCAATTTCCATCTTTCTTGATTTGATCATCATCAATATCTTCCATGGATCACATTCACATCAGAGTTTGGTAGATTTGGGGAAGAAATCGTGTTGTTCAAGTTAATCCTCCAAGAAGCAAGATTTTGGTGATTGCAAGATTCAAGGAGATTGGACAAGATTCATTGCATACAAAATTCATAATCAAGCTCCTTAATCATTTTCCACTCATCACAAGCATCAGATTCAAGGATTTTAGCACCTGTTTTCAAGAAATTGCACCAGGTATGTTTTCCTTCGAATTAGCTAGCATAGTGATCATGGCATAGGATTGTTAGTATATTAGAGACCTAGGTGGCTAGGTGATGATTTTCACAGAGTTTGGAGAAGTTTTATGGAGGTTGCTCATAGTGCACCAAATCTGTTAGGATTGATAACTCATAGTTGATGGCAAGATAATCCTAGATGAATGGTTCAGGTTGATTAGCATGGCTTGTAGATCATTTTAGTGTAAAAATTATGGAGAATTGGAGCAGTTGATATCAGGTGTTAATGGTGGATTCCATCTGTTACACCTATCGGGTTTGGAGTTTGGGTGAGTTTTAGAAGGAACTATGGCCATGGCTGTGTAGAGGGAAAAGAATGGAGTGTTTTTGGTTTTTACATCATGAGCTTTCATGGAGAATTGAGTGAGAACAGGATGGTTGAAGGCGCGTGCATGGGAGGTGGTTTTCTGAGCTAGGGTTTGGCTGGAGGTAGACGATGACCTCTGACCGTTGGATGGGTACTTTGACCTTGACTAAAGATCAAATTGTGTGGCCAGCATTTAAAACGAAAACGGAGGGAGATTCAAATGCAGAAACGCACCGTTTCACTTATTGTTTCAGATTGGGCTTTGGATATCCTTGCTATGCACACCCTCCTCCACCAAGCCCAGTGATATTATGCCTAAAATCTTTACTATCTGCACCGTGGCCCACCTGGATAAAACAACTAGGCGCCCTTGCTGATGGCACCCCCTCCCCTTTTATTCATATTTTGTCATTTTTATTTATTTAATATTTTCTCATCCTTTAAAAAATCATAATAAATCATAAACTTCATATTTTTCAATGATTCTTTTTGCATTAATTTCTTCAAGATGTCTAGAAAATTATAAAAAATAAAAATTGCATTTTATTTTTTATTTGATATTTTTCCCATATTTTCCAAATAAATGCCTATTTTAGGTGTTTCATTTCATACATGATTTTGTTAATTTTTGTTCTAATAGTTGCTTTAATATTTTTCACCCATTCTTCTTAGGTTGATTAGTAGATGAAATTAGCTTGTGCATACAATTTAGGTCACATTTTTAGGAATTAATTTTAGGTGTTTAGTTTAGGTGTGGATAACATGAATAAAAATTAGGGTTTTAAGTGATAACTTAGGTGAATTAATTCATTTCCCTTAGGATTTAGAGGTTGAATATTTTAGATATGGGACTATAGGGACCATGGGTAGTTATTAGATCCCTTAGAAATCACTAGGATTCCCCTACTGCTATTAGTATATTACTGTCTTTATTTGATTGACTGGTATGGTGTGCCCTCTGGGGATTATTGTTTGTCTGTATGGGTATTGGGATTGTCTGGGGATTGGGGGAGCTGAAGACTGATGATGATGAAGCCATTGGAGATCCAGAGACTGAAGACCAATTTCCAGAGTTGAAGAGGAGATTCTTGCTGGCAGCTGTTGAGGAGATTAGGGTTTAGGAGCTAGGTAGAGTTCTAGATTAGAAAGCTTGTTTCCCAAACATGGAATGCCTTGTCTGCATCCATTCTTTCTCTATGATTCAAAGTCTCTTTCAAATATCCACCTCCTTCCTTTGGAAGGATCAGTGAATGTATTTGAAAGATAGAACTTTTGAGGGAAAACTGTCTGTATAATGTTAACAGTTAATGAACCACCCTTGGTAGGTAATTGACTGTCTAACATTCATTCACTTCATCTTGTGGACTGATGTTCATCTTGAGGATCGAGACTGGAAGAAAAGCCACTGCAGATGGAAGATTGATGATCAAGACCTTGCTAGAAAGCTGTGGAGATGGAGATTGATGCTTGCTAAAGCCTGTAGCTGATTGGAGAAGTTTAAAGACAGATATTGATGCAGAGCTGCTGTGGCTGTTTATTTTTGCTGTATTTCATTTCTGATGTATTGTTTGGTTTTCTGGACTGTATTGTTTGCTGTTTACCCTGTTGGGTTGAAAGTGAATCCTGTTCACTTTTGCCTATTGTTTGCTAGGTTCGAGGTTGAGTGGGACTCCCTTGCCTCGCTTGTATTGTTGCATCCATGCATTTTACTGCTTTACTGTATATATCTGCTATTGTTTCTATTTCCATCTATTCCCTTAGGATCTCTGTTTCTCTCTGTGCAAGAGAGGAGCATGATAGACACTAGGTCTTAACCCATGCATGATAACATTAGGTTAGTTTGATTCCCTTCGTAACCGTAGGTTAGGGTTCTGTCCCTTCTTTCTCAAAACAAACAGAAAAACACAATAAGATTTCAAACACAATAAAAGACACTTCTTCCGTAAAAGGATGTGAACTCATCAAAACGTCAAGTTTTGTCCGCTTGGACTGCTAATCAAAAAACCTTTTTCAGAAGGAATAAAAACAATCAAGACAGACTTGTGTCGTACGTGGCCCGAACTGCGTTTGCTCTGATCTTTCATGTTGTATGAAAGTACGTAGGCATAGGATGCGATATCCTAGCGAGCAACCTTCCCCTCCTTTCCTGTAGGTAGGCGAACTACGTTGACTCTGATTTCTCGTTCCATACGGGAATACGTAGGCATAAAGTGCGATACTTTGCCGAGTCATTTTATTTTTCATCGTATTTTCCTTTAACCCTTAACCCTTAGAGTAGATAGAATAACAATCCATACCCGAAAACAAGCGTGGATCCCGTCGAGTACGACGGACGTGAGGGGTGCTAATACCTTCCCCTTGCGTAACCGACTCCCGAATCCAGGTTTTGGTTGCGACGACCATACCTTTCCCGTGTTGTGCGAGGTTTACTCTGAGCGTTCCCTTTCCCTCCCGTGGGATAAATAACGCACGGTGGCGACTCTTCTGTTCAGCCGACGCCGATTTTCGCAGTAGCGACAGCTGGCGACTCTGCTGGGGACCCAACGTCCCCTGGCTGCTAAGGACCGCGATAGTTCTTATGCATTTGGGATCCAACGTCCCTTAAGAGAGTCAATCCTAACGCTTGTTTTCCCGTCGAGGATTTTGTATGGATTTATATTTCTGACCTTTATTTTCAGCATTATGTATATTGATTATTATGGCTGTATTGGGGTGTGATGGGTGGTTCTATGATTGAGAGATAAGCCGGACCTGGGCTTGAGTGCACCTAGAATTAGAGTAGAAAGTAGTGGGCGCGTGCCGGCTTTGCTTGCATTAGTGTCTCATGAAATCTACACTCGGACGAGGTTATTCTGGTTGGCTTCTTTTTCTACCCTTTGGGTCGAAGGGGTTGTTGGTCAGCTGAATTGTCGACTCCGGGAACCGATCATTTGGAAGTTGGCTAAGTGAGGCCTCTTCAGGATTTGATGATGCCACTCCTTCTGGGAATCGTATCATCAACCCTGAAAGTCTGTGACGCCGACGACCGCATAGGATGCCATACCTTTGTCAGTTACTAGGACATCCACCTGTGAGAGGGTTTGGGGTTATGCAGGTAACTAGACTTTCAGATACCGGTTATTTCTTGATCAGAGATCCTGGGTATTTATGGAGAGTATTGAGGTCTGTCAGAGACCAGTTGGAGAGTTCTGAGGTCTGTCAGAGACCAGTTGGATAGTTCTGGGGTCTGTCAGAGACCAGTTGGAGACATGATGTGAGGTCTGTCCGAGACCAGTTAGAGTTATGGTTTGAGGTTTGTCAGAAACCATTGTTGGAGCTTTGTTTTAGGTCTATCTGAGACCAGGGTTTGAGGACTTCTATAGAGTCTATCTGAGACTTCTTGATATGGTTCAGGCTGTTCAGCTACGGCAGTTGGTCCCTGTTGCATGTTACTTCCATTGCATTGTTTACATACCCACTATCATTGCATCCCATTAACGTGTGTCTGTGCTGCAGGTGCATTTGCATATCCTCCGATTCTAGTGTCCAGACTTCTGAGTATTGATTATGGCTGGTTTGAGGAAAACAGTTGCGTATAAGCTGCCTTCACCTGATATTACTTCTTTGCTTGGCCTGATATCTCTTGCTGATGAGGAGGTTAGGAGAAGCTTCAGAATGAGTCATGGGAGATTACTGAGATTAGTCTGCAAGCCCACCGCTGATGAGATGAACGGGCTGTACACCTTGATGCAGTTCTATGACCCCGCATTGAGATGTTTTACGTTTGCTGACTTCATTCTAGGGCCTACCATTGAGGAGTATGTGGAGTTTACGGAGCTACCAGTGCAGAACAAGGTTCCCTTTATTCACTCTGCTGCTGAGCCCAAGTTGGAGGACTTAGCCAAAGCCTTGCATATGGACGCTGCAGAACTGTTAGTGACTTCTTGGCTTGGGGTTTCAGGGTTCTCTCTTGATTTCCTGGTTGGAAAAGCTCAGGAGTATGCCAAGAACGGATGTTGGGTGGTTTTCAATGCTATCTTGGCTTTATGCATTTATGGAATTGTGTTGTTCCCTAACTTGCCCAATTTCGTAGACTTGGACGCTTTCCATCTATTTGCTGCCGGCAATCCAGTGCCAACGTTGATTGGAGACTTCTACCACTCCCTGCACTACAAGAACGAAAACAGAAGGGGAAAGGTTGTTTACTGTTGTGCTCCTTTGTTGAATATGTGGTTCAAGAGTCATCTTCCCATGAAGGGGTCTTTTGTAGAGAGTGCAACCACCGCTAGCTGGTCAGAGCGCCTGATGAGGCTGTCTTCCGAAGACGTCGAGTGGTTTGATAGAGATCTGCTGGGATCCGAGCTTATCTTCAGTTGTTCTGGTTACCCCAATGTCCCGCTGATAGGAAGGAAAGGGTGTATCAACTACAACCCATCTTTGTTGGTCCGTCAGTTCGGATATGCGCTGAAGAACCCGCCAAAGGAGGAAGAAGTACAGGAATCTCTGTACTTCACCGGAGATTTGAAGGGGGAGTTACTAGCCCAGCTGCAGCATGCCTGGACGCGTATTAACCGAAGAGGGAAGCCGTTGTTAGGGAAGAATGACTGTCAGGCCTATGCACCTTACAGAGTTTGGATCCAAGAGAGAGCAAGTCAGTTGCGGGTGCCATTTCCAGATGCGCCAATCCTTGTTCCCATTCCGGTAGCAGAGCCAACTACTGTTTCTAGGGAGGCCTACGAGCAAGTTGTGAAAGAAAAAGAAGCCTTGATGGAGATCAACGAAGGGTTAGAGCAGGAGCTAGCCCAGATACGCAGCGAGAAAAACAAGGCCGTCCATGCTTTCCAACAGCAGATTAAGCTAATGAACAGGTTAGGGGCTGAGTTGACTGAGGAGAGGAAGAAGCGCGAACGTCTGGGGCAAGAGTTCAGAAGCTCCCATGACATGCTTGAATCCAAGAAGAAAGCGCTTGACATTGCTCACCGAGAGATCTCTTCTTGCAATAAGACCTAGAATGCCACGCTCACCAACAATAAGAAGAGGGAAGATAAGTTGAAGCAGCAGATTTCCGACCTCGAAGAGCAGTTGAAGTCCAGCATCAAGAAGTGTGAAGAAGAAGTGATGACCCGGTATAGTCTCCAGAATGCACTAAACAAGGCCATCAAGGGCAGAGATGAAGCTGTGTCTCAGAAGCGTAAACTAGAGGATCGCTTCGGAGAGGGGGCATGGGAAGAAACTGCTGAAGACGTGCGACGTGTTCTTAAGAAAAGAAACCAACTTGTTGAAGGGCTGCTTGATCGACCAAGTCATCCGGAGACCAAGAAGCTGCTAGAAGAGTACCAGACTTATGGGAGGATTTGATCATTTCATGTAGTAACTTGTATGCTTTATTTGCATAGTGCTGACCATCACCAGGATTGTTGGTTGAGGTCATGCCTTCTTGTTGTACTCTCAGTGACATTGTATTCTTGGCTTATTGATCTCTCTGCAATATATGAGGCTTTCTGTGATTCAGCTCCGATCTTTATATTGTTAGCACTGCCACTGCACCGGCACTTTCACACTAGAATCGGGGAATGAATTTCCCTAATGCACAGGCACACACATTGCATTGCATTCATATTCATATTGCATTACAGGTAAGCTTTGGATGGTGTCTTATTTCCTACTCTGTACCAGGTACTTTTCAGGATTGCAGATCAGCACCCGCACCACTATTCCACTCGCACCAACTGTCGAAGAATCATGGATCAAATGCAGAACGAGATGCAAGATGTGCGCGAGAAGCTAGCTCTCTTTATGCAGACCATGGAAGCTATTGCAAAAGGTCAGGAGAATTTGCAAGCCATGGTCCAACCTCTGTTGGCCCGAAATGCCGGTCCCGGTAACGAGGATCATCAGTCTGTGCGAGTCGATACTGTTCATGGAGATGGCACTCCCACGCCAGTGGCTCCACCTGTAGTCAATATACCTGCTGCTAATGTCAACAACGCTACCGCCGCTGGGAACGGTAACATCGGAGTTGGGAACGAGACTGCTGTCCATAGCGTTGGGCTTGGTGATGTCAACTTGGGAGATAATATGGGAGGCAACGGCTTTGGTAATACTGGATTCGGGTTCAACGATCTGGGATTCGATAACGCTGGGAAATATGGTTTCAATGCTCAAGGCTTTGGGCAAGATGGTTATGGTGTGGCCAATCAGGGTTACGGAGGTTTCGGAAATGGAAACGGCGCTGGGTTAATGACTTTTGGGCCTGCTGGAGGTGTTCAGGGATACGGTAACAGAGGCCGAGGCCCGATAATGAATCAAATTAGAGTTGGCCGCAATAATGAATATGATGGGTATGGAGCTGGAAATGGTATGTGGCAAGAAGATCAGCAGGAGGACGCTTTCTCCGGCGGAGGCTTTGAAGGGCCGATGGATAACTCCCAGAAGATCAGAATGCTAGAAGAGCAGATGAGGGGGGTCCTGAACCAAAGTGCTGTGGGATTGGACATGGCAACAATGGGTCTGGTACCTGGCTTGAGGGTGCCAATCAAATTCAAAGCTCCTACGTTTGATAAGTATAAAGGGGACACATGTCCGAAAGTGCACGTGCGGGCTTATTACAGAAAGATGTTTGCATATTCAACTGATGAGAGAATGCTAATGCATTTCTTTCAAGATAGTTTGTCCGGCCCTTCCCTAGAGTGGTACATGGGGTTGGAGCCAACCAATATCAAGACATGGAAGCAATTAGCAGAGGCATTTGTAGCTCACTACAAGTATAACAGCGACTTGGCACCCAATCGGGTCCAATTGACAGGGCTGTCGCAGAAGAAGGGTGAGAGCTTTAAAGAGTACGCGCAAAGATGGCGCGACATGGCTGCCAGGGTCCGTCCTCGTTTAGAAGACAAGGAAATGAATGACATGTTCGTCGGCACATTCACAGGCTTGTTTCATGACATGTTGTTTCATACATCTCTGGCTAGTTTTTCAGACTTAATCCTGATGGGAGAAAAGATTGAACGTAACATTAAGCAGGGAAAGTTCCAAGTCGAGGAATCAACTGCATCTGGCAGTAATAGGAAGGCTTTTGGTGGGCGCCGTCAGGGCGAGGCAAGCGCAGTGTTTGGAGGCCGAGGCCGAGGCCGAGGCAGGGGACGAAACCAATATCATCAGCCGCAGCAGGTGGCGAGTGTTACTATCCCATATCAGCAACAATCACTTCAATAACAACAACCGTTTCAGCAGCAGCCAATGCAGCAGCAGCAACAACCATTTCAACAACAACAGCAGCAACAGCCACAGCAGGGGGCACAGCAGGCTCAGCGAAGATTCCAGGGTGGTAAACCAAGAAGAGTGTTTGAGAAGCCTCCCTCAACCTATGCGGATTTATTGCAAACGCTGTTGGGTCTAAATTTGGTAGAGAAGAGAACTCTGGCACCGATAACGGGAACTCCTCCGTATGGTTATGATGCAAGCAGGCACTGTGAGTTTCATTCTAGGGCTCCGGGCCACGATATAGAGGGTTGCCATGCTTTTAAGCATGTTGTGCAGGATCTTTTGGACAATAAGACTATCAATTTCGGAACGGCAGGTCCGAATATAGTGCAGAAACCCATGCCTAATCATGGGGCAAACGCCATTCTGACTGAGGAAGGGTTGAATCTGATTGTGAATGTTGACGATTTAAAGACGCCGCTGAGCGAGATAAAAAGCAGATTGTTGCAAGGGGGTGTTTATCCAGGATGTGACGAGTATTGCTTAGAATGCTGGACCCTAGCTGGGGGGTGTGATGATTTGAAGAAAGGCATTCAGGCTTTAATGGATGGAAGCACATTGCAGTTTGACCGAGCAGCAACTGAAGAGCCTGCAGGGGCAGCAGCAGATGATCAGAGTGATGTGGCCACTGTAACGATTCCTCGAAAGACAATCACTATTGCAGCACCGGTCCAGCGACCTCCGATCACCATAACTAAGGCCGGACCGATCCCGTACGAGAACACGAAAGCAGTCCCATGGTCATACGGGTTGGAGGTGTATTGTGACGGGATAAAGATTGATGTTAATAAGCAGCCAGCTGAGACTGTCGATAACGTTGTTGGTTCAGGAGGTATGACAAGGAGTGGTAGGATCTTTATATCACCTGAAGTGGAGGCCGAAAGACTAGCAAAAGGAAAAGGGAAGATAGTTGAGAATGTCCCAGTGCAAGCAAGCGACAAAGAGGCAGCATCAAAAGACGTAGAAGAGTTCATGCGCTTAATTCGAAAAAGTGATTATAAGATTGTAGAGCATCTGCAGCAGACGCCGTCAAAGATATCTATACTGTCATTGTTGTTGTGTTCTGAAGCTCACAGAAATGCTTTGTTGAAAGTCCTGGATACTTCCTTCGTACCCCAAGACGTCTCCGTGAATCAGCTGGAAGGAGTGTTGGCACATGTGAATGTCGGCCACAGTTTGGGCTTTACCGACTTCGATTTGACCCTGAAAGGGAGAGATCATAATATGGCGCTGCACATATCTGTCGAGCGTAGAGGATTAGTAATGTCGCATGTATTGGTCGACACCGGATCATCTCTGAATGTGATGCCCAAGAAAGCGATGATGAAGCTAGATGTCAGAGGAATCCTGTGCACGCCCAGTGACTTGGTAGTCAGAGCGTTTGACGGCACGCGAAGAACAATCTTTGGATCGATAACATTGCCTCTGCAGGTGGGGCCGGAGGTGTTTACAACAGAATTTTATATCATGGATATACAACCTGCATATAGTTGCCTGCTCGGAAGACCCTGGATTCATGGGGCTGGGGCAGTCACGTCTACCCTGCATCAGAAGTTGAAATATATGGTCGGAGACAGCGTAGTCACCGTATGCGGAGAAGAAGACATCCTGGTCAGCCATCTGTCGTCATTTAAATATGTGGAGGTTGACGGAGAGATCCACGAAACGCCCTGCCAGGCATTTGAAGGGTTGCGTATCAAGGACAAAGGTCCTGGGCCGAGCAAAGTGTCAGAGATAGCCGTCTCGTCGTATAAAGAAGCTCAAGCTCTGGTGGAGGCAGGAGAAGCAACGGGCTGGGGCAAAGTGCTGGATATTCCTGTAAAGATGGACCGATTCGGGCTGGGATACCAACCGTCATCGTCAACACCTGCTGTGGGAGCACCCCGTTTCAGAGGGCCAATTACCATCTCTGCCAGTGGAGTATGTCACGAAACCATCAATGCTGCTTCGGAGTCTGACGAAGGAGACAGCGACTGTGATATGGATGCCTGGATTCAGCCAAGCACGCCAGGACAGGGACTGTGCAACTGGTCTATTCAGGAGCTTGTTCCTGTGACTCTTAAACAATAATGCTTTGCTTTATTAATTGTTGAATAATCTGATGTCTTGCCCGGGGCATCAGGATTTGCGTAGGGCTGTGTTGTTATGAACATTGCGTGATTATCATTAAATAAATGGCGTTTTTTCATGTGCAAATATTGTAATCTCTGTCTTTCTTGTTTTGTATTTTTCAATAAAATGGCAACGTGGTTATCCGCTTTATACGCATTTTGAAGCGCTTAACCATTCCTTTTGCAGGATAGCATTTTCAGATGACATCCTTGAACCACCTATGACTCGTCCCGACTTTGAGCACCCGGTATTTCAGGCCGAAGAAGAGGTTGTCGAAGATAGTGACGTTCCTGAAGAACTGTCTTGGTTGGTGAAGCAAGAGGAAAGAGCCATTCTGCCTCACGACGAGGTCATCGAAATTATCAACTTGGGGTCGGAAGGGGTTGAGAAGAATATTCGTATCGGGGCCGCACTGCAGAGTGATATCAAGCGAAGACTGGTTGAAATGCTCCAAGAGTATAGTGATGTATTCGCTTGGTCGTATGAAGATATGCCAGGGCTCGATACAGATATGGTTGTGCACCGTCTGCCACTGAAAGAAGAATGCCCGCCAGTCAAACAAAAGCTTCGCAGAACTCGACCAGATATGGCAGTGAAGATCAAAGAGGAAGTTCAAAAACAGTGGGACGCTAGTTTCCTGGCTGTGACAAAATATCCCTCATGGGTTGCTAACATCGTACCAGTGCCAAAGAAAGACGGCAAGGTTCGAATGTGCGTGGATTATAGAGATTTGAATAAAGCAAGCCCAAAAGACGACTTTCCACTTCCTCATATCGATGTGCTAGTTGATAATACTGCTCAATACTCCGTATTCTCCTTCATGGATGGCTTTTCAGGCTATAATCAGATTAAAATGGCGCCAGAGGATATGGAGAAGACCACTTTCATAACGCCTTGGGGAACATTTTGCTACAAAGTGATGCCCTTTGGCTTGAAAAATGCTGGGGCAACATATCAGCGTGCGATGACGACTCTTTTCCATGACATGATGCATAAAGAGATCGAAGTTTATGTGGACGATATGATTGCCAAATCCCAGACGGAGGAAGAGCATCTGGTGAATCTGTTGAAGTTATTTAAAAGGCTTAGGAAGTTCAGGCTGAGACTGAACCCTAATAAATGCACCTTCGGGGTGAGATCGGGTAAGCTGCTGGGGTTTATCGTAAGCGAAAGAGGAATAGAGGTTGATCCTGCTAAAATAAAAGCGATTCAAGGAATGCCGACGCCTAAAACAGAGAAAGAGGTGCGCGGGTTTTTAGGGAGGTTGGACTACATCGCTCGGTTCATATCTCACCTAACTGCTACGTGTGAACCATTATTCAAGCTGTTAAAGAAAGATCAAGCTGTAACATGGAACGAAAATTGTCAAAAGGCGTTCGATAAAATAAAACAGTATTTGCAGGAGCCTCCTATCTTGATACCCCCAGTGGCAGGTAGACCCTTGATTATGTATTTGACAGTTCTTGAGGGAAGCATGGGTTGTGTTCTCGGTCAACACGACGAGACAGGGAGGAAAGAGCATGCGATCTACTACTTGAATAAGAAATTTACAGATTGTGAATCTCGATACTCGATGCTTGAGAAAACTTGTTGCGCGCTAGCCTGGGCCGCCAAGCGTTTGAGGCAATACATGCTGAATCATACAACCATGCTCATCTCGAAGATGGATCCTATCAAATATGTATTCGAAAAGCAGGCGTTGTCCGGGAGAATTGCCCGTTGGCAGATGGTCTTGACTGAATATGACATTCAATATGTCTCGCAAAAGGCTATAAAGGGGAGTGTGCTGTCCGAGTATCTGGCGGAGCAGCCTATTGAAGATTACCAATCAATGAGGTTTGATTTTCCTGACGAGGATATCATGTACCTAAAGATGAAAGATTGTGAAGAGCCGTTGCCGGACGAGGGACCGGAGTTGGGTTCCAAATGGAAGATGATATTTGACGGAGCTGTGAATGCTTACGGTAGCGGAATAGGGGCAATCATCACGATGCCACACGGGTCTCACATCCCGTTTACTGCCCGATTGACCTTTGCCGTTACCAATAATGAGGCCGAATACGAAGCTTGTATAATGGGGCTTGAAGAAGCCATTGATTTGCGAATCAAGAATCTGGACGTATACGGAGATTCAGCTCTGGTGGTGAATCAGATCAAAGGGGAATGGGAGACGCGTCAGCCCAACTTGATACATTACATGAACTATGCAAGGAGATTGTTGCCTTTCTTCGACAAGGTTGAATTGCATCACGTACCGCGGGCGGAGAATCAAATGGCTGACGCTCTCGCCACTTTGTCTTCCATGTACAAAGTCAATTTCTGGAACGAGGCTCCCAGAATCATTATCTCTCGGCTTGATAGACCAGCCTTCGTATTTGCTATTGATGAAGCGTCTGATGATAAACCGTGGTATTTTGATATCCTTAATTTCCTGAAGAATAAAGAGTATCCGGCTGGGGCATCCAGTCAAGATCAGAAGACTCTCAGGAGATTAGCGGGTAATTTCTATTTGAATCCAGATGGTGTCTTGTATAGAAGAAACCATGACTTGGTGCTACTGCGTTGCGTAGATGAAAGAGAGGCAAAGCTGCTCATGGAGAAAATACATGAAGGTACCTTTGGTACGCATGCTGGTGGACATGCCATGACGAGGAAGCTGCTGCGGGCAAGTTATTTTTGGCTGACTATGGAAACTGATTGTTTCAAGTTTGCGAGAAAGTGCCACAAGTGTCAAATCTATGCTGATAAGATCCATGTGCCTCCGAGTCCCCTGAATGTGATGTCATCGCCATGGCCATTCTCGATGTGGGGAATCGATATGATTGGAAAAATAGAGCCGACGGCTTCTAACAGGCATCGGTTCATCCTAGTAGCAATCGATTATTTCACCAAGTGGGTAGAAGCGGCGTCATATGCAAATGTAACGAAGCAAGTGGTAGCCAGATTCATCAAGAGAGATATCATTTGCCGATACGGGATCCCCGAGCGGATAATCACGGACAACGGTTCAAACCTGAACAACAAAATGATGAAGGAGCTCTGTCAGAATTTCAAGATCGAACATCACAACTCCTCCCCTTACCGACCCAAGATGAATGGCGCTGTTGAAGCGGCCAATAAGAATATCAAGAAGATCGTCCAGAAGATGGTGGTGACCTATAAGGATTGGCATGAGATGCTACCTTTTGCTTTGCACGGTTATCGTACGACGGTACGCACATCAACCGGGGCAACCCCGTTCTCGTTAGTATACGGAATGGAAGCGATACTACCTTTGGAAGTGGAGATCCCTTCTCTGAGGGTATTGCGAGACGTTCAGCTGGACGAGGCAGAATGGGTGAAAGACAGGTTGAACCAATTGAGTTTGATGGACGAGAAGAGGCTAGCTTCTCTAGCATACGGTCGTTTGTACCAGAGCCGAATGAAGAAAGCATATGATAAGAAGATACATCCGCGAAGCTTTCAGATGGGCGACCTTGTGCTGAAAAGGATTCTCCCACCGCAAGCAGATCACAGGGGTAAATGGACCCCCAACTACGAAGGGCCATACGTTGTCAGGAAAGTCTTTTCAGGAGGAGCTTTATTGTTGTCCACCATGGACGGTGAAGACTTCACATCGCCTGTAAATTCGGACGCAGTTAAAAAATACTTTGCTTAAAATTGACCCGCTGGACAGAAAAAAGAGAGTCCAGGCAAAAATGGGGCATCCTGGCGAACCAAAAACAGAATAAAAGGTTCGGGAAAAAGTTAGGGATAAAATTGGAAAAAATGTACACCCGCGAAGTTGAAAACCTACACTGGGCGGCTTCGGCAAAAAAGGGTATCCCGGTGAACTGAAAACCCGTAAAGGGCGGTTCACGCAAAAGTTAGGGATTTGAAAAGCAAATGACTGCGGTCCGAATTTGATATTACAGTGAGCATCAGTGCGGGAGAATATACCTGAGGGGGCGGTTACCAGATACAACCTCTTCGGAAGTGGGGATACCGGGAAAGCATTAGAGTCGAGCGAGTCATGGGAGGATCAGTTCGTGGTGTTCGTCTGCATCCCGTTGCCGACATGTGTACAAAATTTAATTTGTCAAAATATTTATGCTTCTTGTGCATACTTGTATGTCTGCTTTACGTAGCTTCCTCTTTTCAGGAGTTACATCCCGTATACAAAACTCCGCCCATTCAGGGGCCCAATCAATAAAATATGCTATTCAGTGCTTAATGCTGGTTCTTTACTGTTTTGTGCATGATAAAACGCCTAGGTTTATTGAAACTAGCATGTGTATAACATCACTGGACCTTGCCAACAATTGCTAAAGTGTTGAATTAACTGAAAATAACGTCACTAACCTGAATCGATTTGGTTGCATAGGCTTGTCTTGTCTTGTTTGTGTAGTTGCAGGTTTCATAGCCGTACGAGGAAGAGGATCAAAAGATTGCAATAACGAAAGACTTGATCCCCACGCGGGTCATGCATGTTCTTCCTGAAGAAGGATCGAATTCTCTAGCTAGTCGTAGCCTATCCAGAGTTGGCAACTCCATGATTGTAGGCTGTGTTCAGACAGTATGGTGTCCCCCAGAAGGATTCCTTATCTCAAGCAGAGTGGGCTAGCCTCAGAAGATTAATATCGGTAAGCTGTATTCAGGCAGTTTACCTTTCCCCGCAGGGTCATTTACTCTCTCCCAGCGGAATCAGTTGATTTCCCCCGAGAGAATCATCCCATCCCCAGCGGAATTCTCTTTGCAAGTGTTTTCATTCCTCCCAGTGGAACTCGAAGATTAAGACTCTCCCCGAAAGAGTTGGTGTGAGTCCTGGCATTTATTTTGTCAGAATACCGTGTGACATCCGTTCACTCTCCAGCAGAAGTTCAATCATACCAGGCGCATCTGCTATTCTCTAGCAGAGTTATATTCCCCAGCAGGGCGTTACTTCAATGAGGTGATTGGTATTGAGTTCCCAATTTCCCAGCTGAGTCGACTTCACTCTCCC
Organism: Lathyrus sativus; assembly: GCA_963859935.3. Classification (NCBI taxonomy): domain Eukaryota; kingdom Viridiplantae; phylum Streptophyta; class Magnoliopsida; order Fabales; family Fabaceae; genus Lathyrus; species Lathyrus sativus. Next base: position 498,814,534 of record OZ012735.1, read on the forward strand.
AGCATTTATTTTGCTGGGATAGTTCTGTAGCATCTGGCTATCCCCAGATGAGTTGGCATTATCTTCAGCATTTATTTTGCTGAAGCAGTTTCTGTACCCAGCAGTTCGAGTCTGCATTTGCATCGGCATATAGTGTCATACTTGCATCCAACAAATAAAAGCGTAGCATTTCCATGTCAACGGGAATATTGCATCATTGACAAACGCATGCATTGTGAAACATAAACTAGGTCGGCTAACCGTTTGGTTTCAAGTATTTGTTTCTCTTACAGGTGGGAGGGGTTCTTGCTCCAATAAATCAATGAACATTCGAAGTCTCGGCATGAGACATTCAACGAAGTGTCAGCTGTGGCACTACTCCCCACAGAGTCAGCAGGATAAGTTTCTCTTTGTCCCTAAGCAGAGTTACTTATTTCCCCGCCAGGGTTCTTGTTGAAGTTTCTCTAGTCCGACCAGTGGATTATTTCCTTCAAAGTTGTTGTTACGTCAGCATTAAAAGGTTTCATGAACCAGAATTTCAGAGGCTACCGCCGGTTATCAGAGCAGGCATCCAGTAGTTTGGTTTTCAGATATCCCCAGTAGAGTCAGCCTCAAAGTTGCTGTAACGTCAGTGATAAGAAGTTGGCGGATCAATGGAAGGAGGAGTCCTAACGTGGACGGGTTTATTGACAGGTTTTTGTGCTAAGAGAAGTGGGAGTCCTGACGTGGACATTTCTTCAAGTTGACGATGTGTGTTAGTCCTAACGTGGACAGAGTCGAGTTCTCGGTATTAGTTGAGTGTGGAGTCCTGACGTGGACAAAAGTTGGTTACTCTTCGTATTAGTGTCCTGACGTGGACCAATTGGTTCCAGCCGATAGCTTTATTCGTGATGGTGAAATGCGCGTCCTGACGAGGACAAGTTTGTAGTTCTTTGTGATGACAAGATGCGAGAGTCCTGACATGGACACAGTCATATTTCCCCAGCAAGTAGAAGACGTGCAAGTCCTAACGTGGACAGGTCCTATTATTTCATCAGATGAAGATGGGAGTCCTGACGTGGACAAGTCTCACTTCCCTAATGGGTCGAAGGTACATGAGTCCTGACGTGGACAATTCTTCAGCAAGTCGACATGTGAGTCCTTACGTGGACAAATCGAAAGAAATGATTCCTTACGTGGAAAAGAGATTGTGTTCCTAACGTGGAAAGGCGGGTCCTAACGTGGATGAGGTATTCCTTACGTGGAAAGAAAGTTGCATTCCTAACGTGGAAAAGAGGTGTTCCTTACGTGGAAAGATGACATTCCTAACGTGGAAAGAAAGATTGATATAGTATTTCTCACGTGGAAAGATCAGAGTCCTTACGGGGACATATCAAGAGCATTCCTTACGTGGAAGAAGAATGGTTTCCTTACGTGGAAAGACGAGTGAGTCCTTACGCGGACATATCAAGATTGATTCCTGACGTGGAAAGATAGAGGCATTCCTAACGTGGAAAAAGTTTGATTCCTAACGTGGAAAAAGAAGTCGATTCCGTACGTGGAAAGAGAAATTGTTTCCTTACGTGGAGAAGTTAGTCCTGACGTGGACGGATCAAGATGAGTTGCATTCCTTACGTGGAAAGGTTTAGTCCTAATGTGGACAGGTTTCCTTACATGGAAAGAAGATGGTTTCCTAACGTGGAAAAAATTGGATTCCTTACGTGGAAAGATTGAGTCCCTACGTGGACATATCAAGGTGGGTCCTGACGAGGAAGGATGAGTCCTAACACGGACGAAGTATTCATAACTCAGAGAGTTTAGTCCTGACGTGGACAGATCCAGACGAAGTGTTATTCTTTACATGGACGGTGTTACTCCTAACGTGGAACGGTTATTCCTTACGTGGAAGGGTGAATCCTAACGGGGACAATGCGATGCCTAATGTGGTCAAGAGTTTACTCCTAACGTGGACTATTTATCCCTGATGAAAGGAAGACGAGTCATCCCCAGCACGAGATCAGTGGGTTGCCGTAACAGTCAGATTCGACTGATGAATATCGTTCCTCCAGCAGGAGCGTAGTTTATTTCTGCGGTTGGCAAATTCCGGTTTCCTAGTATTCAACTGTCTCGTACCGCGAATGTCTGAAGGCTCCGGGATCTTCACCCAATCGGGTCCAAGTCACTTGAATAGGGGCAGTTGTTGCACCCTAAAATTTGCCCAACCTTATTCACTTGGTTTATGTTTCAATATCATTAGCATTTGCATATAGAGTCATGTGCATAGCCTAACCATCTGCATAGCATAAGCATGGCAAGTCATTCAACAGGGGACCAATCATTATTCTCATCTCTAGAGGCCTATCAAGAGGTTATTATCCTGATTCAATCCCATTCAAGTCATCAGAAAGAATTTAAAAAGTTATCAAGTCAATGGATCAAGCAAGTGCATCCATCTCCTATCTGAGGATATCTGGGGGTCATCAAGGAAAGTGTGAACTGTGGGCTGAGCATGGGGAGTATCTAGACATCTTGGAGGACTTATAAAGTCATTTGGAGAAGGAGACAAGTCATTGGTATGGTCACAAGTATTGCAGTTGAAGACAGTCAACTAGGGTTTCATCTGGGGTCAACTCTAGGTCAACTCTAGGTCAATTGACTAATTGAAAGGCATTAAGGGCTATTGGAGAAATGTGGGGTTCATCATTTGACATATATAAGAGGATATGGTGGTATGCCAAGGAGAATTCAAGAGAAATCAAGGAGAAGAAGAGTTTCTAAATTAGGGTTTCTGTGTAAAATCCCCTAGTTTAGGTCAAATTTCCAAGCAAGATAAGTCAAAATACAAGCTTCAAATGGATCCTTGGCCAACATGGAACTTTTAGAGGATCTCAAGACCTTTAATTTGAGTGGTGGAATACATCAAGGAGATTTATAGAACTCAAGTTATGGTCCTTGCAAGTTACAGGTCATCTGGGGTATCTGAAATTTTGTCTGTGAAAGTGACTTAACTGCCAAGCTATTTTTACCCCTCAAGGAGATTTCAAATGAATTTTTGGTAAACACAAGAATTGTTCCTCATTGTCTTAGCTTTCTATAATGGTATAGTATGCCTTCATATGATTTGTGGAACTCTACTTATGGTCTTGGCAAGCAAAGGGTATTTTGGTCATCTGAGAATTACAGGTCATTTCAACCTATGCCCAAAACTCATACAAGGAAGCTTCAAATGGAAAACTTTAAAACATAAAACTTGTTCCAAATGACATTTTGAGTCTAGAAAAGTGACCATGAGAGATTGGAAAGATTCATAGCACAAGGTTTCAAAATTGGTGGATTTAATGAATAAAAATGACTTAAAAAATGTGATTTTTCATATCTTGGCCAAATGGGACAAAATTATAGGTCATTTTGAATGGAAAAGTCATTTTGAGAACATTGGATAAAGTGGAATTTTGAGGTTAGTTCAAATTTTGAAAGTTAATCAAGGTTGCTTACAAAGGAAGAAACATAAGCCAAATCCAAGGGAAATCACACATGGGAAGTTTCTCCAAGCTTCTAGGAGTTTCTAACCTCATGTATATATTGATATGAGATGGTTCATGCCATGGTTGGTGATCTCATTTTCTCAAAATCACAAGTTTCACTCACTTTTCTCCAATTTGCAAAGGCATCTCAAACACTCTCAAATCTCCACCAATTTCCATCTTTCTTGATTTGATCATCATCAATATCTTCCATGGATCACATTCACATCAGAGTTTGGTAGATTTGGGGAAGAAATCGTGCTGTTCAAGTTAATCCTCCAAGAAGCGAGATTTTGGTGATTGCAAGATTCAAGGAGATTGGACAAGATTCATTGCATACAAAATTCATAATCAAGCTCCTTAATCATTTTCCACTCATCACAAGCATCAGATTCAAGGATTTTAGCACCTGTTTTCAAGAAATTGCACCAGGTATGTTTTCCTTCGAATTAGCTAGCATAGTGATCATGGCATAGGATTGTTAGTATATTAGAGACCTAGGTGGCTAGGTGATGATTTTCACAGAGTTTGGAGATGTTTTATGGAGGTTGCTCATAGTGCACCAAATCTGTTAGGATTGATAACTCATAGTTGATGGCAAGATAATCCTAGATGAATGGCTCAGGTTGATTAGCATGGCTTGTAGATCATTTTAGTGTAAAAATTATGGAGAATTGGAGCAGTTGATATCAGGTGTTAATGGTGGATTCCATCTGTTACACCTATCGGGTTTGGAGTTTGGGTGAGTTTTAGAAGGAACTATGGCCATGGCTGTGTAGAGGGAAAAGAATAGAGTGTTTTTGGTTTTTACATCATGAGCTTTCATGGAGAATTGAGTGAGAACAGGATGGTTGAAGGCGCGTGCATGGGAGGTGGTTTTCTGAGCTAGGGTTTGGCTGGAGGTAGACGATGACCTCTGACCGTTGGATGGGTACTTTGACCTTGACTGAAGATCAAATCGTGTGGCCAGCATTTAAAACGAAAACAGAGGGAGATTCAAATGCAGAAACGCACCGTTTCACTTATTGTTTCAGATTGGGCTTTGGATAACCTTGCTATGCACACCCTCCTCCACCAAGCCCAGTGATATTATGCCTAAAATCTTTACTATCTGCACCGTCTCGTGGTTTTTTTTATTTTTGTTTAATTTCTGAAGCATGTTGGGCCCAGTAGCTTTGATATTCTCACCCCTGCTCTGTGGCCCACCTGGATAAAACAACTAGGCGCCCTTGCTGATGGAACCCCCCTCCCCTTTTATTCATATTTTGTCATTTTTATTTCTTTAATATTTTCTCATCCTTTAAAAAATCATAATAAATCATAAACTTCATATTTTTCAATGATTCTTTTTGCATTAATTTCTTCAAGATGTCTAGAAAATTATAAAAAATAAAAATTGCATTTTATTTTTTATTTGATATTTTTCCCATATTTTCCAAATAAATGCCTATTTTAGGTGTTTCATTTCATACATGATTTTGTTAATTTTTGTTCTAATAGTTGCTTTAATATTTTTCACCCATTCTTTTTAGGTTGATTAGTAGATGAGATTAGCTTGTGCATACAATTTAGGTCACATTTTTAGGAATTAATTTTAGGTGTTTAGTTTAGGTGTGGATAACATGAATAAAAATTAGGGTTTTAAGTGATAACTTAGGTGAATTAATTCATTTCCCTTAGGATTTAGAGGTTGAATATTTTAGATATGGGACTATAGGGACCATGGGTAGTTATTAGATCCCTTAGAAATCACTAGGATCCCCTACTGCTATTAGTATATTACTGTCTTTATTTGATTGACTGGTATGGTGTGCCCTCTGGGGATTATTGTTTGTCTGTATGGGTATTGGGATTGTCTGGGGATTGGGGGAGCTGAAGACTGATGATGATGAAGCCATTGGAGATCCAGAGACTGAAGACCAATTTCCAGAGTTGAAGAGGAGATTCTTGCTGGCAGCTGTTGAGGAGATTAGGGTTTAGGAGCTAGGTAGAGTTCTAGATTAGAAAGCTTGTTTCCCAAACATGGAATGCCTTGTCTGCATCCATTCTTTCTCTATGATTCAAAGTCTCTTTCAAATATCCACCTCCTTCCTTTGGAAGGATCAGTGAATGTATTTGAAAGATAGAACTTTTGAGGGAAAACTGTCTGTATAATGTTAACAGTTAATGAACCACCCTTGGTAGGTAATTGACTGTCTAACATTCATTCACTTCATCTTGTGGACTGATGTTCATCTTGAGGATCGAGACTGGAAGAAAAGCCACTGCAGATGGAAGATTGATGATCAAGACCTTGCTAGAAAGCTGTGGAGATGGAGATTGATGCTTGCTAAAGCCTGTAGCTGATTGGAGAAGTTTAAAGACAGATATTGATGCAGAGCTGCTGTGGCTGTTTATTTTTGCTGTATTTCATTTCTGATGTATTGTTTGGTTTTCTGGACTGTATTGTTTGCTGTTTACCCTGTTGGGTTGAAAGTGAATCCTGTTCACTTTTGCCTATTGTTTGCTAGGTTCGAGGTTGAGTGGGACTCCCTTGCCTCGCTTGTATTGTTGCATCCATGCATTTTACTGCTTTACTGTATATATCTGCTATTGTTTCTATTTCCGTCTATTCCCTTAGGATCTCTGTTTCTCTCTGTGCAAGAGAGGAGCATGATAGACACTAGGTCTTAACCCATGCATGATAACATTAGGTTAGTTTGATTCCCTTCGTAACCGTAGGTTAGGGTTCTGTCCCTTCTTTCTCAAAACAAACAGAAAAACACAATAAGATTTCAAACACAATAAAAGACACTTCTTCCGTAAAAGGATGTGAACTCATCAAAACGTCAATTTTTGTCCGCTTGGACTGCTAATCAAAAAACCTTTTTCAGAAGGAATAAAAACAATCAAGACAGACTTGTGTCGTACGTGGCCCGAACTACGTTTGCTCTGATCTTTCATGCTGTATGAAAGTACGTAGGCATAGGATGCGATATCCTAGCGAGCAACCTTCCCCTCCTTTCCTGTAGGTAGGCGAACTATGTTGACTCTGATTTCTCGTTCCATACGGGAATACGTAGGCATAAAGTGCGATACTTTGCCGAGTCATTTTATTTTTCATCGTATTTTCCTTTAACCCTTAACCCTTAGAGTAGATAGAATAACAATCCATACCCGAAAACAAGCGTGGATCCCGTCGAGTACGACGGACGTGAGGGGTGCTAATACCTTCCCCTTGCGTAACCGACTCCCGAATCCAGGTTTTGGTTGCGACGACCATACCTTTCCCGTGTTGTGCGAGGTTTACTCTGAGCGTTCCCTTTCCCTCCCGTGGGATAAATAACGCACGGTGGCGACTCTTCTGTTCAGTCGGCGCCGATTTTCGCAGTAGCGACACCATGCTCCTTCGCCGAAGCAATCTTCTAATTTCCGCTTTTTGGACTCAAACGTCAGCTTGCGCTCCTTCAGGTTAGCAAGAGCTTTATTGAGCTGGCCTTCGGCGGCGTATCTGCGGGTGGTTTCTTCATCAAACCTCTTTTCACTGTCCTTCACCTCGGCTTCTAGCTTGGAGATCTGCAGCATCAGCTTATCCTCTCGCTCTTTCCTGGTGGCCAGGGAAGCCTTCCAGTGCTGGTTGAACTTGGATATCCTCCGATATGCCTCGTCTAAGTACTGCTTCTTCGTAGCTAGTACGTCGTTGACAGCCATGAAGTCTTAACCCATGCGTTCGCGCTCGGCTATTTGCTTCGTCAGGTCTGTGCCCAGCTGGTTCACCAACTCTGTCTGCCTTTTGAAAGAATGAACGGCTTCGTTCCTCTCGCTTCGAAGCTGAGCTAATTCCTTCTCCAGTTCTTCGTTCGCCCGCTTCAATTCATCCCGCTCAGGTAATACCTGGTTATGCTGCTGCATGGGCACAGTAGTAGGCTCTTCGATCATTGGAGGACTTTCTGGCTTGGCCTGAGGAAACGACATCCCTATAGCATTGGCTCTGGCTCTGATCCAAGTCAAATATGGAGGGTAGGCTTGACTGTTGCTTTTTCCCAGCAAAGGCTTTCCTCGCTTACTGATACTATTCCACGCACGCTGAAGCTTGGACAAAAGATCCCCTTCTAGAGTACCAGTGAGGTACAGAGATTCCTATACCTCTTCCTCCTTCGGCGGAGTTCTCAAAGCATACGCGAACTGTCGAACCAGCAACGACGGATTGTAATTTATGCAGCCCTTTCTGCCTATCAGAGGCACATTTGGAAACCCGCTGCAACTGAAGATCACCTCAGTACCCAACCTTTCTCTGTCGAACCAATCAATATCCTCTGCAGATAAACTCATCAGACGCTTAGGCCACTCAGCTGTGGCTGCAGACAAGACAAAAGGACCCCTCTTGGGCAGATGACTATCAAGCCATTTGTACAGCAAGGGTACACAGCACGAGACATTCTTCCCCCTCCTGTTCTCATTCTTGTAGGGGACTGAGTGATAGACATCTCCTATCAAGGTAGGGACTGGATTCCCTGAAGCGAAGATGTGAAACGCATCAAAGTCTACAAAATCGGGCATGTTGGGGAACAGGATGATGCCATATATGCATAAAGCGAGGATGGTATTGAACGCGTCCCAACATTCTTCCTTGGCACACTGCTGAGCTTTAACCACCAGAAACTGCAAGGAGAACCCAGGAACCTTGTTCCAACTAGTCAACACCAATTCGGAGGCGTCCAGATGAAGTGAAGGAGCTAAACCAGCCAGATCAGGCTTAGCATCCATATGAACAAAAGGCATCTGCCTCTTGATAGGCACACCTAGCAAACCAGCATACTCTTCCAGCGTAGGTGCGAGAACGAAGTCCTGGAAAGTGAAACACCTCAGCGGAGGGTCATAGAACTGCAGCAGAGCATGCAACCCATTCAACTCGAACGCAGAAGGCTTACAAACCAAACTGAGCAACCTGCCATAAGATTTTCTGAACTCATCCCTTACAGAATCATCTGCTAGAGCTATCAAACCAGTCAGCTTAACCACATCAGGGGTAGGGAACTTGTAAGCCACGGTCTTCCTCAGAGAGCCCATAACGATACAATAGGAGGCAAGAAATCCTGGATCGGAGAAAACGGTACCTGCAACACAGACACACGTTAATGAAATGCAAATAAACATGCAAACTAATGCAAAATGCAGTCATGCAATAAGATATCCAGGCAACTGGTGCTATGGAGATTTTGTATCAACAAAACCACGACCACTGATGAGAAGAAAACCCCGGTGTAGGACCACAAATTTGATCTGCCAAGAACAACCATCTGATAGGACCATATATATAGGATCATGATTCTGCTCTGTCAAGAACAAATGTCTGATAATAAGGACCTCTGATGTATGATCAAGAAATATCTGCTGATGAGGTCTTCAGACCCCATTCGAAAATCTGCTCTATCAATAACAAACAACATCTGCTGATGAGATCTTCGGACCCCAAATCTGCTCTATCAAGAACAAACAACATCTGCTGATGAGATCTTCAGACCCCAAAAATCTGCTCTATCAAGAACAAACAACTGATGACAAAACTCCTGCTCTATCAAGAACAGACATACACCTGATGATAAGATCCTCTGATCAAAACCTGCTCTATCAAGAATAGACAAACACCTGATGATGAGGCCCTTTGATCGAAACCTGCTCTATCAAGAACAGACATACACCTGATGATAAGATCCTCTGATCAAAACCTGCTCTATCAAGAACAGACAAATCTGCAACTGAGAAAACCCCGGTACCAACAAAACTGATTCACTATCGAGAAAACCAGGTAGTCTGAAGGTCAAGGTTTCCTGCAATAAACCTAATCCCACTCACAGGTATGGACCTATACTGACTCAAGGTACGACATCCTATGCGTTCATCAGCGTCACAGACTTTCAAGAGGGGTGATACGATACCCAGAATGTGTGGCATCACCAGCTCATGAAGCGGCCTCACTTAGCTGAATCACAAATGATCGGTCCCCAGAGTCGACAATCCACCAAACCAGCAACCGTCTCAACCCAAAGGGTTGAAAGTGAAGCCAACCGGATGACCCTCGTCTGAGCGTGGATTTCATGAGACACTAGTTCCTGCAAAGCAAGCACGCGCTCACTAATTTCCACTCTAAGTCTATAGTGCACTCAAGCCTGGGTCTGGCTTCTCACTCATCAGAACTCCCATCCCACAACAGCACAGATAATCATATTATACTGAATATAAAATGCGGGAAATAAAGTGCGAGAAGTAAAATGCGATAAATAAACGCAACCCAACAAGTAAACATACAAGCGTTAGGATTGACTCTCGCAGGGAACCGTTGGAAGTCCCCAGCAGAGTCTCCAGCTGCTGGGGATGACCCAAACAGCTAGGAAGAAAATCCAAGGCGAGACTCGCATAGGGAACCATTGGATTCCCCAGCAGAGTCGCCAGTTGTCGCTTGCGCGAAAATAAGGTGCCGGCACAACAGAAGAGTCGCCACCTTTCGTTATTTATCCCTCAGAGCGGGAAAGGAAACGATCGGAAAAAACCTGACGAAAAAGGGTAAGACAAGGTCGTCGCAACCGTTGTCTGGATTCGGGAGTCGGTTACGCAAGGGGAAGGTATTAGCACCCCTCACGTCCGTCGTAATCGACGGGATCCTCGCTTGTTATGTTTACTTGGACGGGTTGGTTTTATTCTATCTACCTATCAAGGCTGGCTGAAAAAGAAAAGAAAATGACTCGGCAAAGCATCGCGCTTTATGCCTACGTATTCTCATCAGAGAATGAGAAATCAGAGTCAACGTAGTTCGGCCTACGAAGGGTTATGGGGGAAGGTAGCTCGCCAAGACATCTCCATCTTGTGTCTACGTACTCTCAATAGGTATGAGAGATCAGAGCTCACGTAGTTCGGGAAACTACGGTTTATTTCCTGTCGTTTGCGAAAGAAGTGTTTTTTATTGTGTTTGCGATTTCAACCGCACTAGAGACTATGACCTGAGAGTGAATGCGTCGCATGTCACCCAAAGGGTACCATACTAAACATCCAGACTGTGGAAAAGAAACTCTCCCACAATCCTTTCTCAGATAGCATAAGGCTCGTAACGTACGAAAGAAATCATTCATGATTACTGTATCTTAAACTGTTTTGAGATGAGAAGAGAACAGGCCCAACTAGGAGGGAGACTATCAAGTCCTACTATTGTCATGCCATGGATTCATCATATGGTTAAGGTTTGAACAGGGAACTCCTAGAAGTTGTCATGCATAGGTTTCAACCTAAAATTCTATCATCAATTCCTTATCAAAGGAAATGAGAGTCCTAAGGGATCATGTCAATGATACACCAAAACAGACAAAGCATCAGCTTAACAGTAAAATGCATGCACTGCAAGTGAGGGAGGAAATGTGTGTGGGGCTTCAGCCTCCACAAGCTCATCTCAACCTCAAGCCAGAATGGATAACAGTAATCATACTGAAATAAACAACATGCTATCAAGCAATAACAGTAAACTGCAATCATACAGAAAGAAATGAAATGAAATGCCATCAGGCAAACAAACCACATGGGCAAGGGAGCTGAGCTCTACCGAATACCCGCAAGCAAAGCCACACAGTAACAATACAAGCAGAGGGAGCAACTCAACCTCTAGTGCAATCATGCTCCTAGATTCTACCTATTCTAGATATGAACTTATTCTAATGCATCAAGCAAATCAAGCAAAACACAGCAATACAGAAAACAAAAGGAAACAGATCAACTTCTCTCTCAACTTCAAGCCTCAGCTCTTCCAACAACAATGCAGTCTTCAGACTTCAATCACTCTTGACAAACATCAATTGCTTTTCCAGGTTTCAACCCTTCAACATAAGTTTCAACTTATCTTCTCCTTTAAGCTTCAGCTTCTTGATCAGCTCCACCTTCAGGCTTCACTATCAATCATGAGTACCAACTTTGCTCCTTCAGGATCTCCAGGTATCAAGGTAAGTATCAAATTCCTTTGTTCTTCAAGCTTCAGCTCTTTAGAATCAATCTCAATCACTTAGAAGTGTCAACTTCATCCTTCAGTCTTTACTTCATCTTCAGGGGTCTTCAAGTATCAACTTGCTCTTGGTGCTCTCCAAGCTTCAGCTGGAATGGCAATGCTCAAGGATTCATCCTCTTCTACACTCTTCATTGAAGTCTTCATCTTCAAACTCAAGCTCAACATCTCTCAAGACAATCAAACCATAGGAAATCACTTACTGGATAAGCTGGGGGATATTGAACTCCTTATTGACCACCAAAGGTGACCTTTAAGGGTTCAACATCAAAGGAATGGTTCCCTCAAAAGTTCTACTTCCTAGGTACCTCACTTATCCCTCCAAAGGAGAGAGGTGTATACCATGGAAGGACTTTGAATCATAGGGAGGAATGGAGGTGACAGATACCATCCATGTTTGAGAAAGAAGTTATCTAAGTCTAAACTCTTCCTAATCCCTAACCCTAAAACAACAAAAAATAAATAAGATCAAGCTCTCAAGCTCCTCAATCCATCTTCAAGTCTTCTACTATGCTCCTCAATGCTCCTTAGAACAATACCAAGCTCTCCAAGCCCACAAAGCAAAGCAAACACAAATACAAACCCACAAGGGCAACACAAACAATCATCAACTACTAAAATCAACTAAAAATAGCATACTACTATATTAAATCCTAATATAGTTTCTAAGGGATCCTACATACCTACCCTTAATGCCCTATATGTCCCATAGTCTAACTTGTCCTAAAAACCCAAAATTCTAATGTTATTATGGACCTATGTTGAAGTTTAACCTAATTCTACACAACCTAATAGCATCTAATCAAAACTATCCTAAAATTCATCACAAATTCATGGAATAAATCCAAGGGGAAGCTAAAACATATATCTAACTATCCTAAAAAGAATGACCTAAAAATACTAAGGGAACAACCTAAACTAAATTCTACCAAATCAAGTACCAACATAAAAGAAATAAAATGCAATTAAAGAAGAAAATATACAAAAAATATTAAAATGCATGAAAGGAAAATATTTTTATTTTATATTTTTCTAGACATGAATATGAAGTAGGAGAAAAAACTCCCATGAAAAAATCTTTATTTTTCCATTTAATATGAATTTTCAAAGTTGGAAATAAAATGGAGAAAAATAAAATGATTTATGAATGGAGTGGGTGCAGCTAGCAAGCAGATACAATGCAATATGCGCTTGGGCCCAGACTGGGGGGTGTAAACAGAAATGCGCCTGGCCCAATATCTAAATCAGAAAAACAATTGAAAAACATAAAGAAAAAAGAGAAGGACGCGGTGCCAATAGTAATGGGTTTCAGTCAGAATTCACAATGGGCCTGAAAAGGGGGTGGGGATATCAATTGGATCCACTAAGCCCAGACTTCCTTTTAATGAAACGCGGTGTTTCATTGGGCTTTCAGTCTCCCTCCAAAACGCAATTGAATCGTGGCCCTCAGATCATGAAAAAGTCAATGGGTCAAGCAAGCATCTGATGGCTGAGACATCATCATCAACCTTGGGCTAGGGTTCTGAGAAACCTCCATGGAAATACAGCCATGAAGCTTCATCTTCCTCCATACGAACTCCCTCATTTCTCCATCAATTCTTAAAATTCAAGACTCTAATCCACTTGATTTCTCATGCTGAACACGATTACACCCTTAAAATCAATGAACCCGATCCAAGATCCAAAATATACTCAGTCATCCATTTTAACAATTATTGAAACTAATGGTCCTAGATCACTCACCAACTCACCCTGAACATTTCTTGATATTAAACTAAGCTCATCACTTAATATCCAACAAGATACAAGGCCAAACAGAAATCTTGTCCATAACAAAATCATCACCAATTGCCTTCAAACTCTCCAAAATCCATCACCTATTGGTCTCTACCCATTCTACACTAATAATTCAACCTAATCATGCCTAAATT
>OZ012735.1:498835469-498867969 GCA_963859935.3 Lathyrus sativus
GTTTACCGGTATTCAACCGTCTCGCACCTTGATTGGCTGAGAGCCGTTCGCTCCTCACCCAGTCAGGTTCAAGCCGTTTGAATAGGGGCAGCTGTTGCACCCCAAAATTTGACCAACATTTATTTATCCATCAATAGTTGTATGAGACTTTGAAGCTAGCCAAGAAGTTTGTTCAAGTGTTCAAAGGTTGATACCTTTGTCAGAGAACTCAAGAGATCCTCAGAGGAATTGGTTGAAACCAAGGTTGTGTGTCTCATAACTTGAGAGTTGTGGGAGCTCCTCAGATGATTCTGAGACTATGAGGATAGAATTGAAGCTTTGAGAAAGCTTATGAGATGTCTTGAAAGCCATCATGAAGCCTAGAGAGGTCATTGTACAAGAATTCAGAAGATTCAGCCATGAATGGTAGAATTAGGGTTTGACTAGGTCAACCCTAGGTCAACTGATGATTTGGAGAGGGTTGAGACCTAATCCAAGAGCCATGTGATAATGGAATGATGTATTGAGATACTATAAGGATGATTCCTACACCAAATCATCATGATTGAGGAGTTTGAGAAGTTTTAAGCTAGGGTTTCTAAGGATTGACAGTGTAAAATCCCCTAGTTTGATCCCTATCTTCAAGGCAGTTTAGCTCAAGATGTGATTGTCATCTCATCTTCCCCACAACGTGAATGTTTTAGAGCTTGTTCTTAGCTTTAATTTGAGTAGTAGAAGTCCTTGATAGGATTTGTGGAGCTCAATTTATGGTTTTGGCAAATTACAGGTCATCTGAGGTATGTGAATCTGGGTCCTTGAAAGTCACCCAACTTGCAGACAACTTTTGCCCTAGTAGGATGATTCCTATGGATTCTTGGTCAACATGAATGTTTAAGAGAATCTTCTTAGCTTTCTAGAGAGTACTAGAAGTCCTTGATAGGATTTGTAGAACTCAACTTATGGCTTTGACAAGCCAAGGGCATTTTGGTCATTTGGAAGTTATAGGTCATTTCAAGCATAAGGCCATATCTCCTACTTCCAAGCTTCAAATGGAAAAATCTTCAACATAAAACTTGCTTAGAATGATGTTTTAAGGCTAGTAGGGAGGTCATGAAATGATGAAAAGGCTCATATCAAAAAGTGATAAAAATGGCCTAAAAATGAGGCATAAGTTAATTCAAGTGAATTTGAAAAATGGAAATCCCAAGTTATAAGTCCAAACCATGTCATGTAATAGGTCATTTTGACTCCAAATGACATTCTAAGAACAATGGTTCAGCCAAAATTTTGATTTGTGGCTTGAATCATAGGGTTGCTTTGTAATTTGATTACTTGCATCTTAAGGTACCAAACCAAAACAAGGCAAAACTCAATAAACAAGGAAGATATGCATTGTAACTTGTCTTAAATCTCATTTAAGGAGAAATTCAAGTCAGAAACCAAGGTTGCAAGGCATTTGGCATGAGATACCATGTAAGGAGAGAATTGAATTCAAAATACCATGACATGAAAAGATGAATTTCTCATTGGATTGTTCTAGGGAGTTCTAGACTGTTCTAAACCATTCTATATAACCATTGCAACTTGCTCAGATGCAAGGTTGGTGTTAATTGGTGTAGAGAAGAGAGATTGAAATCCAAAAGCTTCCATTGCAAGTCATATTCAAACTTCACATTTTTCTTCATTGCCATCCCATTTTTCTTCACAAACCTTCTCCATAGATCTTGCTGAGTGTGTTCATACTGATTTGAAGCTCCATCCATGGAGAATTGATGGTGTTCACATTGGATTTGCAAAGAAGCAATTGTCATTGGATCTTGAAGTACAAGCTCTCTCCCTCAAATCTTTTGCAAACAGAAGAAGATTCATCATCCAAGGAGTGTTTTTGAAGAGTTTCAAGCCTTGAAAGCAAGGGTTTCATCCTCTACCATTTCAAGAAGCTAGGTTTGCAAAATCCCTTCCACCTCATAATCTAGGCATGGTTAGGGTAATTTATTAGTTTAGAACTGTTCGAGACAATTAGGTGATCATTTCTGATGAGTTTAGGAGTGATTGGTGAAGTTTCATTCATGGATGCCATTTCTTGATGGAGCAAGAACGTGCGATTTAGTGAGCTTCAATGCAAGATTATTAGCTGGTTTTGATTAGGATAGTGCAAGGATCATTTTGATGTAAAGAAATATGAGTTTGGTTGAAGTTGTGAATTGGTCATATTTTGAGATTGGTTTGGATTCACATTCGGGTTGCATGGTAGAGATTGTTTAAATGAAATCCAAGACCATAGTCGTATTCAGCGTGGAAAATAGATCAAGATTATGTTTTACACTTTGGAATTTGATGAAGATATGAGTGCATACGAGTTGATGGAAGTTGTTGCATGAAATCTGTTTCATGGAGGTTTTTCTGAAAACCCTAGCTGCCCAAGGAAGAAGACGACTCCACATGCGTTGGATGGGCGCGCTGACCTTGACTTGAGAATAGATCTGATGGTCCACATTTGATTTCGCATTTGGAGGGAAGGCTGAAAGCTTGAAACGCCGCGTTTCATTAATAACCAAATTCTGGGCTTAAGTGGATCTTGTGATATCCCCACCCCCCTTTAAGGCCCATTTCCATTTTGAACTAAAATCCTCTTCTGTTGTGCCGACACCTTATTTTCGCGCAAGCGACAGCTGGCGACTCTGCTGGGGAATCGAACCCAGAATCTCTGGTTCCCTATGCGCGTCAATCCTAACGCTTGTATGTTTACCTGCTGGGTTGCGTTTATTTATCGCATTTTACTTCTCGCACTTTATTTCCCGCATTTTATTTTCAGTATAATATGATTATTTGTGCTGTTGTGGGATGGGAGTTCTGATGAGTGAGAAGCCAGACCCAGGCTTGAGTGCACCATAGACTTAGAGTGGAAATTAGTGGGCGCGTGCTTGCTTTGCAGGAACTAGTGTCTCATGAAATCCACGCTTAGACGAGGTTCATCCGGTTGGCTTTACTTTCAACCCTTTGGGTTGAGACGGTTGCTGGTTTAGTGGATTGTCGACTCTGGGGACCGATCATTTGTGATTCAGCTAAGTGAGGCCGCTTCATGAGCTGGTGATGCCACACCTTCTGGGTATCGTATCACCCTTCTTGAAAGTCTGTGACGCTGATGAACGCATAGGATGCCGTACCTTGAGTCAGTTTAGGTCCATACCTGTGAGTGGGATTGGGTTTATTGCAGGAAACTTTGACCTTCAGATTACCTGGTTTTCTTGACAGTGAATCAGTTTTGTTGGTACCCGGGTTTCTCAGTTGCAGATTTGTCCGTTCTTGATAGAGCAGGTTTTGATCAAAGGATCTTATCATCAGGTGTATGTCTGTTCTTGATAGAGCAGGTTTTGATCAGAGGATCTTATCATCAGGTGTATGTCTGTTCTTGATAGAGCAGGTTTTGATCAGAGGATCTTATCATCAGGTGTATGTCTGTTCTTGATAGAGCAGAGTTTTGTCATCAGTTGTTTGTTCTTGATAGGACAGATTTTTTGGGCCTGAAGATCTCATCAGCAGATGTTGTTTGTTCTTGATAGAGCAAATTTTTGAGTGGGGTCTGAAGATCTCATCAGCAGCTGTATATTTGTTCTTGATAGGGCAGATTTTTGATTTGGGGTCTGAAGACTTCATCAACAGATATTTCTTGATCATACATCAGAGGTCCTTATTATCAGACATTTGTTCTTGACAGAGCAGAATTATGATCCTATGTATATGGTCCTATCAGATGGTTGTTCTCGGCAGATCATATTTGTGGTCTTACACCGGGGTTTTGTTCTCATCAGTGGTCGTGGCTTTGTTGATACAGAATCTCCACAACAACAACAGTCGCCTGGATATATTATTGCATGATTGCATTTTGCATTAGTTTGCATGTTCATTTGCATTTCATTAACGTGTGTCTGTGTTGGAGGTACCGTTTTCCTTGATCCACGATTTCTTGCCTCCTATTGTATTGTTATGGCCTCTCTCAGGAAGACCGTTGCGTACAAGTTTCCTACCCCTGATATGGTTAAGTTGACTGGTTTGATAGCTCTAGCAGGTGATTCGGTGAAGGATGAGTTCAGAAAATCTTATGGCAGGTTTCTCAGTTTGGTTTGCAAGCCTTCTGCGTTCGAGTTGAATGGGTTGCATGCTCTGTTGCAGTTCTACGACCCTCCGCTGAGATGTTTCACTTTTCAGGACTTTGTTCTCGCACCGACGCTGGAAGAGTATGCTGATTTGCTAGGTGTGCCTATCAAAAGGCAGATGCCTTTTGTTCATATGGACGCTGAGCCTGATCTGGCTGGTTTAGCTTCTTCACTTCATTTGGGTGCCTCTGAGTTAGTGCTGACTAGTTGGAACAAGGTTCCTGGGTTCTCCTTGCAGTTTCTGGTGGTTAAGGCTCAGCAGTGTGCCAAGGACAGATGTTGGGACGCGTTCAATGCCATCCTCGCTTTGTGTATATATGGCATTATCCTGTTCCCCAACATGCCCGATTTTGTAGACTTTGATGCGTTTCATATCTTTGCTTCAGGGAATCCGGTCCCTACCCTGATAGGAGATGTCTATCACTCAGTTCACTACAAGAATGAGAACCGGAGAGGGCAGAATGTCTCATGCTGCGTACCCTTGCTGTACAAATGGCTTGATAGTCATCTGCCCAAGAGGGGTCCTTTTGTCTTGTCTGCAGCCACAGCTGAGTGGCCTGAGCGTCTGATGAGTTTATCTGCAGAGGATATTGATTGGTTCGACAGAGACAGGTTGGGTACTGAGGTGATCTTCAGTTGCAGCGGGTTTCCTAATGTGCCTCTGATAGGTAGGAAGGGCTGCATAAACTACAATCCGTCGTTCCTGGTTCGACAGTTCGTGTATGCGTTGAGAACTCCGCCGAAGGAGGAAGAGGTACAGGAATCTCTGTACCTCACGGGTATTCTAGAGGGCGATTTGTTGTCCAAGCTTCAGCGTGCGTGGAATAGTATCAGTAAGCGAGGAAAGCCTTTGCTGGGAAAAAGCAACAATCAAGCCTACCCTCCGTATTTGACTTGGATCAGAGCCAGGGCCAGTGCTATAGGGATGTCGTTTCCTCAGGTCAAGCCAGAAAGCTCTCTAGCAGTCGAAGAGCCTACTACTGTGCCCATTCATCAGCATAACCAGGTATTAGCTGAGCGGGATCAATTGAAGCGGGCGAACGCAGAACTGGAGAAGGAGTTAGCTCAGCTTCGAAGCGAGAGGAACGAGGCCGTTCACTCTTTCAAAAGGCAGACAAAGTTGGTGAACCAGCTAGGTACATACCTGACGAAGCAGATAGCCGAGCGTGAACGCATGGGTCAAGACTTCAGGGCTGTCAACGACGTACTGGCTATGAAGAAGCAGCATTTGGACGAGGCATATCGGAGGATATCCAAGTTCGACCAGCACTGGAAGGCTTCCCTGGCCACCAGGAAAGAGCGGGAGGATAAGCTGATGCTGCAGATCTCCAAGCTGGAAGCCGAGGTGAAGGACAGTGAGCAGAGGTTTGATGAAGAAACCGCCCGCAGATACGCCGCCGAAGGCCAACTCAACAAAGCTCTCGCTAACCTGAAGGAGCACAAGCTGACGGTTGAGTCCAAAAAGCGGAAACTGGAAGATTGCTTCGGCGAAGGAGCATGGGAAAGTTCAGTTCAGGGACTTCAGTATACCATTGTGCAGAGGGAACTACTCGTCGAGGGGTTGCTCACTTTGCCAGATCATCCAGAGACGAAGGAGTTATTAGCAGAGTATCGCGCCCGTGGCCGTACTTGACTAGTTGTATTCCTTTTGTTTTGATCTTTGTTGTATGCTGACCATCACCAGGCTTGTTGGCTGAGGTCACGTTGTTGATTTGTCTTGTACTTGCTGATGCTATGTACTGCCTTGATAGGCTTTCCTTTATATATGAGATTGATGTTTCCATGGTTGGGCTCGGACTTCTTCTTATTATTATTATCAGCACTGGCACTCAGGCACTAGGATCGGGGGGAATCTCCCAAACACACAGACACACGCATGCATCTGCATGAAGCATTTGCATGACGAGCATGTTGTTGTTTTTCCTAACCTTTAGTGTCTGCAGGGTTTTTCAGGTTCACAGGTCCCAGGCTGTTTCCGGTGACTCCAGGATTGATCAGAGACTCATTCACCATTATCCAACTCGAGCTAATCAGACCAGGATCATGGATCAAGTGCAGACAGATGTCCAGGAGCTCCGCGAGAGGATGGATCGCTTTATGGAGCTGATGCAGGTGGTCGCCAATGGTCAGGACCAGCTCAGGACTTTGATTCAGCCTTTGATCTCCAGGGTTGATAGCAACGGCATACTTCATGGCGGGGTTGTGCCCACTCCTCCTCCAGTTGATACACCGCAGAATGGTGTCCCCGTGGCCGGGGGCAACGACAGTGCTAATGGCAATGTGATGGCCAACATCGGACTCAATGCGACGGGCGTTGGCAATGGGAGTCTGGGAGCTAATGTCAACATCGGGCCGGTCAACGGCAATGCTGGCGTCGGGAATCTGTTGGTGCCTCAACCGTGGCTTGAGGATCATCAGGATGATGTGTTTTCTCAAAGAGGTGCAGAAGCGGAGCTGAATGCTGAAGCGCGGCTCAGGTTCAAAGCACTCGAAGATAAAATGAGAGATATTGAGAATCAGAATACTTTGGGCGTTGATATGTCCAAGCTGGGGTTAATTGCTGATTTCAAGGTACCTCCTAAGTTCAAGGTGCCTATCTTTGAGAAATATAAGGGCACCACTTGCCCTCGTATCCACCTGCGATCATACTATAGAAAGATGTCTGCCTATTCCGAAGACGAGAAGTTGCTGATGCACTTCTTCCAAGATAGTCTTTCTGGACCGTCCCTCGAGTGGTACATGGGTTTGGAGCCCACTAGCGTGCGCACCTGGAAGGATCTCGCTGAAGCATTTGTCCTCCATTATCAGTACAATAGCGACTTGGCCCCGAACCGAGTCCAGCTCCAGAACCTTTCGCAGCGGAATAATGAAGGATTTAAGGAGTACGCCCAGCGGTGGCGTGAGTTGGCTGCTCGGGTTCAACCGCCGATGGTTGAGCGCGAGCTCGTGCAGATGTTTGTGGCTACCCTCCCAGGGATCTACTATGAAAAGCTAGTCAGCGGTATGTCTGGGACGTTCTCATATCTCATTACCATGGGCGAGCACGTCGAGAATGGTATCAAGATCGGGAAAATTCAAGGTGAATCATCCTCAGCTGGAGGAGGTGGAAAGAAACCTTATGCTGGTAAACGACGAGAAGGAGATGCGAGCGCTATGACCAACGCTCGGAGAAAGGGCAAGGGCCCTCAGCAGCAGATAGCCAGTATAAATATCCCAGCAGCTCCGCAGCAGCAGCAGCAGCAGCAACCGAATCAACAGGGATATAGAAAGTACCAGAATCGGGCACCTATGACAAACCGTCACTTCGAGGCACCGCCCATGTCGTACGTGCAACTCTTGCAGACTTTGCTTCAGCTTCAGTTGGTTCAGAAGAGGACGATGGCTCCCTTGACAGGGGCACCTCCACCAGGGTACGATGCAAATGCCACTTGCGATTTCCATACAGGGGCACCAGGCCACACAATCGAGAACTGCAAAGCCTTTAAGCACAAGGTGCAGGACCTGGTAGATGCCAAGATTATTAACTTCTCCGACAATGTGCTCAATGTCACGAAAAACCCTATGCCGAATCATAGGGGAAGCGGAGTGAACGCCATTATCAAAGAAGAGAGTGCAGATCTGTTGACTGATGTCAAAGACCTAAAGACGCCGCTTAGTTTCGTCAAAGCTAAGTTGTTGAAGAAAGGGTTCTTTCCAGGATGCGGAGAGTTATGCATGGACTGTGCTACACATTCTGATGGATGTGAGCAACTGGTAGAAGGAATCCAAAGTCTGATGACTGAGGGGATTTTGCAGTTCAGCCGGAGGGCTGAAAGTGTATCAGGAGAGGTTGTGTTGAAGCAGGCCGATGAAGTCGCCACCATCACCATCCCGCGCCAACCAATAACTATTTCTGCGCCCCGACCGCCCACAATCACTATTACCAAAGTTGGGACGATCCCATTCGAGAGCACTAAAGCCGTTCCGTGGCATTATAGGGCTGAAGTCTATTGCAACAGTCAGAAGTTAGAGTTGGAGCCGTATGGGTCGACTGTGGAGAATCTCGCAGGAATCAGTGGTATTACCCGTAGCGGAAGAGTGTTCGCACCGCCAGAGGTCGTGGCAGATAAAGCGGTCAGAGCTGATGCAGCCGATAAGGGTAGAAGCAAAGTCGTCGAAGAGGCCCCGTGCGAGGTAGAGAAAGATTTGCTGGTCAAAGATGCCGAGGAGTTTATGCGGTTAATCAAAAAGAGCGACTACAAGATTGTAGACCATCTCCATCAGACGCCTTCGAAGATTTCTATTCTCAACCTATTGTTGTGTTCTGAAGCGCACCGCAACGCGCTACTGAAGGTATTGAACGCTGCCTACGTACCACAAGAGGTATCGGTGAATCAGCTAGAAGAGGTGGTAGCCCATGTTAATGCTGGCAACGGGCTAGGTTTCACAGATTTAGAGCTGACGCCTAAAGGGAGAGATCACAATAGCGCCTTGCACATCTCGATAGAGTGCAGAGGCACAATTATGTCGCACGTCCTGGTGGACACGGGTTCGTCGCTTAATGTGCTTCCGAAGAAGGCATTAATGAAGTTGGACACTCGTGGATTGCTTTGCACACCCAGCGATTTGGTGGTGAAAGCATTTGACGGAACTAAGCGCCACGTTTTCGGAGAGTTGACCTTGCCGATCCAAGTTGGTCCGGAAACGTTCGACACGGTCTTTTATATCATGGACATCATGCCTGCCTACAGTTGCCTCTTGGGCCGGCCGTGGATCCATGCTGCTGGTGCCATGACCTCCACGTTGCACCAAAAGCTCAAATATGCTGTCGGAGGAAGCATAGTAACCGTGTGCGGTGAGGAGGACATAATGGTGAGCCATTTGTCATCCTTTAAGTATGTTGAAATGGATGGCGAAATCCATGAAACTCTCTGCCAAGCATTTGAAGCCGTCAAGGTGAAAGAAGTAGCTCTTGTCGTCACGGAGAAGCAAGAGATGAATCTCTCCTCATTCAAAGAAGCTCGGGCCGTCGTCGAAGCTGGTTCTACCCCAGGCTGGGGGCATATTTTGGAGATACCGATCAAGCAGGATAAGTTTGGATTGGGGTATTCTCCTGAAGCTGAAGCTTCATCTTCTTCGTCTAGTAGTGCGTCATGGGGTAAGGGGCCGATCCTATTTACAAGTGGCAGAGTGATCTTCGAAAGCATCAACGCGGCGTCTGAAGACAGCGGGGATAGCAATTGTGATCTCGACTCTTGGATTCAGCCAAACAAGCCGGGCGAGGGCCTCAACAATTGGACCATCAAGGATAGCATCCAGCTGACAAGTGAAGAGTAATGATTTACTTTCTTCAATCATTGTACAACCCTAAGTCCTACCCGGGGCATAGCGGTTTTATTGTCAGGGCCTTGTTGGATTATGTACATGCATTTTGTTAATAAATCAAAGGCGTTTTCTTCGTATTCAAATATTGTGATCTCTGTTATTCCTGTTTTTTATTTGTTTTGAAAAACAGTAAAATGGCAATGGGGTTTGTGCTAACCTGCATATTCTTGTTTTAAACTTAACCCTTGTTATTGCAGGATCCACATAACAGATGACATCGACTCTGGACCTTCTACGGCTCACTACGACTTCGATTGCCTGATCTATCAAGCCGAGGAAGAGATTGATGAAGACGAAGACCTTCCGGAAGAGATGGCCCGCTTGTTGAAACAAGAGGAAAAGGTTATTCTGCCTCACGAGGAGGAAATTGAGATCGTAAATCTGGGTTCTGAAGAGCTCGTCAGAAACGTTAGGATAGGGGCTGCGCTGCAGAGTGATGTCAAGCAGAGATTGGTCGAGATGCTTCAAGAGTATAGTGACGTCTTTGCTTGGTCATACGAAGATATGCCCGGACTTGACACAGACATCGTGGTCCACCGCTTGCCGCTACGAGAAGATTTCCCTCCCGTCAAGCAGAAGCTTAGGAGGACGAGACCAGATATGGCCGTTAAGATCAAAGAAGAAGTGCAGAAACAGCTTGATGCTGGCTTCTTAGCGGTCACCACTTACCCTCCGTGGGTCGCCAACATAGTGCGTGTACCGAAGAAGGACGGTAAGGTACGCATGTGCGTCGATTATCGGGATTTGAATAGGGCGAGCCCTAAAGATGATTTCCCGTTGCCTCATATCGATGTGTTGGTCGACAACACAGCCCAGTTCTCCGTGTTTTCGTTCATGGATGGCTTCTCCGGTTACAACCAGATCAAGATGGCGCCGAAGGACATGGAGAAAACGACGTTTATCACCCCCTGGGGAACATTTTGCTATAAGGTAATGCCCTTCGGTCTGAAGAACGCAGGGGCCACTTACCAACGAGCAATGGTGACTTTGTTTCATGATATGATTTATCATGAGATCGAGGTCTATGTTGATGACATGATTGCGAAGTTCCAAACGGAGGAAGAGCATCTGGTCAACTTATTGAAGCTTTTTGAGAGGCTTAGGAAATTCAGGTTGAGGCTGAATCCTAACAAATGCACTTTCGGAGTGCGGTCCGGAAAGTTGCTGGGGTTTATCGTTAGTGAACGAGGTATCGAGGTTGATCCTGCAAAAATAAAAGCCATTCAAGAAATGCCAGCGCCGAAAACAGAAAAAGAAGTTTGTGGTTTCTTGGGCCGAATAAACTACATTGCAAGGTTATTCTCTCAGCTCACGGCCACTTGTGAACCAATGTTCAAGCTTTTAAAGAAAGATCAGGCAATTACTTGGAATGAGGATTGCCAGAAGGCATTCGACAAGATAAAGCAGTATCTTCAAGAACATCCAATCTTGATACCCCCAGTGGCTGAACGGCCTTTAATCATGTACCTGACGGTTCTGGAGAATAGTATGGGGTGTATTCTCGGTCAGCACGACGAGACGGGCAGAAAAGAGCATGCCATTTACTACTTGAGTAAAAAGTTCACTGACTGTGAATCTCGATACTCGATGCTGGAGAAGACGTGTTGTGCACTAGCTTGGGCTGCCAAACGTTTACGACAGTACATGCTCAATCACACCACTATGCTAATTTCGAAGATGGATCCGATCAAGTACGTCTTCGAGAAGCAGGCTCTTTCGGGCAGGATTACAAGATGGCAAATGGTGTTAACAGAATATGATATTCAGTACGTAGGCCATCAAGGGAAGCGTATTGTCTGATTACCTTGCCGAGCAGCCGATCGAGGACTACCAGGCGATGAAGTTTGAATTCCCTGACGAGGATATTATGTTTCTCAAAGCGAAGGATTGCGATGAGCCGTTTCCCGGCGAGGGGCCAAATAGGAAATCCCAGTGGAAGTTGATATTCGATGGAGCGGTTAATTCCTATAGAAGTGGCATCGGGGCTATCATCACGACTCCCCACGGATCCCACATCCCGTTTACTGCGAGACTGACGTTTCCAGTTACCAACAATGAGGCGGAGTACGAAGCATGCATTATGGGTCTAGAAGAGGCAATTGATTTGAGAATCAAGAATCTAGACGTATATGGTGACTCAGCGCTTGTGATCAACCAAATTAAAGGGGAGTGGGAGACTCGTCAATCCAATTTGGTGCCGTACATGAATTATGCCAGGAGGCTACTTCTGTTCTTCGATCGAGTGGAACTCCATCATGTGCCCAGGGCTAAAAATCAGATGGCTGATGCCTTAGCCATGTTGGCTTCAACGTATAAAGTCAATTTTTGGAATGAGGCTCCCAGAATTGTACTTTCGCGTCTTGATAGACCGACATTTTTCTTTGCAATCGAGGATGCCGCCGACGGCAAGCCATGGTTCCACGACATCCAGACTTTCCTTATGACTAAGGAATATCCTGCGGGTGCGTCAACCCAGGATAAGAAGACTCTGAGGAGGCTGTCTGGAAACTTTTATCTCAATCCTGATGGAGTGTTGTATAAGAGAAACCACGATCTCGTGCTACTCAGATGTGTAGATGAGAAAGAGGCGAGTATGCTCATGGAAGAAGTCCATGAAGGCACATTTGGTACGCACGCCGGCGGGCATGCCATGACGAGGAAGCTCCTGAGAGCAGGATACTACTGGCTGACGATGGAGTCAGATTGCTTCAGATTCACAAAGAGATGTCATAAATGTCAGATTTATGCTGATAAAGTTCATGTGCTGCCGTGCCCGTTAAATGTCATGTCCTCCCCGTGGTCGTTCTCCATGTGGGGCATCGACATGATAGGCAAGATCGAGCCCACTGCATCTAATGGTCATCGTTTCATTCTGGTAGCTATCGACTACTTCACCAAGTGGGTGGAGGCAGCCTCGTATGCTAATGTGACCAAGCAGGTGATGGCTAAATTCATAAAGAGGGACATCATCTGTCGTTACGGAATTCCCGAGCGGATTATTACTGACAATGGTTCGAACCTAAATAACAAGATGATGAAGGAGGTGTGCTAGAGCTTCAAGATTAAACACCACAACTCATCTCCTTACCGTCCAAAGATGAATGGCGCCGTCGAAGCCGCCAACAAGAACATAAAGAAGATTGTTCAGAAGATGGTTGTGACCTACAAAGATTGGCACGAGATGCTGCCGTTTGCATTGCACAGTTATCGTACGACGGTACGTACGTCGACCGGGGCAACTCCTTTCTCCTTGGTGTACGGTATGGAAGCTGTCCTGCCGTTAGAAGTTGAGATCCCTTCTTTGCGAGTTTTGGTTGATGTGAAACTCGACGAGGCAGAATGGATTACGAATCGCTTGAACCAACTCAGCCTGATGGACGAGAAGAGGTTAGCATCGATTGCATTTGGTCGTCTGTACCAAAGCCGAATGAAGAAAGCTTACGATAAGAAGGTGCGTCCTAGAAGCTTTCAGACGGGTGATCTCGTCCTGAAGAAGATTCTTCCGCCACACTCCGATCACCGGGGCAAGTGGACTCCGAATTACGAAGGGCCGTATGTTGTCAGCAAGGTCTTCTCGGGAGGAGCTTTATTGTTATCCACAATGGATGGTGAAGATTTTGCATCCCCGGTGAACGCGGACGCAGTTATAAAATACTTTGCTTGAAAGCGACCCGCTGGATAAAAAAGGAGAGTCCAGGAAAAAAAGGGGCATCCCGGCGAACCAAAAACAGAATAAAAGGTTCGGGCAAAAATCAGGGATATATTGAAAAAATGTACACCCGCGAAGTCGAAAACCTACACTGGGCGGCTTCGGCAAAAAAGGGTATCCCGGTGAACTGAAAACCCGCAAAGGGCGGTTCACGCAAAAGTTAGGGATTTGAATAAGCAAATGACTGCGTTCCGCGTGTGGACTTTCATTGTTTAGTGGTTTGGAGGACCTGAGGGCCATTTATCTGAATCAATCTCTTCCGAAGCTGAAGCGTCAGAGAAGTATCGAAGTCGAGTGGGTCATAGAAGGATCAACTCATGGTGTTCGTCTACACGTCGTTGCCGACATTTGTATATACTGATGTATATTTATGTTTTATTTTTGCGCGGCTTCCTCATTCCAGGAGCTTGCATCTGTTGTAAAACATTTTTACCCATTCAGGGGTTCGTTATCAATAAAATGCATATTATTCAGCAATTCTGTTTGCCTATTTAGCATTTATCTGTTTTGTTTGCGAAAAAGAACGCCGATGTTTTTGATAAAATGCGCATACATAAACTTACTGGCCTAGGTCACTGATTGTTGAAACAATTAAATACTTGGATATTGTCACGAGATAATAACCTTGATAGGTCCCTTTGAGAAGGGTATCTTGTCTGTTTGTTTGTGTTGTTACAGGTGTAGCATATTCCAGACATTGCGCCGTGCGCATCCCTGAAGCAGGATGATTCCTCCTTCTCCAGCAGAGTTCAGTAGCCTCTCCCCGCAGAGTCTGAACGCAAGATCGTGAGCATTGATATGTCTCCCCAGGAAGAGATGATTCTCTTTCCCCAAGCAGACGCATCCTGAAGGAACGTCACCTCCTCAGCTGAGTCACGCGCCAAAGCATGATTCACTCCCCCAGCACCGGGTCACAAGTGCAGGTTTCATAGAAATGTTCGGGCGCCGAAGCTCGTATTCTTTCCCCCAGCACCGGGTCACAAGTTCAGGTTTCATAGAAGTGTTCAAGCGCCGAAGCATGAATTCATACTCCCCCGCACCAGGTCACAAGTGCAGGTTTCGTAGGAAACTATTCGTACGTCGAAGTATGAAACGACTGATAGTCCAGACTGAAGTCTCCAGCGGAATTGAGATTCCCCACCAGAGTCGTACTTTCTCCCGAAGTCGGATGATTCCCTCTTCCCTAGTAGAGTGTTGGAACAGCTAATGTTGTATTCCCCTGCAGAGTTGTACTCTCCCCCCGAAGTCGGATGATTCCTTCTTCCCCAGTGGAATTGAAATTCCTCATCAGAGCAGTACTCTCCAGGAAAGCAGTGGGGACCATGATTGGTTTTCCCTAGCAGAGCGTTGAACAGCTGATGCTGTCTTTCCCCCAGAGTTGTACTCTCCCAGTGAAGCAGAATGAGTTCTACTTCCCCAGCCGAGTTTGCAGATACCCAAGAGAACCGAATCCTTGGAAGTTGATCAGACCATGATTGGTTTTCCCCAGTGGAGTGTTGAGCAGCTGAAGTTGTTTCCCCACAGAGTCTTATCCCCAGAAGAGTAGTCGAGACGGCTTTGCAGCTTACTCCTGCGATTGACATCGCTTTCTCTCAGCAGGTCTAGGTTCTCGTAGAGCTTCGTCCCCCTGCAGCAATCAAATGAAGTTGTTTCCCCCGCAGAAGTCAACTGAAGTTGTGTCCCCTGCAGAGTCCAATTGATATTGGCGCGACCATGTTCTCCTCAGCAGGATGATTCCTCTATCTGAGTAGTTCTTTCTCCTTGACAGGAGGAATTCCTCCTCAGCATTTATTTTGCTGACGGGATCGCATCATTGTGCATGATTGCATAGCATTTAGCATAAACGCATAGCATTTCCACCGTGTGGAGCATAGCACCGAAGCATATGCATAATAAACATGATCTAGGTTGCTACCGTTCTTGTTTTGCAGGTGTTCCATCGAAGGATCAGTTGCTCAGGATGATTCCTGACATTCTCCCCAACGAAGTCGCTTGCTCAAGATGATTCTTGAGATCCCCAGCGAAGTCTTCAGTTCAAGATGATTCTTGAATTCCTCAGCAGGGCCGTTCGCTTATGATGATTCCTAAGCTCCCCAGTGCAGTCCCCATGTGAAGGTTGCCCAGGATGATTCCTGAAGCCCCAAGAGAGCCAAATCCTTGGAAGATGCTCAAGCCACGATTGGTTTTCCCCCGGCAAGAGTTGCCCAGGATGATTCCTTGAATCCCCAACAGAGTGTTTGCTCAGAATGGTTATCAGTTCAAGATGATTCTTGAAGGTCCCCGAAGGAGTTATTTGTTCAAGATGATTCTTGAAGTCCTCAGCAGAGTTGATTCATCCAGAATGATTTCTGGACCCCCGGAGCGGAGCTACTTGATAGTTCTCCAGAATCCCCAGCGGCGAAGCATCCTCCCCAGCAGGTTTTCCGACGGCGAAGTTGAAACCTCCCTTGAAGACTCCATGATTGAAGTCTGCCCGTGTTAACGAAGTTGTTATCTCAGCTAATGCGGAATGCCTGATGGCATGATCAACCTGATGGTTGAAGTCCGGCTGATGCCCGACAGTTTCTTTGAATGCCTGATGGCATGATCAACCTGATGGTTGAAGTCCGGCTGATGCCCGACAAGCTCTTTGAATGCCTGATGGCATGATTGACTATGCATTACTGGTTACCGTGTGACCAATTCCCCAATGAAGTTTCTTCACCCTGACGGCGAGGTCAGATTATGTTTGCTTCCAGCGGCGATGTTGGATGTCTGTTCTGACGGCGAGGTCAGATTATGTTTGTCTCCAGCGGCGATGTTGGACGCTTTGACGGCGAGGTCAGATTATCTTGAATTCTCCAGCGGCGATGTTGGATATATGTTTGTTTTTGACGGCGATGTCAGATCCTTTGTAGCTCCAGCGGCGATGTTGGATGTTTGCGTTTGACGGCGAGGTCAGATCATGTTAAGTACTTGACGGCGATGTCGGGTGTTTCCCAGAGTTATGTTGGTTATCTGGCGGCGATGTCAGACTTCTTAGTTGTTCCAGCGGCGATGTTGGACATTTGGTGTTGACGGCGATGTCAGATTATCCTTTAGTTCTCCAGCGGCGATGTTGGGTGCTTTTGTCAGACTCTTTATCTTTCCAGCGGCGATGTTGGATATATGTTTGTTTCTGGCGGCGATGTCAGGTGGTTCAGTTGTCCAGCGGCGATGTTGGATATTTGTTTGTTTCTGACGACGATGTCAGTTGATTCAGTTTTCCAGCGGCGATGTTGGATGTTTGTTTAACGGCGAGGTCAGATTATCTTGAGTTCTCCAGCGGCGATGTTGGATATTTGTTATCCAGCGGCGATGTTGGGTATTTTGGTTGTTTGACGGCGATGTCAGACTCTTTAGTTCTCTGACGGCGATGTTGGATGGTTGTTTTGACGACGAGGTCAGGGGATGTTTTGTTCTTGGCGGCGATGTCAAGTTGATCTAGTTCCCCAGCGGCAATGTTGGATGCTTGGTTCTGGCGGCGATGTCAGATGATTTAGTTTTCCAGCTGCGATGTTGGGTATGCCATGTTCTCTAGTTCTCCAGCGGCGATGTTGAAAGCAAGGGTTTCATCCTCTACCATTTCAAGAAGCCAGGTTTGCAAAATCCCTTCCACCTCATAATCTAGGCATGGTTAGGGTAATTTATTAGTTTAGAACTGTTAGAGACAATTAGGTGATCATTTCTGATGAGTTTAGGAGTGATTGGTGAAGTTTCATTCATGGATGCCATTTCTTGATGGAGCAAGAACGTGCGATTTAGTGAGCTTCAATGCAAGATTATTAGCTGGTTTTGATTAGGATAGTGCAAGGATCATTTTGATGTAAAGAAATATGAGTTTGGTTGAAGTTGTGAATTGGTCATATTTTGAGATTGGTTTGGATTCACATTCGGGTTGCATGGTAGAGATTGTTTAAATGAAATCCAAGACCATAGTCGTATTCAGCGTGGAAAATAGATCAAGATTGTGTTTTACACTTTGGAATTTGATGAAGATATGAGTGCATACGAGTTGATGGAAGTTGTTGCATGAAATCTGTTTCATGGAGGTTTTTCTGAAAACCCTAGCTGCCCAATGAAGAAGACGACTCCACATGCGTTGGATGGGCGCGCTGACCTTGAATTGAGAATAGATCTGATGGTCCACATTTGATTTCGCGTTTGGAGGGAAGGCTGAAAGCTTGAAACGCCGCGTTTCATTAATAACCAAATTCTGGGCTTAAGTGGATCTTGTGATATCCCCACCCCCCTTTAAGGCCCATTTCCCTTTTGAACTAAAATCCTCTTTTGTTGTGCCGACACCTTATTTTCGCGCAAGCGACAGTAGTGGTAGTGGTAGTGGTGGTGGGAGTGACAGTAGGCATGGTAGTGGTAGTGGTAGTAGTAGCAGTAGTAGTAGTAGTAGTAGTAGTAGTAGTAGTAGTAGTAGTAGTAGTAGTAGTAGTAGTAGTAGCAGTAGGAGTAGTAGTAGCAGTAGTAGTAGTAGTAGTAGTAGCAGTAGCAGTAACAGTAGTAGTAACAATAGTAGTAGTAGCAGTAGTAGCAGTAGCAGTAGTAGCAGTAGCTGTACAAGCAGTAAGAGTAGTAGTAGTTGGAGTAGTAGTTGGTGTAGTAGTAATAGTAGTAGTAGTAGTAGTAGTAGTAGTAGTAGTAGTAGTAGCAGTAGTAGTAGTAGCAGTAGTGGTATTAGCAGTAGTAGTAGCAGCAGCAGTAGTAGTAGTAGTAGTAGTAGTAGTAGTAGTAGTGGTAGTAGTGTTAGTGGTAGTGGTAGTAGTAGTAGTGGTAGTTGTAGTAGTGATAGTAGTGGTAGTGGGAGTGGTAGTGGTAGTGGTAGTGGTAGTGGTAGTGGTAGTGGGAGTGGCAGTAGGAGTGGTAGTGGTAATGGTTAGTGTTGCTACTTCGAAAATCGGCGCCGGCTAAACAGAAGAGTCGTCACCGTGCGTTATTTATCCCAAAGGAGGGAAAGGAAACGCTCGAAGTAAACCTACCGCAAAGACGGGAAAGGAATGGTCATCGTAACCAAATCCTGGATTCGGGAGTCGGTTACGCAAGGGGAAGGTATTAGCACCCCTCACGTCCGTCGTACTCGACGGGATCCACGCTTGCTGGTTTGTCTGAAGGATGCAAAAACAATCTATCTGCGGCTGCTAAGGTTAAACGGAGGGAAACTGACTCGATAGAGCATCGCACTCTATGCCTACGTATTCTCAAGAGAGAAAGTCAGAGTCATCGTAGTTCGGGAAACTGCGGGGAATTGGCTCACCAAGACTTCGCGTCTTGTGCCTACGTACTTCCACACAGCATGAAAGATCAGAGCTTACGTAGTTCAGGCTAACTACGGCTAGAAAGGGTGTTCTCGATCACACAGGAGTGAGAGATTAAGTTGGCTTGGAGGTACGGGAACCTACGGAACTTAAAACTACGGTCAAGTCTCAAATGCGCAAGGGCAAGAGAAAGGGAAACATCAGTCGTTAGCGGGAAAGTCTCGATCGCACGGCAGCGAGAGAACATAGAGGTTAGTTGTTAGTGTGCTTGCTAGGATATCGCATCCTATGCCTACATATTCTCATTCGGCATGAGAAATCAGAGCAGCTGTAGTTCAGCCTACTACAACAAACAGGGAAACGGGAAAAAGGTAAAAGGGAGGTAGCTCGCTAGAATGTCGCATCCTATGCCTACGTACTCTCGTCTGATACGAGAGATCAGAGAAAACGTAGTTCGACGGGAAAACAAATCTCGATTGCACGGGGGCAAGAGAAGGGGTCTCAATCGCCTGAATGCGAGAGGAAAGGGGTTTCGATCGCACGGGGGCGAGAACAAAGAGGAAGCAGGCCTACGCCTAAATGGGAAGGAACCCGGGACACACACGCAAGAACCTAAGACGTAGGAGCGAATGCGTCGCATGGCACCCAAAGGGTACCATACTAGACATCCTAGACGATTGAGAAGAAACTCCTCAACTGTCATTTCCTACGTATCTAACGATACAACTCACAACAGTCGATGGTTTCCTGAAGACTTGAATAAGATGATGATGTTGAACGAAGCGGCTCCGTTGGCTCTCGACATGCACGCAAGCTCCATTCCAATCTTCTCCTCTCTGGATCCTTGATGAGGACGCTCGAATCAGAACCAATGTAACGCTTAGACCATCATGGTTCGACTTATACGAGAAATCGAACTCTAAGAGGTAGCGTATTGATGTCCGTGTCAAAGACAAGATAGAGAAATGATATCGAAAATCATTCTCCAATTGAATCGTGTCACACGGCCAGCCAAAAATAAAATCGAAGATAAAATCGGATAGAAAAGAAAATAGGAGAGAAATCCAACGACGAAATGGAAATAATAGTCTACTCCTAAAATACGGCAATTAAGTTCCACCGGAAACTATATCCTAAATCTATGCTAAGCATTAAAATATTCGAAGGAAATGAAACTATAAATTTCCTAAAAAAGAAATTAAAACTAAATCCTAAATTCTTCTTTAAAAGAAATTAAATTCCTAAAAGAAAATATTTCCTAATTAATGTTATTTCTAGGGACGTTAAAATACTCTGAACAATATTAAACTAGAAAATTCTCTAAAAGAAAAATTAAATCCTAAAGTATTACAATTAAAATTGTATTAAAATAATGTTAACAAAAATAACATGCAGGGGGGTACTAATTGGTACAGGGGGTGTCACAATAAAACAATGGACCCAACCCACAAAAATTGTAACAAAAAAAAAAAGAACACACCAGCCAGGGGGGTGGAAGAGTGAAACGGGGTGGTAGTTCAGAACAAAAACGCTGGGCCCAACCCATTCGTGACACACAAAAAAACAAGAAAAAAAAACTAGGAGAAGGGGGTGCAACGAGATATTGGGAGTATGGATCAGAAAAAAGACAATGGGCTTTGAGGCCCAAAACCGGTCTAAGGCTCTCAACCTCCTCTCTCACTCTGAAACGAACCCTAATCCCCCTTCTTCCTTCTCTCTTCGCTGCCGCCAACCCTGTTCACTTCGCATTCTCCGTCCTCTCCCTCTTTTCATCTTCTTCAATCTCTCCCTCGGCTCAAACTCTTCTAACATCGTCATCGAAACAAACTACAAACAAAAAAAACAAAGCCAAAAGATCTTCCTACTTTCCGCTGGAGGCAAGGACCCTAACGACTTGAAGGCGAGTTCTCGAAGATTCTCTGCAAATAATGGAGATCCAGAAAAATATTGCGAAGATATGAAGATCTTGAGAATTGCTGAAGATCTAATGATGATCTTGTTTTCTGGAAAAACTGTGGATGAAGGTTGTTAGCAGTTCTTGAAGGAATCTCGATGACTGATGATGAACTTGATGAAGAACTGAAGAACGTGGATGAACTTCATGAGGTTTCCGGAACAAAAACGGTTGTGGTGTTGAATGCTGATGAAGATCGAGGCGAATGTTCGTATGAGTGTTTGAATCTGATGATTGTTATGGATCTCGAACGGATCGAAGTTTGGATGAACATAACTTTTCTGGAAAAAAATGGACGAAGATTAATGACAATCTGATGAATGTAGATGATGATTCATGAACGCGGATGAGATTATGATCAAGGTCGCGTAAAGGATCTGGAAAAGATGTATGAACATGATGAGTTAGTATGAGTTTTCCGGTGACGGTTATGGCTTCCGACGATGGTTATAAGCTCCGGCGAGCAATTACGGTGGGATGAGCTTCTGGAAAACACTTAGGAAGGTGATGAGGATGATATTTCCGGCGGGTTTGCCATCGCGTGATTTTGCCGGTGAGAGTATCCGGCGTTTGCATGGCCGGAGGGAGAGGGAGAATCAGGTGGCGTCCTGTGGTGAGAGGGAGGCTGAGTGGGACGCGTGGAAGGCATGCGGAGAGAGAGAAAGACAGGTGGAATGCATGCAGAGTGAGTGGAGGGTGATGTGTCAGCCGGATGCTGAGTGAGATGGATGGAAAACGTGGAAGAGAGAGAAGAACGCGTGGGACCCTCTTTTATAGGACAACTGGCATTTTTTTGGACTTGGGCCCACGAAAATTGGACAATTGGCCCAGCGAGATTAATACTCTGAATTAAAACTTGACTCAAATTAAATCTGCAATTAATATGCTAATGACCAAAAACTCTATCAAATTCTGATATTAAAACTAAAACTCAATTAGTTGCAACTGAAACTCAATTAACTCCTAATTAACCATAACTAATTAATGTCCTTGATTAAAAAAAGGGTGATTAAAAGCTAATTAATCTCTATTAATTCTAAAACTATTAAACTCTAATTAAACCCCACTAAAAAAATAGTAAAACAACTATCCTATAAAAAAAACCAATTAAAAAACTACTTAATATCTAGAATCAAATATTTATTTAAAACTATTAAAAAAAGAAATATCTATTTAAAATTCTAGAAAAACTATTAAATCTAAAAATGAATTATTCTAAAAAATATAAAATTGCTATTAAAACTCTATTAAAAGAAATAAAATCCTAGAAAAACAATTAAAATTCAATTAAAATTCTAGAAAAAAAAAAGGGAAAATCTAAAAATGCCAGGAAGCCAATTAAATCGATTGGAGAACAACTGCGCAACTACATCGAAATAAGCGGTAAAAACCGGACATCGAGATATCCTAAAAAATAACAGCGAGAGCTGAAAACACCGAGACGGGCGCAAAATTCTCAAAATACACCTATTCGAACTGGCCTGAACTGCCTGAAACGTCAGGGGAGGTTGTAATCCCGATAAAATCAAAAATGGCTGAAAAAATGCAATGGATGCGGTATGCAAATGCGAATGCAAAATGCGTCGAAACATAAACCAGATGTGGGAACTGGTTGGTCAAATTTTGAGGTGCAACAGCTGCCCCTTTTCAAACGGCTTGGACCCGACTGGGTGAAGAGCGAACGACCTTCAAACATTCGAGGTACGAGACGATTTAATACCAAAGAAACCCTGAAATTTGCCAACCGTGGAGATAAACTGCAAAACTGCTTCAGAAGCAACGTCCAATGAACTGAACCTGGTTGTTACGACAACAACTGGTCAATTATCTGATACAATTTTGATTTCAACACCAATCACCTGCGTGACACCACAGGCACTGAGCTATTTTCGCAAAAACACCTTCGTCCACAACTGGACTAACCTTGCCAACACAAGAAGAGAAACAAATTCGTCAACACGAATAGAGATTCTGTCGTCACAGGAGTAACCTTGTCCATATCTGGACCCAAATTTCGTCAAATCCCGAATAAACACAAATCTGTCCACATCAGGACTCACATCTCAACAACACAGGAATAGAACTTTGTCCACGCTAGGACGCTCGTTTCGTCAACACAAAGAAATCTCATCATAAACTTGTCCACGTCAGGACTCCACCTGCCGTCAACACGGACAAAATCCCGGCAACTTCGCTGGGGACGACTCGTCTGTATTTCATCAGCACGAGGGGATCCTCATCTTGATTTGTCCACGTCAGGACTCACATCTTTGACCTGCGGAGGAAATAAAACTTGTCCACATCAGGACACACATTTTGCCGATACGAAGGAAGATATCTGCTAGGGATAAATAGTCCCTGGAGAGTAATCAATTTTGTCCATGTCAGGACTTCACGTTACGGAAAACTCCTGGCGCTTTCGCTGGGGAAACATTTCTGTCTGAACACAGGAAACTTCACCCGCCTATCCATACGGGAAAATCATCTGCCTAAACACAGGAAACTTCATCCGCCTATCCATACGGGAAAATCATCTGTCTAAACACAGGAACATTCATCCGCCTATCCATACAGGAAAATACTCTAAATACAGTTTCTCTGCCTATCTCTGCAGTAGCTAACTCCATTGGTCACAACCCACAAACCTTCCGGTGCTGACGTGACAACGACTTTGAGGAGGACTCTACCGGGGATAATATTTTGTCAACACGAAGAAATCATGGCGGCTTCACTGGGGATAGAACTTTTCCACCCAATAGGAATTCAATTCTGTCAATCATATTGGACAATAACTCCGCCTTATCTTTGCAGTAGCCAAACCCACTGGGGATGCTCTGAAATTAACTGCCAGGCACATATCTCGACAACAGGCGAAAACTCCTGAAATTTTGATTATGAAACCCTGTGACTCTGATGGAACAGCAAGCTTGAAGAAAATACTCCGATGGCCGGATAAGAGAAACTTCAACAAGCAACTCTGTGGGGAAAAATATGGCAACAACTCCAAAGTCTACTTATGAAGCTATTCCATGCAGACAAAACCTTCGGACAACAACTCCAAAGTCTAATCATGAATATGCGGTACCGCTGAAGAACTCCAAAGTCTAATTACGAAGTCGTTTGATGTTGAAGACAACTCCAAGGTCTAACTATGAAGCAGCGCAATGCTGACATAACAGCTACTAGAGAAACTCTGTTGGGGAATCGCTAACGAAGACTGCAAAGCTTAATTATAAAGCCGTGTAAAGCTGACGTAACAACCACTCGAAGAAAACTATGCCGATCTCCAAAGTCAAATCATGAAGTCTGCAATGCTGACATAACAGCTACGCGAGGAAAATCCGCTAGGGAATTCCTAACAACAACTCCAAAGTCTAGTTATGAAGCTGTTTAACACTGGCAATAACTCCAAGGTCGAATTATGAAGCCGTCCACTGCTGCTAACGACTTCAAAGTCTAATTATGAAGCAGTGACACCAAGTAACGATTTCAGCCTTCTAATCACTGAAATCCCTTTTTTTTTAAAATGCCAACGACAACTCCAAAGTCAAATCATAAAGCCTTATAGCGCTGATGTAACGAACTTCAAAGTCTAATTATGAAGCCATATCAACAAACCGGGGAGAACACTGCCGGGGAAATTCTGACGTCAACTGCCAGACATTCAACTTGATGACGAGTAATGACCTCAGATGTCTAATCCCTGAAATATTTTCTGAAAATGCTGACGTGACAGCAACCCGAGGGAATACTCCACTGGGGAATCTTTGACAACAACTCCAAAGTCCAATTATGAAGCCGGGTAAAGAACACTCCACTGAGGAAGAAGAGAAGTTAATCAAGCACCTCTGATAAGGGAACACATGGCGGGACGAACGTTATCATCGCCTATCTTATGCCGCAAATCTGAATACCTGACGACGATCCTGAACAAGAGGTTCAATTACCTGCAGGGAAGAACACCTGAAATTAAAGAGATAACCAACCTGACTTATGTTTCGAAATGCATATGTTTGAAAATGATGCAATGCCCCATACGGCATGGAGATGCTATGCGTTTGTATAGATGCAATGCCCCATACGGCATGGAGATGCTACGTGTTTGTATATACGCAAATATGACGATATATGCAAGTGCAAATGCAAGCTCGAGCTGCCAGAGAACACCGGGTCTAAAACCGCTTGGCAAAATAAATGCCAAAGGCAACGTCAACTCCACTGAGGGGTACCGGGTATCATAGAATTGTCTCAGCAAAATAAATGTTGGAAAGGTGAGACCAAATTCCATGGGGAAGAAACAATCCTGCTGAGGGATGGCTCACAAATTCATCGTTACGAACTCTGTAGAGGATGATCAACCTGACGGAGGAATGAAGACCTGCTGGAGGAGGGAACGACGACCCTGCACGGGGACGCTCTTTCTAAACCCTTGACAACCTGATTGTACTCTGTGGGGCTTACCCAAACTGGGGTTAATTGTGCACAGATCGTTGCCGAGAATGTCCCTGTTGTCAGGGATATCCATTCTGACCTGCTGAGGATACTCCTGATCCTATTCTGAGGAGGAATAACTGCGATCTCAACTATTTTGGGGACAATACGTGACTTCTATCTGCTGAGGAGAGTAATCCTGATTTAACATTAATCGAGAAACCGGTATCAATCGGGCTTTGTATCGAGGAACGCGACACCATGTGAGCCACTGGGAATTATCGTGTCGGGTATTTTTAAACTTTTCCTAGTTTACGAATGAAAATAGGTTATTAACAAAATGGTTTTAAAGGGAAAATACTAAACGGGGCTAGCATTCAAAGATGGACTACCAGGCAAGAACTGATAGCAAAATAGGTTAGGTTATCGGACGAGAATGGATTTACGGTTGGAACATTAGACGAGGCTGACCGGATGATAGGTTAAGGAAAGGATGACCAGACGGGGCTGGTTTGGAAGCTGACATGCACCAGACGAGAACTAATGCAACAAATAGGTTAAAGAGACGGTGACCAGACAGGGCTGGTTGAAAGCTAACATACATCAGACGAGAAATGATGTTTACAAAAAGGTTGGCCAGACAATAACTGGTTGAAAAATAACAGGTACCAGACGAGAACTGGTATTTACGGAAAGGTGGACCAGACGAGGACTGGTTACCGGTTTGCCAGGCGAGAACTGGGCTTTGGAAATGACTAGGTTACAATGTTCTGTCAAGTAACAGGTTTAAACTATATGATAATGATCCAATGACGAAAAGGTCTTATTCGAAGGTTCAGGTTTTTTTTTGATGAGGGTAATGACACGATTCCCCGATACTCAACTCTTGTTAGGGTGAACAAACTTGCTTGAACAACTTTCCCCAGTGCAACTCAACTTGCTCCAATCTAACTCTTGGGAAACTCACTCTGAATAGAAAGCAGATTGCTACAATACGACGGCTTGCCCCGGTATTTATACGACAAAAGGATTCAACCTCAATTAACCAACTCTCAGCATAGTTGGTTTCACTATCTCTGAAGTGACTTGCCCCTGAACGAGCGTTGAACGACTTAACCTGCCCTGATCACACACTGAAAGGATCTGCCATCAAATCACAACATTCTGGATAGTTGCCCCTGACTGGCTCTCGAGAAGATTCACTTCTGATCAACTGCTTCTCAAACAAACTGCCCCATAATCGACCGATGCTTCGGGACTTGTCCTTAGACCAACTGATTCTGAACTTACTGGAAGTCAATGCCCCAGATTTACAAGGTTTCACAACATACACCATTTTGATCCAGACTGCTGAATTATTCAGTCCTGTTCGATTATTCCCTGTTGGAATTTCCTTCATGTCAACTACTGACCTGCAAATAAAATTGTTTATTCTCGAATGGTAATTTTAATGCAGTGTTCATGCAGATTTTGAAAAAATGTTGTGCTATCACTCATTTACGTGTCATGATTGTGAGTGACGAATGAACCAGAGTTCAAACGTAGTGCTGATTTGATCAGTGAAAAAAACAACAAGGATATGAGTAGCAAATCAAGAAGGAGTCAGGTTACTCAACCTTATCGTAATATGCTTTCAGAATGAACCCTTCCTCAATTAGGTCTTTTAAGGGTTGTATCGTGGTCGGGTTCACAGTTCGTGAAACAAAGGATATTTGGTTCAAATTATGATTTGTACCCACCCCTTCTACATGATGATCTCCGATCCTAAAGTTCAGTTAACTCGGCACAAGTGCTCGCCTCTTCGAGAGGTATGTTGAATAGTAGGAACTCACAAGGTTTTCGGAATGACAGTTACCCCCTTTTCGTTTTCGGTGTCTGTATCTACACGACTTTGTCCTTGTTCGAGGATTTTTCTTTTTATATCCTTTCTTTTTCATTCTTTTGATTCCCTAATTTTTGCATGGACTGACTCCTTTTGAGTTCTTTTTGATTTTTTTCTTGAAGTCCAGCGGGATGCCCCGATTTTTGCCTAAGTATTAGCTTTCCACCTTTTTCTCTTTCTTTTTTTTTACTTAGCGGGCTTTCTTATTTCTTTCTTGGGACAAGTCGTGCGACACTGGTCGTCTTGATTGCTCCGAAGGGATTGCAATTGTCTCGCTCCTGATTGGTGAGGTTTAACCATTGTGGTTGATGAGGTACGACCTCTGGGGAAAAATAAGATGTGATTTGTCCTCGAAAGGCAACACTCCTCTATAAGACTTGAACGCTCGCTCAAGCTAACTGACAACTACCCTGCCCCGGGTTAAGATGAGAGGGTTTAAAAGTCCGAAAAAACTTCTACTTCTTGGCTCGAAGTGATTAACAAGGGACTAACTCCTTATATCTCCAGTGTTTAGGGGATTTGAAACAATGCCTTGTACGTCATCGACAAGGTTTGATCTGAAAGCATACGATCATCGGTTATGAGTATTCAGTTTCGTCATCGTCCCTCCAATCTTTGCTAATCAAAGTGATAAAGTGGAATAAAAAATGCAAGTGTCGGTGCAGTGCAATAAATGAGCGACAACGACATGATTAATTCAGAAAAATGCATAGTCACTTTATCAATACTACCATTCGAAACAAACAATGTTTAACAGCAAGTAGTAACTAACAGAAAGGAAACTACAAATGCAAATGATAAAAGTCTGAGGACTGCCAATGCTGAGGACGTCTGCCTGTCTGGACCGCTAGCTTCTTGCAAATAAACCTCTGCATCTACGAGCTCAGACAGCTGAGAGGTTGTCATGCACAACCAAAACTCCTTCTGGAAAGGAAATACACCCTTTGTCGATCAACTGTTGTACCTTTGCCTGAAAAGCTTTACAATCTTCAGTTGAATGCCCCGTAGATCCACCATGGTAACCACACTGAGCGTGGGGATTGTACCCAGGAGGGTAAGGTTCTGGAACAAGCTTAAGAGCTTTAGGTTCCACCAAAGAATTCTGGATCAAAGATGGTAGAATATGGCTATATGGCACAGGCACTATATGAGAAGGAGCATTCCTTCGTTCCAAGTTGTTACGAGGCCTGTTCTGATTTGGGCGCTGATTCTGATAACCTCGGCCACGGGCTCGTGGATTTGCAAGAGAAGCGACATCAAGTTTTGGATATAGTGCCCTAGGCGCAATTGTCTGTCCCGCATAACAAGACACAGAAGATGAAGAACCAACAGATTTCACCGATTCATCTCGAGGATACTCAACATGTGGCATGATTGCATTGATCACAACTCCTTCTTCAGTTTTGTAGCTATAGAGAGATTCAGTTTCACTAGCCTGACCGCCCGAAACAATCTGAATTTTCCCTGTTTTTACGGCATGCTCGATGCGTTCTCCTAATCTTACCAGTTCAGAGAAATTTGGCGCATTTCCAAGCATTCTTTCGAAGTACGGGCTCTCCAGGGAGTCTACAAACATGCCCATCAACTCTCGGTCTAGAAGCGGTGGGTGCACCCTGGCAGCAAATTCTCTCCATCTCTGAACATACTTCCTGAAGGGTTCATTGTTCTCTTGAGACAATTCCTGCAACTGCATGCGACTAGGAGCCATGTCTAGATTATAATCATACTGTTTCAGAAAAGCTCTGGCTAAATCCACCCATGATCGGATCTGATTACTCTCTAACTGCATATACCAACTCAGAGATGCCCCAGTCAGACTATCCTGAAAGCAGTGAATCATCAACTTGTCGTTTTGCACAAACGAAGTCATTCTTGGGCAGAACATCACTAAATGTCGCTTCAGACAACTATCTCCTCTGTACTTCTCAAACCTCGGAGCTCTGAACTTAGGAGGCAATACCAGGCCAGGAACCAAACACATGTCTGCAGCATTGAGGTTGACAGCATCTTTAACTTTCAAGGCTTTGACTCCTTCTTCCAACAGTCGGAGCCTTCTAGCATACTCAAGAGCTCTTGGGTCTTCAGTCCTAGCTACCGGGATCTCTCTTCGGATATTCGCCATCGGGAAAACAACACCTTGACTGTTAATAAGAGGAGGGAGTTCATTTCGGACAACAAACTGCTCACGTCGATCTCGGTCCCTAGCCGGAGGTTGCACAAATTGGTCTGCAGTAACGTTGTTCACTTGCGGAAGGTGTGCCTCAGACATAGAGCCATACAGATGATTGGTCGTCATGGTGAAACCCGTCAAGGTGTTACGAGACTGGAAGTGGCTCTCAGACATAGCTACCAATAACCTTCAACTGACTTCACTGCTCGATTCTGCTCAAATCTGCTTCAACCCCTTGGTCGTCTTCTAACAATCAACAGTTGCTCAGGCCAAACACCGGAGAATCACCTTCAGAATCAAAACGACGGTTGGATCAGACTCTGGCTAGCTGGAGAATGATATCCAATATGATGCAACAACGTAATGCAATATGTAATGCAATATGCAGCAAATATGGGATCACAGCCCCCACAAGGCTCTGATTACTGCTGCGCTGCTGACTGAGTACGTTCGCTCTGAAGAGAAGACCAAAATATCGGGTAGGCTGGAAGTCAAGTTTCCTGCAAAAACCCTCCCACTTACGGGTATGGACCTAAACTGACACAAGTTCGGCATCCTATGCGGTCATCAGCGTCACAGACTTTCAAGAACGATGATACGATACCCAGAAGGTGTGGCATCACCATATCCTGAAGAGGCCTCACTTAGCTGAATTCCAAATGATCGGTCCCCAGAGTCGACAATCCAACTAACCAACAACCCCCTCAACACAAAGGGTTGAAAAAGAAGTCAACCAGAAGAACCTCGTCCGAGCGTGGATTTCATGAGACACTAGTGCCCGCAAAGTAAGCACGCGCCCACTAATTTTCACAACTAATGCTAGGTACACTCGAGCCTGGGTCTGGCTTCTCACTCAAAGGAACACCCCACCTAACAGCACAACAGCAACAGATAACAATATAATGCGGGAAATTGTAAATACAGTAATATACAACACCCAAAAGGTAAACACCCAATGGACAAGCAAACAAGCGCTAGGATCGACTCTCTTAAGGGACGTTGGATCCCAAATGCATAAGGAACCATCACAGTCCCCAGAAGAGTCGCCAGCTGTTGCTACTGCGAAAATCGGCGCCGGCTAAACAGAAGAGTCGTCACCGTGCGTTATTTATCCCAAAGGAGGGAAAGGAAACGCTCGAAGTAAACCTACCGCAAAGACGGGAAAGGAATGGTCATCGCAACCAAATCCTGGATTCGGGAGTCGGTTACGCAAGGGGAAGGTATTAGCACCCCTCACGTCCGTCGTACTCGACGGGATCCACGCTTGCTAGTTTGTCTAAAGGATGCAAAAACAATCTATCTACGGCTGCTAAGGCTAAACGGAGGGAAACTGACTCGATAGAGCATCGCACTCTATGCCTACATATTCTCAAGAGATAAAGTCAGAGTCATCGTAGTTCGGGAAACTGCAGGGAATTGGCTCGCCAAGACTTCGCGTCTTGTGCCTACGTACTTCCACACAGCGTGAAAGATCAGAGCTTACGTAGTTCAGGTTAACTACAGCTAGAAAGGGTGTTCTCGATCACACAGGAGTGAGAGATTAAGT
Organism: Lathyrus sativus; assembly: GCA_963859935.3. NCBI lineage: Eukaryota > Viridiplantae > Streptophyta > Magnoliopsida > Fabales > Fabaceae > Lathyrus > Lathyrus sativus. The sequence goes on from OZ012735.1 coordinate 498,865,947, forward strand.
TGGCTTGGAGGTACGGGAACCTACGGAACTTAAAACTACGGTCTAGTCTCAAATGCGCAAGGGCAAGAGAAAGGGAAACATCAGTCGTTAGCGGGAAAGTCTCGATCGCACGGCAGCGAGAGAACAGAGAGGTTAGTTTTTAGTGTGCTCGCTAGGATATCGCATCCTATGCCTACATATTCTCATTCGGCATGAGAAATCAGAGCAGCTGTAGTTCAGCCTACTACAGCAAACAGGGAAACAGGAAAAAGGTAAAAGGGAGGTAGCTTGCTAGAATGTCGCATCCTATGCCTACGTACTCTCGTCTGGTACGAGAGATCAGAGCAAACGTAGTTCGATGGGAAAACGAGTCTCGATTGCACGGGGGCAAGAGAAGGGGTCTCAATCGCCTGAATGCGAGAGGAAAGGGGTTTCGATCGCACGGGGACGAGAACAAAGAGGAAGCAGGCCTACGCCTAAACGGGAAGGAACCCGGGATACACATGCAAGAACCTAAGACGTAGGAGCGAATGCGTCGCATGTCACCTAAAGGGTACCATACTAGACATCCTAGACGATTGAGAAGAAACTCCTCAACTGTCATTTCCTACGTATCTAACGATACAGCTCACAACAGTCGACGGTTTCCTGAAGAATTGAATAAGATGATGATGTTGAACGAAGCAGCTCCGTTGGCTCTCGACATGCGCGCAAGCTCCATTCCAATCTTCTCCTCTCTGGATCCTTGATGAGGACGCTCGAATTAGAACCAATGTAACACTTAGACCATCATGGTTCGACTTATACGAGAAATCAAACTCTAAGAGGTAGCGTATTGATGTCCGTGTCAAAGACAAGATAGAGAAATGATATCAAAAATCATTCTCCAATTGAATCGTGTCACACGGCCAGCCAAAAATAAAATCGAAGATAAAATCGGATAGAAAAGAAAATAGGAGAGAAACCCAACGACGAAATGGAAATAATAGTCTACTCCTAAAATACGGCAATTAAGTTCCACCGGAAACTATATCCTAAATCTATGCTAAGCATTAAAATATTCGAAGGAAATGAAACTATAAATTTCCTAAAAAAGAAATTAAAACTAAATCCTAAATTCTTTTTTAAAAGAAATTAAATTCCTAAAAGAAAATATTTCCTAATTAATGCTATTCTAGGGACGTTAAAATACTCTAAACAATATTAAACTAGAAAATTCTCTAAAAGAAAAATTAAATCCTAAAGTATTACAATTAAAATTGTAATAAAAACAATGTTAACAAAAATAACATGCAGGGGGGGTACTAATTGGTACAAGGGGTGTCACAATAAAACAATGGGCCCAGTCCACAAAATTGTAACAAAACAAAAAAAAAGAACACACCAGCCAGGGGGGTGGAAGAGTGAAACGGGGTGGTAGTTCAGAACAAAAACGTTGGGCCCAGCCCATTCGTGACACACAAAAAAACAAGAAAAAAAACAAACTAGGAGAAGGGGGTGCAACGAGATATTGGGAGTATGGATCAGAAAAAAGACAATGGGCTTTGAGGCCCAAAACCGGTCCAAGGCTCTCAACCTCCTCTCTCACTCTGAAACGAACCATAATCCCTCTTCTTCCTTCTCTATTCTCCGCCGCCAACCCTGTTCACTTCGCCTTCTCCGTCCTCTCCCTCTTTTCATCTTCTTCAATCTCTCCCTCGGCTCAAACTCTCCTAACATCGTCATCGAAACAAACTACAAACAAAAAAAAAATAAAGCCAAAAGATCTTCCTACTTTCCGCTGGAGGCAAGGACCCTAACGATTTGAAGACGAGTTCTCGAAGATTCTCTTGAAATAATGGAGATCCAGAAAAATATTGCGAAGATATGAAGATCTTGAAAAGGACCCTAAGTGGCATTTTTTTGGACATGGGCCCACGAAAATTGGACAATTGGCCCAACGAGATTAATACTCTGAATTAAAACTTGACTCAAATTAAATCTGCAATTAATATGCTAATGACCAAAAACTCTATTAAATTCTGATATTAAAACTAAAATTCAA
>OZ012735.1:498945469-498950469 GCA_963859935.3 Lathyrus sativus
AGCAGTAGCAGTAGTAGCAGCAGTAGTAGTAATAGTAGCAGTAATAGTAGTAGTAGTAGCAGTAGTAGTAGTAGCAGTAGTAGTAGTAGCAGCAGCAGGAGTAGTAGTAGTAGTAGTAGTAGTAGTAGTAGTAGTAGTAGTAGTAGTAGTAGTGGTAGTAGTGGTAGTGGTATTGGTAGTGGGAGTCGTAGTAGTAGTAGTAGTAGTAGCAGTAGCAGTAGTAGTAGTAGTAGCAGTAGTAGTAGTAGTAGTAGTAGTAGTAGTAGTAGTAGTAGTAGTAGTAGTAGTAGTAGTAGTAGCAGTAGCAGTAGCAGTAGCAGTAGTAGTAGTAGCAGTAGTAGTAGCAGTAATAGTAATAGTAGTAGCACTAGTAGTAGTAGTTGTCGCTTGCGCGAAAATAAGGTGCCGGCATGACAGAAGAGTCGCCACCTTTCGTTATTTATCCCTCAGAGCGGGAAAGGAAACGATCGGAAAAACCTGACGAATAAGGGTAAGACAAGGTCATCGCAACCATTGTCTGGGTTCGGGAGTCGGTTACGCAAGGGGAAGGTATTAGCACCCCTCACGTCCGTTGTACTCGACGGGATCCTCACTTGTTTGTTTACTTGGACGGGTTGGTTATAATCTATCTACCTATCAAGGCTGGCTGAAAAAGAAAAGAAAAATGACTCGGCAAAGCGTCGCACTTTATGCCTACGTATTCTCATCAGAGAATGAGAAATCAGAGTCAACGTAGTTCGGCCTACAAAGGGTTATGGGGGAAGGTAGCTCTCCAAGACATCGCCATCTTGTGCCTATGTACTCTCAACAGGCGTGAGAGATCAGAGTCAACGTAGTTCGGCCTACAAAGGGTTATTACGAAAGAAGTGTTTTTTATTGTGTTTGCGATCTCAACCGCACTAGAGACTCTGACCTGAGAGTGAGTGCGTCGCATGTCACCCAAAGGGTACCATACTAAACATCCAGACTGTGGAAAAGCAGCTCTCCCACAATCCTTTCTCAGATAGCTTAAGGCTCGTAACGTACGAAAGAAGTCATTCATGATTACTGTATCTTAAACTGTTTTGAGATGAGAAGAGAACAGGCCCAACTAGGAGGGAGACTGTCAAGTCCTACTGTTATCATGCCATGGATTCATCCTATGGTTGAGGTTTGAACAGGGAACTCCTAGATGTTGTCATGCATAGGTTTCAACCTAAAAGTCTATCATCAAATCCTTATCAAAGGAAATGAGAGTCCTAAGGGATCATGTCAATGATACACCAAAACAGACAAAGCATCAGCTTAACAGTAAAATGCATGCAATGCAAGTGAGGGAGGAAATGTGTGTGGGGCTTCAGCCTCCACAAGCTCATCTCGACCTCAAGCCAGTCATGAAATAACAGTAATCATACTGAAAATAAACAACATGCTATCCAGCAATATACAGTAAACTGTAATCATACAGATAAGATGAAATGAAATGCCATCAGGCAAACAAACCACATGGGCAAGGGAGCTGGGCTCTACCGAATACCCGCAAGCAAAGCCAGGCAATAACAATACAAGCAGAGGGAGCAGCTCAACCTCTAATGCAATCATGCTCCTAGACTGAACTTATTCTAGATGAACTTAGTCTAATGCAACAGACAAATCAGACAAAACAAACAATACAGAAAAGAAAAACAGAAGAAAGCTTCAGCTCCTCCAGCAGCTACTCAGTCTTCAGACTTCAGAGATCACTTGCTTTCCAGGTATCAACCCTACAACATGAGTATCAACTCATCTTCTCCCTTAAGCTTCAGCTTCTTTGATCAGCTTCATCTTCAGGCTTCACCATCTTCAGGGATATTCAGGCATCAACTTGATCTTCATAAAGTCATCAGACTTCAACAATCTTCAAGGAATCATCCTCTTCAAAGCTTCAGCTTCTATCTTCAATGGCTCAAATGCTCCAGCAAACAAAATTCAGTCAACAAGATGAGGGGAGGATGTTACAGTGCTCACTGACTTCCAAAGGATGCCATTGAGGACTTACCATCAAAGGGGAAGGCTCTCTCAAAGTTCTACCTCAGAGGGTAAGGTCACTAATCCCTCCAAAGGAGAGAGGTGAATACCCTTAAGGGACTTTATGTCACAGAGAAGGAAGGAGGTGAACAAGACACTCCTTGTTTATTAAATGGAAGTATCCTATCTAGGGCTCTGCCTATGCATCTATAAACCTGTAAACAAAACAAACAAAGCTATGCTAAACTCCTCTGCAAGGTCTTCAAAGCTTCAATGATGATCCACAAGGTCTTCCACTCAATCTTCAAAGCTCACACACTCAAGGGGGAAGAAAAACAAGCACAACAATACAAACTATGCCTTTAAGCAACACACATACTAACCATACATTCAAAAATCAATTAAAAATACTAAAATACCATACAATATTCTAGCAAAATTCTAGGGGATTCTATACATACTTACCCTTAACCCATATATTCCCCATACACTAATTTGGCCTATAAACCCCAAAACAAAAATGGTTGAACCTACCTATACAACCTAAAACCCTAATTTGAGCACTTAAATGTCAAACAATCAAACTATATCAAATTTTAATCTACAAATTGAGAATTAAATCCTACATGACCTATGATTCAGTGTCTAAATATGCCAAAAAGAATGGCTCAAAAATCCTAAGGGAAAGTCCTAAAACAAATTGTACAAAATCAAGTGTCAACTAAAACCATTAAAAATACCATTTACAAGAATAATATGCTAAAAAATATTAAAAGAAAAATAAAATGGAATTTTATTTTTTTACATTTTTCTAGACAAAATCATGAATATGTGAAAAAAAGAAGAAATGAAAAATATTGATTTTTCTATTTTCTATGAATTTTTGAATATGCAAGAAAATATTAAAATGAGAAAATAAAAAGAAAATGAAATAAAGGGGAGGGGGTATCAAAAGTAACACGCCTCAGTTGTTTTCATGATGGGCCAAATCAGGGGGGTGGGGATAGAAACAATTTGCTGAAGCCCAGTTCTAACAATTAATCAAAACGGTGCGTTTGGATTAGTAGAACGCTGCGTTTTGTACGTTTCAGACTCCCTCCACTTACCAGTTTGAATCGTGGCCGCTGGATCAACTGAATTAGTCAAGCATTAGGGACAATCCAACGGTGGGACTTCATCGTCCCCAAATGAACCCTAGGGTTTGCAGAAACCCTAACTCCATGCAAGGATTTCCACTCGATCGTTCTCAATGATGGCTTGATGAAATCAAGAAATTCCAAAAGCAAACTTGCTCTACTAATCACCCTGAACACAATGATATCAATAGTTGTCCCTGAAACCTCTTGCATCGTTCTAACAGAAAGCACGAAGGTTAGGGTTCCACCATGGTTTTCTGCTGTCAACCTTAACCAAACTCAAACCTAATGATGTAAATCTGTTCCACATGCTTCCCTAACCAAACTACACAATACCATATCCATTAATACATCCTACACAGCTCATTAACAATCATGCAAGAATTGGTACCCTGCCACGAAACCTCATGGATTCCTCTCAAACTTTCAGGAAATCTTCCTCTAACCTAGCATGTTGATCTTACACCTAGGATTCTAACAGAATATGCATAATTAAGGACCTACAGATCAAGATACCAACCTGTTAAGCTTCAATGGTGAGGGGTGTTAGGGCCTGATCTAGCACTTGAAACCTTCTCCAAATCTTCCTCCCAAGATGAACACCTTTCTGTTTGCAAGAGTTGAGGTAGAGGAGGCTTGTAGAAGAGGGAATTGAATCTTGCTTGATCTTGAAGAAATCCAACAATGGCACTTTCTCTCTCACTCTCTCCAATGAACACAGCAACTTTCACCAACCCTGGTCAAATTGTGATTCACTCTTCTTATAGCCATCCATGGAAACTCCTAGAATCATCTAGAAACTCATGGAAAGTGTTAGAAAGTTATAGAATTTCTCCTTTAATGACATGTTGATCATACCATATCTCATGAGTTAGGCTTGTCAAATTGGCTTCAAAATCTCCTTACAAGAGATATTGAGAAAGAATGAGTGAAAAACATGCACTTCCTTGCCTTTTGTGAAGTTTTGTTTAGTTACCTTATGATTCAAGTAACAATTTTCCAAAGCAACCTTCATTTTTGAGCCTCAAATCAAAATTATGTTTAAACCAAAATTTTTATAATGTCATTTACATTCAAAATGATATATTGGATGATCTATTTTGGACTCATAGATCTCCCAAACCAATTTCCAACTTCAACTTTTTAAACTTATAAGCCATTTTTAGGTCATTTTTTACCAATCTTGTAAATCCTTGCTACAAGCTTTTTCAATAACTCATGATCTCTTTTCTAGGCTTAAAATGCCATTTTGAACAACTTTCATGTTTTGAGTGTTTTCATTTGAGGCTTGGAAATAGGAGATATGGCCTTTGCTTAAAATGACCTATAACTGCCAAATGACCAAAATACCCATGTCTTGTTCAAATCATAAGTTGAGTTCTACAAATCCTATCAAGGACTTATAGTACTCTCTAGAAAGCTAAGAAGATGCTATTCAACATTCATGTTGACCAAGAAATCATAGGAATCATCCTACTAGGGCAAAATATGTCTGCAAGTTGGGTGACTTTCAAGGACCCAGATTCACACACCTCAGCTGACCTGTAATTTGTCAAACCCATAACTTGAGCTCTGCAACTCCTATCAAGGACTTCCACCACTCAAATTAAAGCTAAGAACAAGCTCTACAACATTCATGTTGTGGGGAGGATGAGATATCAATCACATCTTGAGCTAAAACTTCCTGGAAGATAGGGATCCAACTAGGGTTTTTTCACTGGCAATCCTCAGAAACTCTAACTTGAAACTTCTCAAACTCTTCAATCATGATGAGTTGGTTCAGGAATCATCTTTACAACATCTCCATACATCATTCCACGATCTCATGGCCCTTGGATTAGGTCTAAACCTTCTCAAAATCTTCAGTTATCCTAGGGT
>OZ012735.1:498972969-498997969 GCA_963859935.3 Lathyrus sativus
ATATAGTTTTTAGAATTTTTAATAGAATTTAATAGCATTTTTCATATAGAATTTTCTAGAATATTAATAGTTTTAAATAGTTTTAATAGCTTTTTAATCTTTTTTGATATAGATTTTTTCTTATTAAATAAATAGTTTTTGTTAATAGAAATTAAATGTTTTAATTTTAGATATAGAATAATAATAGATTTTTTCTTTTATTAGTAAATAGTTTTTCATAAAAAATAATATAGTTTTGTTAGAGTTATTAGAATTTTATTAGTGTTAGAATTAATTAGGTTTAGTTTAATTTTCATTCAGATTTAATTATGGATTTTTAGGATTAGTTTTATTAGTTAATCATTGGTTAGTTAGTCTTAATCAGTTTTTTTAATCCATTTGTCATATTAATTCATTGTATGCAGTTTTTGGTTTCTGTCATGATTTTCAGTGGGCCTTATTACCCAGTTCGCAGGGGCCCAATTCAGCTTCAAAGTCCAGAATTTTGTCCAAGTTTCCAGCATTATCCAGAAGCTTCCAGAATAATCTCAAGATATAAATTCCAGCTCGCCACGTGTTCAACAGGGGGACCCCACGTTTTCCTTCACATCACGCCACGCCATCCCCTCAGAGTCCCTCTCTCCCTGCCACGCATCACCACACGTGGCGTGCATGCACTCACTCACCCCACCATCACTGACACGCGTGGCAACCACTGTCCTCGCCTGAAAGCGTCACCGGCCGGCATGCATGGCCGGCGACCGCCGTGAACCTCACCGGAGAACCTCACCAAACTCAGAAAAATCTCCAGATGCCAATCATCTTCATCTTCCTCCTCTCGTCCAACCGCCGCCAACTTCCATCTCCGATCAACATCATCCATAATCATCAATCAAGATTCGGTGCCGGTTGTTCATCCAGAATCTTCAAATCTTCATCAATTTTTGCAAGATGTTCATCGTTAGTTCATCATTTCCCAGAATATTCATCGGAAGCTCTTCATCAGCTTCATCACTCCTTCATGAACAGTCATCCGTTCATCATCTTGTTTCCAGAAACATGTAAGATTCTTCCCCAGATTCATCCGTTTTGCCACATTCAGATCAAGAAACTCCTTTACCGTCTTCATCTCCTTCCAATCTCCAGAACGACAACTTCAAGAACGCGCCTCCGATCTTCATCTCCAGAAGAGCAACACGAACATCCAGCAAATCCAAAGACTCTTCAAGAACATCCTCCGTTTCCAGAAATCGCTAAGCAAGCGAATCTTCAAAAGGAACTCCGATCTAGACAATCCTCATCCAATCTTCAAGCATTTCCAGAAAACATCCAGAAACGTTCATTATCATCATATGAACCTCCATCAACGAACCTTCATTAAATTCTCAATAATTTCTGTTAGTGTTCCTCTGTTTGAACGGAGAGGGGGAGAGATTGTGGGAGGAAACAAAGGTCTAAGGGGATTGGGTTGAGAATTGAACGAGAGAGAGTGAGGAGAAACGGCGCTGGTGCGTGTGTGAACAGTGGCAGCGGAACTAGGGTTTGTCTGTTGTGAAGAGAGTTGGGTCACGCGTAATGGGCTCAGCTAAGCCCATTTTTTGTTTTCTGATACACCTCCGTTTTTGTCTGGTGAACCTCCTTTGTGCGTGTGTGATCCTGTATTGGGCTGGGCCCATAGAAGTTTCGTCCATACACACTGCATTCTGGCCATCACCTCCCCATCCGTTTTTTGCAGCAAGCAAACTGGGCTGGGCCCAGTTTGTCCTTTTTTTATTTCTGCTTACTAACCCCCCTGTAATCCAGTGTACCCCCCTGTTTTTCTTTTCTTTATTTTTTTCCCATTTTGTTTAATTTTGTAGAAATATAAAGAAAATAATATTGATGAAAAGTGAAAAAGTATATTGAGAAAAAGAAAAGAAAATATAGTGAAGGGAAAATAAAAGAGAAATATTTTGAGGAAAAGAATATGAAAAAAGAGAAAAATATGTGAAAATAGAGAAAAATAAAGAGAAAAATATGTGAAAAAATAGAGAAAAATATAGAAAAATATATTGAAAAAGGAGAGAAAATATTGTGAAAAAATACATAGAAAAATATGGAAAAATATGTTGAAAGAAAAGAGGAGAAAATAGTTGAAAAGAAAAGAAGGAAAAAAGAATAAAAAATATTAGTATAGACTCAATATTTTTTAAAGTGCATTTTCTTTTAGGATATATTTCCATAGAGTTTATTTTACATCTTTTTAGAGACATCCTTAGAAGTCCACTTGTTAGGGGACTTTCTCATTCGATTTTTCAGGATAAGATAGGATAGTTGTTGCGGTGGAAATAGGATCACAAACTATTAATGAGTTTGAATCGCAATTCAATTCACAACCGCTCTTTGATTTATCCGAAGGAAAAGGTCAAAAGAGGGAAAACCTATTTTGCATCGTAAACACAATGCGGGGAAAGATCTAGGGTTCGGGGGTTGGTTAAATTTAGGGAAGGTATTAGCACCCTAAACTTCCGTAGTACTCTACGGGAACCTTTTGTTCAAATGTTTACTATTTGCTTTATTTATTTGCTTAAGGTATATGTACAAAGGGATTAAAAGTGAGAAAATAAACCTAAGGGGTTAATTCTAAGTTTACTCGGCAAGACATCGCATCTTGTGCCTACGTATCCTTACGGGAGTGGAATCAGAGTAATCGTAGTTCCCCTCAATAGGGAGGTTAGAAACTTCTTGACTGTGGTCAAGGTCTCAAGGGGAATAAACGCATCTTAAGGACACGCTTACGTGGAGTGTAGAAACTCCAAATCTCTACGTTGAAATGTTAAGTTGTAATTAGGGTTAAATTAGGTTAGGGATTCCGCGGCGGGAAACCCTAAAATGAGCGTGGCGGCTCTTTGACCTAATGCTAGGGGTAAAATTGTAATCTTGCCTGCGGCGAGGCATTTGTGAAAATTAGGGTTTGTAGTTTGTAGTTTTGAGGATTTGAAATTGAATGTGTGAAGTTTTACGGACTATTGGCGCGACGGCCAAACAGTTAGACCTAACCTTCGGATGTGTGCAATGTGACAGAAATAATGGTAAACGCGTGAGATAATTGAATCATGCAAACAGAGAGATAATGTCATAATTTAAACCATGCAAGCAGAAATTTAAAGGCAGAATTTAAAGAGCGATTGTTAAGTTCGTGAGGTTACATGAGAGGAGCAGATACAATATGATAATGAAATTTGAATTGAACAATAATAAAATAAAATAAATAACGGTTCTAGTTATTATAAAAAAAAAAGATTTTAGTTATTATTTTAAATTTATCTAAAAAAAAGTTTTTCTTAAAAATAATAGGTTTTCATATTAATTTGGAAAAGATGTTAATGTTATTTATTTTAAAAAACAGATTTTTATATTATAACAAGTTTTAATAAATTAATGATAACAATAATAATAATAATGGTAATAATAATGATAATAATGATAATAATAATAAATAATGATAATAATAATAATAATAATAATAATAATAATAATAATAATAATAATAATAATAATAATAATAATAATAATAATAATAATAATAATAATAATAATAATAATAATAATAATAAAGCAATAATGAATTTTAAATGTGCCAAATAACCCAACAATGTTGCTAACGCAGAAATGCGCTCATCGCAACCAGATCTAAATCGGACGAAACAAAATTTATCGCAAAGAAAAAGAAATTAAGCAAAAAATAGTATTATTGCTCACACAAAAATGCGATCATCGCAACCAGATCGAACTAACACAAATGTCACGCGTCATGCACACAAATGTGCAAACATCGTATCGACATAATTCGATCAAAAATTAATCTTATATATATAAACTCTAACAATTTAAAAATTATATATATATAAACGTAACAGTAATAGATAAAGAAAAAGAAATAACGGTAATAGATGAAGAAAAAGAAATAACGGTAAAAGATGAAGAAAAAGAAATAACGGTAAAAGATGAAGAAAAAGAAATAACGGTAAAAGATGAAGAAAAAGAAACAACAGTAATAGATGAAGGAAAAGAAATAACGGTAAACGATGAAGAAAAAGAAACAATAGTAATGGATGAAGAAGAAAACTAAATAACGGCAAACGGCACTCACTCCTCTTAGGTTTTTTCATTCTCCCCTTTTTTCCAACAAGGCAACACATGTATATATAGGGAACAAATTAGGGTTAACACCAAATTGTCAATAATGTCCCTAAAGCCCATTTTAAAGCCCAAACTAAATAATTAGTTAAGAAAAAATAAAATTTAAATAATTTAAAATAATTAAACTTAAAATAAAAACTAATAATCCTATTGATTCCTAAAATCAAAAATATTATAAAAAGAACAAAATTTTTTTCAATATTTTTTTATTTTATGATTTTTTGGATATTTTTATGAATAATTTAGAAAAAAGTGAAAAAAAATAATATTTTAAAAAATGATTTAATTAAAATACGAAAATAATAATTAAATAATAATAAAAAACTATTTTTGTTATTTTTTTAATGAAAGATAGAAAAATTTAGAGTAAAAATAATAAAAAAACAAAAAAGTGACAAAGGTGAGATTCGAACTCTCAACCTCTCACACTCATAACTCCTTACACATGTCCTCTTGCCAATTGTGCCATTTTTACTTTTTAGAAAAAAAATGCATGCCATATGATATTTACCTGCAAAAAGTCAAACGACTACACAAATTTGTTAGTAATTGATTAAATGCAATAAAAATGCAATGAAATGCGACGACAAATCTTAGGGCAAAATTTGGGGTATTACAGTTGCCCCTATTTAAATAACTTCACCGGGTGATTCGAGTGGCGGAGACTCGAGGAATCATGGTGGAGGGATTTAAATATAGATAACCGAAAATTTTGCCCTTATATGTGGCGATATGCAATGTTATGGACCAAACAAGACTAATGCAGACAATGCCATGAATATGATATGATGTGTATGCTGGAATGATGAGTGCGAAAATGCTGACGAATATGACGACACAGGGACAGACGCTACGAGAAGAACACACTGGGGAAAACGACGCGCTGGGACACAGTACAACCCTGGGGAATTCTAAAATGATGGTCAACTGGTGCGAACACGACCAATTGTCATTTTAGAAAAGGGACGAGATTCTCAAATGGAGATGGTACCTATGAGACGGCCTCCACTGGGGAATCTAAAAGTAAAACTGGATCATGTACGACTGCAAGATCGATTACAGAATGCTGGAGCATTGAGCAAAGAATAACATCCAAGCTTCTGTAAACTATCTCTCGTGACAGGATCAAACGGACTTTTCGGGAATCCGTAGCAAATATACAGGGTAAAAAAGAACCGGCTGTATGCCAAAATAAATGGACTTTTAGAATAAGATCCTTAAATGGAGATGGCACCTATGAGATGACCTCCACTTGGGAATGTCTAATAATAATTGGACCTACACGATTGCAAGATCGATCACAGAATGCTGGAGCATTGAGCAAAGAATAACATCCAAGCTTCTATAACCTATCCCTCGTGGTGGGATCGAATGGATTTTCGGAAATCCGTAGCAAATACAGAGTAAGGACCGGCTGTATGCCAAAATAAATGGACTTTAATGGGAAATGCCCAGATAAGCTTCTCGAGGGAGAACCGTCACTTATCGTTGGAAGGGACTTATGTGCCAAAACGGATAAGCACTCAAATAAAGAGGCTGCTGCTTATCTGATATATAAATCTTCTCATATTTAAGGTCGGCGCCTGGAATACGATTCTGATTCTTCTTTTACTAAAGGATAAATGAACTTCTTCATACTTCAAGATCGTGCTCTCTTGAATATGATTCCGCTCCTTCTTTTACTAAAGGGTAAATTGAACTTCTTCATACTTCAAGATCGTGCTCTCCTGAATATGATTCCGCTCCTTCTTTTACTAAAGGGTAAATGAACTTCTTCATACTTCAAGATCGTGCTCTCCTGAATATGATTCCGCTCCTTCTTTTACTAAAGGGTAAATGAACTTCCTCATATTTCAAGATCGTGCTCTCCTGAATATGATTCCGCTCCTTCTTTTACTAAAGGGTAAATGAACTTCCTCATACTTCAAGATCGTGCTCTCCTGAATATGATTCCTCTCCTTCTTTTACTAAAGGGTAAATGAACTTCTTCATACTTCAAGATCGTGCTCTCCTGAATATGATTCCGCTCCTTCTTTTACTAAAGGGTAAATGAACTTCTTCATACTTCAAGATCGTGCTCTCCTGAATATGATTCCGCTCCTTCTTTTACTAAAGGGTAAATGAACTTCCTCACTCTTCAAGATCGTGCTCTCCTGAACATGATTCCGCTCCTTCTTTTACTAAAGGGTAAATGAACTTCCTCACTCTTCAAGATCGTGCTCTCCTGAATATGATTCCGCTCCTTCTTTTACTAAAGGGTAAATGAACTTCCTCATTCTTCAAGATCATGCTCTCCTGAATATGATTCCGCTCAAACCTCCCCGTACTTCAAGATCGTGCTCTTCTGAATACGATTTGGTTCAAACCTCCCTATACTTCAAGACAACAGGGAAAATGGAAGCCCAACTGCTCCATGGAGATGGCCATTTGCTGCGAGTCATAACGAAGTTAGGATCGGCTTCTTAGGTGAGAAATGTCGCATACCGATGTTGTAAGATGTAGGATTGTAAAGTGTTGTACTGATAGATTTTCCAGGCGTGAACTAGCGTGTATCTGTAAAGATTGTGATTGACTGGAAGAGGGATAGTGCAAAATAAATGCACCCCCGGGTATAGTGATAAACTTTTCGGGCGAAAACAGTCGCGTATCTGCCATGATATGGTGAAAATCTTTAGATGGTGCAAAATAAATGCACGTCCGGTTGGGCTCGACGACCGACAAGACTGAGATTCAATCTAGGATCGAGCTAGAAAGAAAATTGGTAATCAAGACTCCATCGAGGGAATGAACTCGAAGGGTAGATATCTTATCCTGGCGAGGAAAGATAGCTGAAGTAACCGTCATCCACGAGGATCGAGCTCCGTAGGGAAACTTGGAAACACATATGTATTTTATGCTTAGGGCTGACAATCTATTTGAAGAGAATGGACGAACCCAGTTACTCGGCGGTAACGACCAATGATAGAGACACAATGAACCTGTGCATGCTAACGCGTATGTTAATGAATATGTTAATATGAATGTATGTTGATGTCTATGTATGTAAATATGCAGGATGTTATGAAATGAGTATGTAATGAGTATGTAATGAATATGTAATGAATATGTAATGAATATGTAATGAAATAGGCATGTGAGGCTTATGCCCTTGCGTATGCTGACGAAACAGACTAGAGACGGGACGAGAGATGAAATAAACATCTCGACGGAAATACCCTGCGTTCTCTGCAACCAATACGTCAATCATGGGTAAGAAAGATCAATGGTAGAACCAAATCTGGTTTTAAAGTTCTGAATTCTCTGGGGAGAAGGTAATCTGCTTGGGTGTACAGTATCACGTCTTCACATGGGGAGAAGAAAACCTGAGGGACACTTTTGAGTTACCCAAGAAAAAGTTGTCAGCTTATAGTCTCTCTGGGGACTATGATGAGGCAATAGCTTAGGAGCCTGTTGCAACACTGAGATTTACTGGGGAACGAAGGCCGCTGTGAGTAAAATCCATCGGGTGCATGAAGAAAGTTGTGAAACCACATGGCCTTGATCTTGAAGGACCTTATAGTAGTCGCCATTTGTTTCCTTTAAAAACATGGTGCCCCAGGATACTTGCGTTGCGAGGTAGGGTCATCTCAAGAGGATTTTATAGAGAACACCGAGTCCGGTTGCCCCATTGTTCTCAAACTCTTTGAGAGATTTGTCAGGTCTCGACGTAACTGGCACAAATTAATCGTGTTACGACGAAATCTTTGGGAAATAGCTCTTAAGAACGTCAGACTCGCGTTGGTAAGCGAATTGGGAAACTGCCTGCCCCTGTTCAGCAGGATCTTCAAGTTCCACGGGTTATGTTCATATGTAAATCTCTAAGATATCAAGCAAAGTCGTCATGCCCGAAATGCCTATCCTGAGCTTGTCAATGTACACATATATTTGTCTTGAATTTTTGTTTTGAAAAAGATATCGCAATAACTCGTGACCGAAATCACTAGTCGGGATATAAGTTTTAATTATAATGCCAACATGAATTTTTATGAGCACAGCTCGTAGGAGTCAGGAAACGTGATCTTGTCGAGTATGCTTTCAACCGAAGTCCTACTTCAATTAGGTCTTTTAAAGGTTGTATTGTGGCTCGGTTCACGGTTCAAGAAACGAAGGATAAAGGCTCAAAGTTATATTTGTACCCACCCATTCTTCGTGATGTTCTCCAATCCTAATTCAGTTAATCGGATACGAACGCTCATATCTCAAGCGGATTTGCTATGGTCGTGAACTTATCGAGGCTTTGGACATGGCAGTCACTCACCTATTTCTAATGGCAATTGGTCGCACGACTTCGTTCTTTATAGGGATCCTAAAAAACTACTGGTTTGTTGTTCTTATTCCCTAACATTTTGCCTGGATGACGTCTTTGGATTTGCCTTTGGAGTCCAGCGGGATGCCCCAGTTTTGCCTAAGTCTCCTTTTTAGGTTTTGACTTAGCGGGCTCTTATTATTTTTTTTGAATATTCTTTTATGCACAAGTCGTGTAAATCTTTTGAAAGGCTCGTGACTGACCCACTCCTTAGGTAACCGAGGGGTAGTCATTGTATTGGACTTCTTAAGATGCTAAGGATAAATTCTCGAAGGTTTGCTATTCCTTTTTGAGAATCTAAGCGCTCGATCGGTTTAACTGAAACCTACCCTGCCCCAGGTAAGGATGAAGGTTCTTAAAGGAAAGAAAAACTCCTACTTCAAGGCTCAAAGAGGTTAACGAGGGATTATCATCCTTATATCTCCAGTGTATGGGATTTGAAACAATGCCTTACATCATCAGCGGGTTTCAATCGAAAGCATACGACAAGAAATCTGTCGTTTTAGGTTCGTCATCCTCCTCCCAATTCTCCATCAGAACAAGAGATCGGGTAAAGTTGGCATTATAATTTATGAAAAATATATTTTGAATGAGTGAAACGAATGGATTTATTCAAGACAAACATATGCGTTGCATTAATCAAAGATAAACAAGTTCGTACATGCTAAATATGCTTAATCAAAGAGAAATACATATAAATAAACAAATGAACTGTCGGAAAAATCCTTCTAAATGTTTATGAAATCTTGCATTCAAACGTAACAGTTTCCTTTGGCGGAGCCTCAATGGAAAGGACGTCTGGTTTACGACCACTGTGAATCGTCATGGCTTGCTCCAGTTATGGTGGTCACATCTTCAACAGTTTTCAGTCGTTGTTTCAAAATAACTTTCCCAGACTCTTCGTTGATCTCGGTCATACCATCTTGAGGGTTACTGAAATGAAGCGGGCTAGGCCTTTGAATAATTACTGGATTCGGCTGATTTGCCACAGGAGTAGCATGCTTTGCAGAATTCGAACTCCACAAGTGAGGGACCCCGAGAGGAATCTCGATCTTCGGCTGAGCATTGCTAAAAGACAACTTCTTCGCTTCTAGCAAATTTCTAACAACTTTCTTAAGAGCATAGCAATTCTCTAGATCATGGTCGGGCGCACCCTCATGAAATAAACAATGAGCGGCCGCGTTGTAACCTGCAGGCGGAGGACCCAAAGCACGGGTGGTAGTCAGACCCTGTTGTACCAAATGGGGGTATAACTCAGTGAAAGCCATCGGAATTGGAGGACAAGGCTTATACTGACTTTTACGGAGATAAGGAACCTGATCCTGTGATTGCTGATGAACAGGAGCATTGGGCACTCGCTGACTGTTGACAGGAACTTGCATGGGCGGATAACCGGAAGGTTGTTGATAAACCGGTGCTTGATATACCAGAGCTGACTGCACAGGCTGGTATGTAGGAAACTGCTGATCGAAAAGAGGTGCAACAGTAGCTACATAGGGTTGTTGGACATATGGCGACGGATAACCTTGAACATAACTCTGCTGATGTTGCCAAGGTTGAGGAGTAACTGTTTTGCGGTTCCTTGAACGTGCAGGTCCTTTACCATGGTCGGAGTTAGGAGTTTTACACTTTGGAGGGGTAGCTCGTCGAACTGGCTGAGCACTAGGAGGCACCAGACCGGATTGAAGACCGTGAGGAGGTACATTCTCGACAGTAACAGCTGGTTGAGATTCCATAACGGTATTAGTAGTTTCAGAAACAACAGTAGACTGAGCATCCACCTTCACACTAAGAGCTTGTAACATCTCCAAAATCTTCCCTACACTTCCTCGAAGATCTTCGAGTTCATGGCTGACACGGTTGATCTCTTGGTTTTGATCTTCCATCCTTTTGAAGGGTCGTATTTGATGCAGAGAACTTAGGGTGACAAAACTGGAGGGTGAGAGAACCGAGTATGAGAAATCGGGAGACACATGAAATGCAAAAGTATGATGCTAAAATGTGAATGCAAATGAAGATTTCATGGAATTCAAATATTTACGAATATTGCGGAATACCAAAGAAACTTTTAATTTATTGAAGACAGATTACAAATAATATTCTTGCAACCAAAATAGCTAAATAAAAGCCTAGAAAGTCCTAGAGAAGCATCTTCCACAACTTCGGTGAGCAGACGGAGATCCGGAGGAAAATAAATATTCATAGAGCCTCCTCTTCTTGTAGGATTGTATCTCATCATTCTTCGACTGAATCTGCTTTTGAAGTTCTTCGTACTCGCTGGCCATCACATGGTATTTGTTCTTCCATGCTTCTGTTTCGCATTGTGATCTCTTCAAAGTAATCTTCAAAGTCTCAGCTTCAGTCATGAAATACTGGACAGGTTCTTCTCTTTGAGGTAAAGGATCTTGACGAGAGTAAGGCATCTTCAACTCAATAGCTCTTCCTCGGACCCATTGAAGGTATGGTTCCATGGACACACAATTAGGTCTTCCCAAACTTTCTTTGCCTTTCCTATGCAGATGATTCCAAGAAGATAGAATCTGATCTTGAAGCTTCTGGTCGTCTTTGAAAAAGATTTTCTCCACATGAATACCTTTAGGCGGTTCCTTCAAGGGGTATCCCAACTGTCGGCGAGCTAAGACTGGATTGTAGCTAATTCCTCCATTGAAACTGAGCAAAGGCACTTTGCTGAAGTTTCCACAACTATCAATGATCGATATCCCATCGTACATGCGATTATACCAATCAATATCAGAGTGAGTTAAAGCCATAACTTTTTGCGACCAACGTTCTTGATTAGGTCTCCAGAACGGACCGGACTTGGGTAAGTGAGAAATAAACCACTTGTATAGTAATGGCACACAACATGTAATCATTCCTCCACCATGAAAGTTTCGGAGATGTACTGAATGATAAGTATTACCCAATAGCGTTGGAACTGGATTTCTCCTCATGAAGGTCTTGATTGCATTAAGGTCCACAAACCCCTCAAATTTAGGAAAAAGCAGCAACCCATAAATAAGCAAAGCAAATATTGTCTCAAAGGCAAACATGTCTTTATGATCGGCATAAAATTGGGCCTTCTTAATTAGGAAGTCCCTGAGAAAAGCGGAGGTCCCCCCTTTAGTGATCATATTGTTTTTGACATCGGATATCTTCAGACAAATGGCTTTAGCAATATCTCGTTCTTTAGGGTCTTCCTCCAAGAAAGGGAATGGAGACTTATCCAAGATAGGTAATCCCACCAACTGAGAGTACTCTTCTAAGGTAGGTAAAAGCTGATAATCTGGAAAGGTGAAGCAGTGATAATCTGGATCATAAAACTGTAGTAAAGTCGCAAGAAGTCCTTCGTTTACTTGAATCTTCAATAAAGACAATAGCCTTCCATATCTGTTTTGGAACTCTTCTTGATCTTGAACCAAATCCCTTAGCTTCTCTAGGACTTCCAAATTAAAACCCTTAAAAGTAAATTTCAAAGTATGCCTTCTATGGTGATCCATGGTATCCTGCAATGTTCATAAATAGAGTTTGAATTCCATGAAATCTTAATGCGATATGATGTTTTATGAATGCAATGCATGAAAACACACAAAGTCCTAGGTTAAAGGAACGTGAGTGGAGTTAAGGTCTACCCATCCCCAAAAGGAGTGTACTATAGGTTAATTGTACCTGCAGAACAAGGTTCTAAAAAGTGCCCAAAGTCATCAGCCCATCTTTCGGATATTATCAACCTTCCGATTGACTCGGGAGTTAATAATATTCTCAAGAGAACCTCTTTTGAGTGTAGTATCGCGTAGCAACCGTTGTAGGATTACTCCCACATAGCTCCCGCACTACGTCCTAAATAAGGCCAAGGTGGTGTTAAGGTACTACGGTTCCCAATATCACAGACTCCAATCGACCATGGAAAAAGTTTTCACGATTACTCGTTCAACCAAACCATTTTCGAAAAGGTCTCAACTGAGCGGTGATTCTCGAATCAGCTTGGTCGGGATTCAACTCCCTATAAGCCTCATCGAATATATCCCCATCCTATAATAATGTCACTAGTCCGGGCGTAGGACTTATCTCACAGCACAAGGAACAGTCCCAAATCAGAGCACAAATATATACATGCAAACGAATAGTAAAACAGATAGTAATAAATATGAACAAGTTAGGGATAACCCTCAAAAGTTTAGGAGTCCCCAGTGAAGTCGCCATTTTCTGTTGCGGTGGAAATAGGATCACAAACTATTAATGAGTTTGAATCGCAATTCAATTCACAACCGCTCTTTGATTTATCCGAAGGAAAAGGTCAAAAGAGGGAAAACCTATTTTGCATCGTAAACACAATGCGGGGAAAGATCTAGGGTTCGGGGGTTGGTTAAATTTAGGGAAGGTATTAGCACCCTAAACTTCCGTAGTACTCTACGGGAACCTTTTGTTCAAATGTTTACTATTTGCTTTATTTATTTGCTTAAGGTATATGTACAAAGGGATTAAAAGTGAGAAAATAAACCTAAGGGGTTAATTCTAAGTTTACTCGGCAAGACATCGCATCTTGTGCCTACGTATCCTTACGGGAGTGGAATCAGAGTAATCGTAGTTCCCCTCAATAGGGAGGTTAGAAACTTCTTGACTGTGGTCAAGGTCTCAAGGGGAATAAACGCATCTTAAGGACACGCTTACGTGGAGTGTAGAAACTCCAAATCTCTACGTTGAAATGTTAAGTTGTAATTAGGGTTAAATTAGGTTAGGGATTCCGCGGCGGGAAACCCTAAAATGAGCGCGGCGGCTCTTTGACCTAATGCTAGGGGTAAAATTGTAATCTTGCCTGCGGCGAGGCATTTGTGAAAATTAGGGTTTGTAGTTTGTAGTTTTGAGGATTTGAAATTGAATGTGTGAAGTTTTACGGACTATTGGCGCGGCGGCCAAACAGTTAGACCTAACCTTCGGATGTGTGCAATGTGACAGAAATAATGGTAAACGCGTGAGATAATTGAATCATGCAAACAGAGAGATAATGTCATAATTTAAACCATGCAAGCAGAAATTTAAAGGCAGAATTTAAAGAGCGATTGTTAAGTTCGCGAGGTTACATGAGAGGAGCAGATACAATATGATAATGAAATTTGAATTGAACAATAATAAAATAAAATAAATAACGGTTCTAGTTATTATAAAAAAAAAAGATTTTAGTTATTATTTTAAATTTATCTAAAAAAAAGTTTTTCTTAAAAATAATAGGTTTTCATATTAATTTGGAAAAGATGTTAATGTTATTTATTTTAAAAAACAGATTTTTATATTATAACAAGTTTTAATAAATTAATGATAAAAATAATAATAATAATGGTAATAATAATGATAATAATGATAATAATAATAAATAATGATAATAATAATAATACTAATAATAATAATAATAATAATAATAATAATAATAATAATAATAAAGCAATAATGAATTTTAAATGTGCCAAATAACCCAACAATGTTGCTAACGCAGAAATGCGCTCATCGCAACCAGATCTAAATCGGACGAAACAAAATTTATCGCAAAGAAAAAGAAATTAAGCAAAAAATAGTATTATTGCTCACACAAAAATGCGATCATCGCAACCAGATCGAACTAACACAAATGTCACGCGTCATGCACACAAATGTGCAAACATCGTATCGACATAATTCGATCAAAAATTAATCTTATATATATAAACTCTAACAATTTAAAAATTATATATATATAAACGTAACAGTAATAGATAAAGAAAAAGAAATAACGGTAATAGATGAAGAAAAAGAAATAACGGTAAAAGATGAAGAAAAAGAAATAACGGTAAAAGATGAAGAAAAAGAAACAACAGTAATAGATGAAGGAAAAGAAATAACGGTAAACGATGAAGAAAAAGAAACAATAGTAATGGATGAAGAAGAAAACTAAATAACGGCAAACGACACTCACTCCTCTTAGGTTTTTTCATTCTCCCCTTTTTTCCAATAAGGCAACACATGTATATATAGGGAACAAATTAGGGTTAACACCAAATTGTCAATAATGTCCCTAAAGCCCATTTTAAAGCCCAAACTAAATAATTAGTTAAGAAAAAATAAAATTTAAATAATTTAAAATAATTAAACTTAAAATAAAAACTAATAATCCTATTGATTCCTAAAATCAAAAATATTATAAAAAGAACAAAATTTTTTTCAATATTTTTTTATTTTATGATTTTTTGGATATTTTTATGAATTATTTAGAAAAAAGTGAAAAAAAATAATATTTTAAAAAATGATTTAATTAAAATACGAAAATAATAATTAAATAATAATAAAAAACTATTTTTGTTATTTTTTTAATGAAAGATAGAAAAATTTAGAGTAAAAATAATAAAAAACAAAAAAGTGACAAAGGTGAGATTCGAACTCTCAACCTCTCACACTCATAACTCCTTACACATGTCCTCCTGCCAATTGTGCCATTTTTACTTTTCAGAAAAAAAATGCATGCCATATGATATTTACCTGTAAAAAGTCAAACGACTACACAAATTTGTTAGTAATTGATTAAATGTAATAAAAATGCAATGAAATGCGACGACAAATCTTAGGGCAAAATTTGGGGTATTACAATAGTATTTCCTAGGAGATTTATTTTCAGTATGCAAGCATTGTAACCATTTTTCAGAAGATTAATAAAACGAGATTTGAGCTGTGGTCCCGAAGTAGCCGAACTACAGCTGCTCTGATTTCTCGTACCAGACGAGAATATGTAGGCATAGGATGCGATATCCTAGCGAGCACACTAACGACTGACCCTTTGTTCTCTCGCTGCTGTGCGATCGAGACTTTCCCGCTGACGACTAATTGTTACCCCTTTTTTCTCTCTTGCCCGAGTGCATTCGAGACTAAGCCATAGTTTTGCCCGTAGGTTCCCGACCTTCGAAAACAGTTGTTTTTCTCACTGCTGTGTGAGAATGTTTGTTTAGCCGTAGTTAGCCTGAACTACGTAAAGCTCTGATCTTCCATGCAATGTGGAAGTACGTAGGCACAAGACGCGAGGTCTTGGCGAGCCCATCTCCCTGTAGTCCTGAACTACGTTGACTCTGACTTTCTCTCTTGAGAATACGTAGGCATAGAGTGCGACGCTCTATCGAGTCAATTCCCTTCCGTTTAGATTTAGCAGCCGTAGATAGATTGTTTTGCATCCTTTAGACAACCCAAGCAAGCGTGGATCCCGTCGAGTACGACGGACGTGAGGGGTGCTAATACCTTCCCCTTGCGTAACCGACTCCCGAACCCAGGTTTTGGTTACGATGACCATACCTTTCCCCGTTTTTTGCGAGGTTTACTTCGAGCGTTTCCTTTCCCTCCCGTTGGGATAAATAACGCACGGTGGCGACTCTTCTGTCAGCCGGCGCCGATTTTCGCAGTAGCGACAGCTGGCGACTCTGCTGGGGACCCAACGTCCCCTGGCTGCTAAGGACTGCGATAGTTCTTATGTATGTGGGATTCAACGTCCCCTAAGAGAGAGTCAATCCTAGCGCTTGTTTGCTTGGCTATTGGGGCTTATTTATTGATATTATGTGTTGCTGTTGGGGTGTTACGGGTGTTCTATGATTGAGAGATAAGCCGGACCTAGGCTTGAGTATGCACCTAGATATAGTTGCGGAGAAGTAGTAGACGAACCTGTCTGCTGAGCAGGCACAGTTCCCTACGAAAATCTGCGCTCAGACGAGGTTCTCGCAGAGGTGCTCCTTTCCGGTCCTGAGGATCTGAGGGGAGTCCAGACGTGAGGATTGTCGACTCTGGGAACCGATCATTTGGAAGTTAGCTAAGTGAGGCCTCTTCAGGACTCGATGATGCCACTCCTTCTGGGAATCGTATCGTCAGTTCTGAAAGTCTGTGACGCTGACGACCGCATAGGATGCCGTACCTTGTCAGATATAGGTCCATACCTGTGAGTGGGGGGGTTTTTTGTGCAGGAAACTTGACTTCCAACCTACCCGTTATTCTGGTCTTCTCTTCAGAGCAACCGTACTCCGTCAGCAGTACAGCAGTATTTAGATTGTGTGGGGGCTGTGATCCCGTATTTGTTGCATTGCATTGCATTTGCATAGGCATCTTCGCATCATATTGCATACCATTCGCCAGTTATTCAGAGCTCTTATCCAGCCATTATTTTGGTTCTGAAGGTGAATATTGAAGACGACCAAGGGGTTGAAGCAGATTTAAAGCAGATTTGATCAGAGTCAAGCAGTGAAGTCAGCTGACAGTTGTCGGTAGCTATGTCAGAGAGCAGCTTCCAGTTTGTTGATACCTTGTCAGGTTTCACCGTGACGTCCAATCCTCTGTATGGATCTCCGCACGACGAAGACTTTCCGCAAGTAAACAACCTTACTGCAGCTCAGCTTGTGCAGCCATCTGTTGAAGACCAAGGTCTGCGTGAGCAGTTTGTTGCCCAAGGTGAACGTTCTCCTTTTGTTGATGTCTCAGACTACCAGGGTTTTACCTTCCCTGTGCCAAAGCCCCGAAGAGAGGTCCCGACAGCAAAGAATGAAGACCCATTAGCTCCCGTGTATGCTGAAAGGTTTCGTGCATTAGATGAAAGATTCAAAGCCTTGAAAGGTAAAGACGCTGTTACTCCTAGTGCTGCAGATATGTGTCTGGTTCCTGGCCTAGTGTTACCTCCGAAGTTCAGAATGCCGAGGTTTGAAAAGTACAAAGGAGATAGTTGCCCGAAGCAACATTTGGTGATGTTCCGCCGAAGAATGACTTCATTTGTGCACAACGACAAGCTGATGATTCATTGCTTTCAAGATAGTCTGACTAGGGCACCTCTGAGTTGGTATATGCAGTTAGAGCGTGATCAGATCCGATCGTGGATGGACTTAGCCAATGCCTTTCTGAAGCAGTACGACTATAATCTTGATGAAGCTCCTACTCGCGTGCAACTGCAAGAATTGTCTCAAGGGAGCAATGAATCTTTCAGAAAGTATGTACAGAGATGGAGAGAATTTGCTGGTAGAGTGCAACCACCGCTCCTAGACCAAGAGCTGAAAGGCATGTTCATAAACTCCTTGCAGAGCCCGTACTTCGAAAGAATGTTTGAAACCGCACCAAATTTCTCTGAGTTGGTAAGGACGGGAGAGCACATCGAGTATGGTGTAAAGACTGGAAGAATCCCGAATGTTTCAAGAGGTCAGGTCAGTGAAACTGAATCTCTCTATAGCTCTCAATCTGAAGATGAAACTATGATCAATGCGGTCCTGACAGATGTTGGATATCCTCAAGTCGAATCGGTGAAATCTGTTGGTTCTCCGCGGTCAGTATCTTCTGTGTCTCGTTATTCTGGACAGACAACTGTGCCTGGGGCACCCCATCGGGAACCTTATGTCGCTCCTCTTGCAAGTCCACGAGCCCGTGGCCGAGGTTATCAGAATCAGCGGCAGAACCAGAACCGACCTCGTAACAACTTGGAACGAAGGAACGCTCCTTTCCATCCAGTACCTGTGCCGTATAGCCAGATTCTTCCGCGTTTGATGCAGAATTCCTTGGTGGAACCGAAAGCTCTCAAGCCCGTGCCAGAGCCTTACCCTCCAGGATACAATCCCCACGCTCAGTATGGTTATCATGGTGGGTCTCCAAGGCATTCAACTGAAGATTGCAAAGCTTTCCAGGCGAAAGTGCAACAATTGATCGACAAAGGGTGCATTTCCTTTCCAGATGGAGTTCTGGTTGTGCATGACAACCCCTCAGCTGTCTGAGCTCGCAGATTCAGAAGCGTTGTTTCCAAAAGCTAGTGATCCAGACAGGCAGACGTCCTCGGCATTGGCAGTCCTCAGACTTTTTACCATTTGCATTTGTAGTTTCTTTTCTGTTAGTTACTACTTGCTTTTAAAACATTGTATGTTTCGAATGGTGATAATAATAAAGTGACTATGCATTTTTCTGAATTAATCATGTCGTTGTCGCTCATTTACTGCATTGCACTGACACTTGCATTTTTAATTCACTCCACTTTATCCCTGTGACTAGCAAAGATTGGAGGGAGGATGACGAAACTAAACTCATAACCAATGATTGTATGCTTTCAGATAAGACCGTACCGATGACGTACAAGGCATTGTTTCAAATCCCCCAAACACTGGAGATATAAGGAGTTAGTCCCTTCTTAACCACTTCGAGCCGAGAAGTAGAAGTTTTTTCGGACTTTTAAACCCTCACATCTTAACCCGGGGCAGGATAGTTGTCAGTTAGCTTGATCGAGCGTTCAAGTCTTATAGAGGAGTGTTGTCCTTTGAGGACCAATCACATCATATTCCTCGCCAGAGGTCGTACCTCATCAACCACAATGGTTAAACCTTACCAATCAGGAGTGAGACAGTTACAATCCTTTCGGAGCAATCAAGACAACCAGTGTCACACGACTTTGTTCCAAAAGAAAGAAGAAAGAAAGCCCGCTAAGTAAAAAGAAAGAAAAGCTGAGAAAGCTAATACTTAGGCAAAAATTAGGGCATCCCGCTGGACTTCAAAAGAAATCGAAAAAATCGAAAAGAACTCAAAATGAGTCAGTCCAGGAAAAAAATTAGGGAATCAAAAGAATGAAAAAGAGGGGTTAAAAAGAAAATTTTCCCCAGCAAGTCACAAAGTCGTGTACACAGACACCGAAAGCAAAGAAGGAGTAACTATCACTCCAAAAGCCTTGTGAGTTCCTTAAACTGTGGGTCTTACCATTCAACATACCTCTCGAAGAGGCGAGCGCTTGTGCCAGGTTAACTGAACCTTAGGATCGGAGATCATCACGTAGAAGGGGTGGGTACAAATCATAATTTGAGCCAAATATCCTTTGTTTCACGAACCGTGAACCCGACCACGATACAACCCTCAAAAGACCTAATTGAGGTAGGGTTATTCTGAAGTGCATTACGATAAGGTTGAGTAACCTGACTCCTTCTTGACTTGCTAGTCACATCCTTGCTGTATTTTTTCACTGACCACATAAGCACTACGTTTGAACTTTGTTTCACTCGTCATTCACAATCATGGCATGTAAACGAGTGACAACTCAAATTTTTTCAAAATCTGCATAACCGCTGCATTAAGATTACCATTCGTGAACAGACGATTCTAATTGCAGGTTAGTAGTTGACATGAAAGAAATTCCACCAGGGAGTAATCGAACAGGACTGAGTAATTCAGCAGTCTGAACCAGAATGGTGTATGTTGTGAAGCCCAATGAATCAGGGGCATTATCTTCCAGTAAGTTCGGAATCAGTCAGTCTGAGGACAAGTCCCGAAGCTTCAGTTGATCAGGGGCGTTTTGTTTGAAAAACAGTTAATCAGAAATGAGTTTTCTCGAGAACCAATCAGGGGCAGTTATACAGAATGCGGATATTTGAAAGCAGATACTTCCAGTGGATAATCAGATCGGGTTAAGTCGCTAGAACGCTCATTCAGGGGCAAGTCATCGCAGAGAATGTTGAAATCAACTGGGTTGATGATTGTTTAATGGAGATTGAATTCTGTTATCGTAGAGATACCGGGGTAAGTAATCTCGAGGTCGTCTCGTAGCAAGCTATTCAGAGCGGTAATCTCAGGAATTGTACTGGGGCAAGTTGTTTAAGCCAGTCTTTTATCCCCAGCTGAGTGTACTGGGGCAAGTTGTTCAAACCAGCCTGTTTATCCCCAGCCAGAGTTGAGTATCGGGGAATCATGTCAATACCCTTATCAAAAACCTGAACCTTTCAAATAAGAGGCCTTGTTGCCGTTGGATCATTATCCTACAGTTTAAACCTGTTGCGTGTCAGTAACCAGTCGTTTCCAAAGCCCAGTTCTCGCCTGGCAAACCGGTAACCAGTTCTCGTCTGGCCCACCCTTCCGTAAGCATCAGTTCCCGTCTGGTGCAGTTTATTGTAACCAGTTCTCGTCTGGTCACCGTTTTTCCAAGTGTTGTATCAGTTCTCGTCTGGTACATGTTGTCGCGTAATCAGTTCCCGTCTGATCATCGTGTGTTTTAACCTATGTGTTATACCAGTCCTCATCTGGTGTACGTCAGCTTTCAGCCAGTTCTCGCCTGGTTGTCTATACCTCAGTCTGTTATCCAGTCAACCCGTCTGATGTCCAAACCAAATCGATTCCCGTCTGATATCCAGAACCCGTAAGTCAGTTCTCGTTTGACAACCTAACATGTTTCGCTATCAGCTCTCGTTTGGTAGTCCACCCTGAATGCTAGTTCTCGTCTAGTATTTCTTATATCTCCCACTGTGTACCTAATCCGTGTTTACCCTAAACCAGAAAAACAGAAAAAACAGAAACCTAAAGGTATCTGACACAGTAATTCCCAATGACCCGCATGTTGTCATGTTCCCCGATACGAAGCTCGACGGATGCCAGCGCTCCGAGTAATGTTTGAATTCCTTATGGATGTTGTTAAATCAGAATTGCCACTCTTCAGCAGATGAAAGTTGCGTATTATCCCCGGAAGAGTCGAGATTGTATTTTAGCCCGCATCAGAGTAGGATCAGGAGTATCCTCAGCAGATTAAGATTGATGTCCTTGATAGTAGGGGCATTTCCAGTAGTGTGCTGCGCGCAGTCAACCCCAGTTTGGGCCAATCCCCGCAGAGTACAATCAGTTGTCAATGGTTTGAAGGAAGCATCCCCAAGCAGAGTTGTTTTCTTTCCCCAGCGCCGGGTCACAAGTGCAGGATTCGTAGGAAATGATTCGTACACCGGAATACGCTGTAACTAATGGTGCCAGACTGAAGTCTCCAGCGGGATTGAGATTCCCCACCAGAGTCGTATTCTCTCCCGAAGTTGGATTATTCCCTCTTCCCCAGTAGAGTTGGTAGGAATCGTCTGAGTGAGCTCTTTCGTTATTCTCCAGCAGTTGTTGAAGTCGTTTGGGTGAACTCTCTCGTCTTTTTGCAGCAAAGTCTACAAGGTTGTTTGGGTGAACCCTTCTTCCTTTTCCCCAGTGAGTCGTCAGGATTGTTTGGGTGAACCCTCATTCCTCTCTCCTCAACAGAGTTGTTAACCTGGTAATTATGTCCGGTGACCCGGCATGTTTGCTTTTATTTAGCAACGACTTGACAGGATGTCAAGAGAATAGCAGCGTGATATGTCTGCTCCAACAGTGATGTCTAATCTGAAGATTGACTTCGTAAACGCCTGAGGGCGATATCAGAAGGTTCCTGTGAGCTCAGATGTCCTTGTTGATGAATCAACGTGTGGCTGAAGACAAGGTTCCAAATTTTGTATTCAAGATGATCCGTGTTGGTCTGAAGACCAAGTCAGTTGTCCTGAGGAGATGATTGATTGCGATCAAGTGGATAGTTTTTCTTCTGACTGAAGTCGAAGATGTTTCTCCAGCTGAAGCGGAGTTTTGCCTGAAGGCAAAGTGTTGAATCCCCGTAGAGTCATGAATGGCTCAGGATACCATTTCTTTGACTGAAGTCACAGATTTCCCAAGCTGAAGCTGGAATCGCCGACGGGCAAGGTTTATATCCTTGAAGGCCAAGGATGTCTATCTTCAGAAGAACTTGAAGTTTCTCCAGCGGATCTGGAGTGGCCAGGGGCCAGGGTTTCATTCATATTCAGAAATACTTGAAGATTTTTTTCTAGCTGAAGCTGGAAATGGCCAGGGGCCAGGGTTTCATATATCTTTAATATTGAAGTTCTACGGCGGGCAGTGTGCAGCAGTATTCCGATGTTCGCTATTGGTGCTGAGGGTGAACCCCAGATCAGAATGTGCTCGGTTAGCTCTCTCATTACCAGCGGAGCAGTTTCAAATACGCAAGTGTACCTTTTGTTCCATTTACCAGGGGTGAACCGCAGGTCAGATTATGATTTGTTCGACGGCGAGGTTGAGCGTTTGGATGTGACGGCGAGGTCAGATCATCAGTTGTCCGGCGGCGAGGTTGGATGTTTGTTCGACGGCGAGGTTGAACGTTTGGATTTGACGGCGAGGTCAGATTATGTTTGTTCGACGGTGAGGTTGGACGTTTGTTTGACGGCGATGTCAGACTTTGTAAATCCCCAGCAGAGATGATGTTTGTACGACGGCGATGTCGAATGTCTCTCAGAGCGATGTTTGTTTCCGACGGCGATGTCAGATTCAGTTTTCCAGCGGCGATGTTGGGCATGTCAAGTTGGTACAGTCTTCTGACAGCGATGTTAGGTGATGCAGATCCTTTAGTTCTCCAGCGGCGATGCGGGGTATTGTGACAGATTTATTTCTCCAGCGGCGATGCGGGGTATTTTGATTGTCCGACGGCGATGTCAGATTTATTTCTCCAGCGGCGATGCGGGGTATTTTGATTGTCCGACGGCGATGTCAGACTCAGTTTTCCAGCGGCGATGTTGGATGTGTCAGTTAATTCAGTTCTCCAGCGGTGATGTTGGGTGGTTCGTTCTCCAGCGGCGATGTTGGGTATTTTGGCGATATCAGGTTTAGTCTTCCAGCGGCGATGTTGGATGTATTGTTTGTTTCCGACGGCGGTGTCAGATCAGTATTTCTCCAGATAGTTGCCGTGCAGCTATTATTCCAGTGTTCAACAAGTTGAGCAGTTGGCAAATTTTCGGGTTTACTGGTATTCAACCCTCTCGCACCTTGATTGGCTGAGAGCCGTTCGCTCCTCACCCAGTCAGGTCCAAGCCGCTTGAATAGGGGCAGCTGTTGCACCCCAAAATTTGACCAACCGGGTCTCGTATCTGGCTCGATGTTTCGACGCATAACCGCATTCGCATCTGCATATCGCATACAGTGCATTTTTCATTTGTTTTGATTTTATCAGGGATCACAGCTCTCGTCTCGCGTCTCAGGTGTCTTTTATCAGTTTAGATAGAATCGTGTTTTTGAGTGCGTTTTGGTGTCCGTTTATTTTTACCGGCTATTTTGGTATGCTCTCGCGGTGTTATGTGTCGTTCGGTATTATTGAGATTTTTCTGGATTTTATTGGCCATTTTTAGGTTTTTAAATAGATTTAAATCATTTTTAGCATTTTATAGAATATTAGTAGGTTTTAATATTTTTAATAATTGTAATTTCTTTTTAGAATATATTAGGTAGATTTTGATCATTTTTAGATAATATAGAGTAATATAGTTTTTAGAATTTTTAATAGAATTTAATAGCATTTTTCATATAGAATTTTCTAGAATATTAATAGTTTTAAATAGTTTTAATAGCTTTTTAATCTTTTTTGATATAGATTTTTTCTTATTAAATAAATAGTTTTTGTTAATAGAAATTAAATGTTTTAATTTTAGATATAGAATAATAATAGATTTTTTCTTTTATTAGTAAATAGTTTTTCATAAAAAATAATATAGTTTTGTTAGAGAGTTATTAGAATTTTATTAGTGTTAGAATTAATTAGGTTTAGTTTAATTTTCATTCAGATTTAATTGTGGATTTTTAGGATTAGTTTTAATTAGTTTTATTAGTTAATTATTGGTTAGTTAGTCTTAATCAGTTTTTTTAATCCATTTGTCATATTAATTCATTGTATGCAGTTTTTGGTTTCTGTCATGATTTTCAGTGGGCCTTATTACCCAGTTCGCAGGGGCCCAATTCAGCTTCAATGTCCAGAATTTTGTCCAAGTTTCCAGCATTATCCAGAAGCTTCCAGAATAATCTCAAGATATAAATGCCAGCTCGCCACGTGTTCAACAGGGGGACCCCACGTTTTCCTTCACATCACGCCACGCCATCCCCTCAGAGTCCCTCTCTCCCTGCCACGCATCACCACACGTGGCGTGCATGCGCTCACTCACCCCACCATCACTGACACGCGTGGCAACCACTGTCCTCGCCTGAAAGCGTCACCGGCCGGCATGCATGGCCGGCGACCGCCGTGAACCTCACCGGAGAACCTCACCAAACTCAGAAAAATCTCCAGATGCCAATCATCTTCATCTTCCTCCTCTCGTCCAACCGCCGCCAACTTCCATCTCCGATCAACATCATCCATAATCATCAATCAAGATTCGGTGCCGGTTGTTCATCCAGAATCTTCAAATCTTCATCAATTTTTGCAAGATGTTCATCGTTAGTTCATCATTTCCCAGAATATTCATCGGAAGCTCTTCATCAGCTTCATCACTCCTTCAAGAACAGCCATCCGTTCATCATCTTGTTTCCAGAAACATGCAAGATTCTTCCCCAGATTCATCCGTTTCGCCACATTCAGATCAAGAAACTCCTTTACCGTCTTCATCTCCTTCCAATCTCCAGAACGACAACTTCAAGAACGCGCCTCCGATCTTCATCTCCAGAAGAGCAACACGAACATCCAGCAAATCCAAAGACTCTTCAAGAACATCCTCCGTTTCCAGAAATCGCTAAGCAAGCGAATCTTCAAAAGGAACTCCGATCTAGACAATCCTCATCCAATCTTCAAGCATTTCCAGAAAACATCCAGAAACGTTCATTATCATCATATGAACCTCCATCAACGAACCTTCATTAAATTCTCAATAATTTCTGTTAGTGTTCCTCTGTTTGAAC
>OZ012735.1:499002969-499012969 GCA_963859935.3 Lathyrus sativus
CAACAATTCATCAATATCAATCATCAATTTAGCATTAGCAACAACAATAACAAGCATGCCAATATAAAACTTCATAGATCGGAATTTTCCTACGGGTTTAAGGAATCCCCTCTACCCTATACATGTATATACCATCCCAATCAAGTTTCTCCCCCCTTACCTTGTTAATCGGTTGATCGATGAAAGAACCCTCCAAGGTTTGACCAATTCTGATTTCCCCCTGTATCCTTCGTTCTTTGCTCCCTTTTCCGTTCCCTTTTCCGTTCTCTCCTTGCTATCGTTCTTTTTCCACTTTCTCTAACTTCTCACAATGTATTGTAAAACTACTAATCCCTCACGTTTCTATTTTAATTCTCTAATCCCAATAATAATAATAACTTAATAATAATAATAATAATAATAAATAATAATAATAATAATAGTAATAATAATCCTATTATTATCTCACCAAAATAATAATAATGTTAATAACTTAATAAAATAATAATAATAATAATAGTAATAATAATCCTATTTATTATCTCACCAAAATAATAATAATGTTAATAACTTAATAAAATAATAATAATAATAATCCTATTATCATCTCACCAAAATAATAATAATGTTAATAACAATAGTAACTATAATAAATATAATAATAATAATAATATTCCCACCAATATCAATATTATACACTATATTATTATATTCACCAAAACACCACCAATAATCCTCCCATATCAGGGACACCCACCAATAATAATATTCATACCGATGATAATAATAATAATAATAATAATGATAATAATAATAATAATAATAATAATAATAATAATAATAATAATAATACCACCAATATTACTATTAACTATTATATTATTATCTCCACACCACCAATGATCCTTATATATCAAGGATACTCACCAATCACATACCAACACACCCCACCTAAGGGCACACCTACATAAAATAATTAAATTAACACCAAAATGACTAAATAAATAAAATGGGTGTTACAACTCTCCCCCACTTTAAGTATTTTCGTCCTCGAAAATTACCTGATGGAACACTCCCGGATACGCTTCCCGCATCCTTCATTCCAACTAACAGGTCACACTGCCTTCTGCAGCACCTCCCCAAGTTACTTTCACCAAAGATATCTCCTCCCTTCGGAGTTGTTTCTCGCTCGTCCAAACGAAATAGCAATGCCTCAACAATCAAATTATTTTCACTTGTACATCATCCACCTGGTTCAATGTACTTTCTCAACTAAGACACATGAAACATATCATGCCAATTCATAACGACAGCGGGAAAAACGGTCTAACATGTTACTCCTCCCATGCCTCTGCTGCGCCACTCTGATACAAACCACAGAACACGGTGCGAACTTCTGAGACTTCGAAGCTCGACCAACATCAGTCACCGGCGTGACTCTCCAAACATATCTTTCCTTGGATCCTCTTGATCTTTTCAGCCATCTCCACATAATTTTCAGGTCTGAGCACAACACTCTCACTCGACCCATTCCAACACAGTAGAGTCCTACACTCCCTATTTCACCAAGCCACATATAGTGCCATTCCGACACTAGGATGATAACCGTTATTATAGGTAACTCAATCAGCGGTAATTAATCATCCCACAATCCACCTCGATCCAACACCCAAGCTCTCACCAATTCTCTACAGACTCAATAGTCCTCTCTGACTGACCATCAGTTTGCGGATGGTAAGTCGAACTCAACTTCAACTTAGTACCCGAAGCTTCCTGTAAGCCCTTCCAAAATCTCAATATAAACCTCAAATTTCCATCTGACATAATATTCGTCAGTATCTCATCCAACTTCACCACTTTCTCAATATGCATCTCATATATTCTCAACACGGAATAGTTAATCCACTCCTACCAATTCAAATTAAAATTATGTCTTTACAAATTCTTTGGAAATCTCAACACCAATTTCGTGAAAATACTACCTGATTTCCACTCTGGAATATTTAACGACTGCATCAGACTCAACAGTCTCTGATGTTCACTCTTCGAATTCCTACAATTCTAACCAGCATATTCCACCTCAACTACTCCTCCCCTTATCCATGGTCTCCAAAACAATCTACTCAAATTCGGTTACTTCTTCATAGCACTGGGATGGATACTCCATCTACCCCAATGTATTTCTTCACGAGTACTTCTACTCCCCTCAACAACATTTGGTACACATACTCTATCATAACATCTCGTGGTATTATTTCCACAAGCCCGACAATCCACTCCTCGACTCTAATTTATCAACTTCAACTAATTCACTACTCGACCCAGATTTCTGACTTTCTCGGTTCTTCTCAATGATATCACTAGTCAGATCTTAATAATAAAAGCTTAACTCCATAAGAAGTATCCTTACTCACAAAGCGCGTATTATAAAATTTCTCAATCAGTTCTACCTCTTTTCACCATCATCTTCGGTAAACACAAACATTTCCAACTCACCGCATCATCTACCACATCCACTTTACCCAAAGGGTAATTACACTCAAAGTCGTAATCCTTCAGAAATCCTAATTATTTCCTCTGCCTCATTTTCAACTTTTTCAAATCAAACAAACACCTTAAACTCTTAAGATCACCAAACATCTCTGATCTCAGTCTGAACTTTCGAAGCCTCCGACTCCGGTACAACCACAATAGCAACCAACTCTAAATCACTGGTCGGATGGTTTCTCTTACACACTTCGAGTTGCCTTTTGCATAACTGAAACTCGCTGAAGTTGTCTTTAGCAAATCCCCTAATTATATCAACAAGCATCACAAACACCACAATTAGTTCTATCAGATTCGGCAGAACTTTCCTTACGGAAGTATATCACCGCTCTTTTTCTAACAATGATAACTCCAGTTCCTTATGCTCAACATAATCCTCTATACTCTTTGAATACCTTAAAATATCATTTATCAACACAACCATTGCCTTATATAAATAATTAAAGAAGATCCCATGCCAAGTGGACAAACAAGTTGTGAGTTATAGCGGGAACACATACCGTACCGCCCGTCCTTACCACAACATTCAAACACACTTCATCAATAAATAGATTAAATCTATGTCCATACTTCACCATCTCATAGATAATTTCAATAGCTTTCCAATGCTTCGAACCAGGCGTCATTCCGAGTTACGGTTCTCCCGTTACGACAAAAATACCACAACAACATTTTTCTGCTCAGGGCACTTCGCCAGGCGAATCTCGGCGAACATGACAGTCCCGAAATTCTATTTTCGACCGTTACCTGACTTCCGAGTGTCCGATTTCGATTCCGTAAAAAGCTGCGATCTCGGAATTCAACGTATAACCACAATTTCATACTTAGGAGGCCGTCCAACACACTTTCAATCTTTAAATATTTTAAAACCCGATTACTTCCAATCTCAACAGCAGATCGTGGAGCCTCCTATTACGATACCACTTCGACCTTCGACCCCACAACACAATAATTCTACTCGCGATCTCGCGAACACGGAAACTCACGTCCTTCAATCAATTGATCCATCAAATCATTAACTCTTGGAAGAGAACACTTATCCTTGACAGTCACCTTGTTCACTTATCTATAGTTCACCCAAAGCTTCACAAAACCTTCTGTCTGTCTAACCAACAAAAATTGGTGCACCTTACGGTAACACACTCAAACAAAAGAACCTCTCCCCCAGCGGGTCTTCAAGTTGACTCTTCAACTTCTCCAATCCCAACGTAAACATACAATATGGAGTCATCAATATCAGACTCGTCCCAAAAACAAAATAAACGTGTAAGCTTTACTTCACACTCCGATAGTAAATCGCTTAATTCCTTAGGGAACCCCTGGCAATTTCAACTAATTGACAAATCCCAATTTTCTCACTTTCCTTCTCATTCAAAGTTTCCGTCAAAATAAACGTCTCAACACCGTATTACGCCAACTCCTCAAAATAATCCCTTAAGCACTTAGCTTAACTCAGGACAATTCATTGCTCACGCCACACAAGCTTGCAAGACACGTCTATCCCATCCAACACAATCCCGTCTACTATTAACAAGAGATTAAGGGTGATCAGTTCCTCAATTTGTTAATAGACAGCCGAAATCATGATGGGGTACAAACCATCTTTACCAAACTATGACAGCATTCCTCAACACATTAAGCCACCACACCGTAGCATTCCGGAGAATTACAAACTTCTCCCCCACTGGAATCATTCCTGCTTCTGCAGACAAGGTTAGGAAATAAACACGTACCGACAGTGTTTTCACACACATGCCGTATACTAGGGATTTAAACCACAACACCAGGTTAAACAACACACAGTCTCCATCCCAAAGGACAGACTCAACTCAACTCAACAACACTGGCCGGACGGACCAACCAGGCTCTGATACCAATTGTAACACCCCACTTCTCGTATTAAATAAAATATAAATATTATAATAATAATCAGAGTTTTCACCAAAAAGTGGGATATCACATCTCCAAATTTTATAAAAATACTTTATTCATTCTTTTCAAAATAATACAGCGGAATTTGTTTCATAAAGTAAAATACATCAAAACATGATACGTCACAGGATTTCAACACGTTTGACATAAAACAATTACAACACCCATATCCCGTGTTACGTATCAGAGCATCCTAGACTCGACGGTCACACCAATATCCAAGCTAGCTAAACACCTGGATTATCTGTACTTCTGAAGAAGCACAGACCACAACAACAACAAAGGGATGAGAAATAATGATCAGAATATAATGGTAATGTAATACATGTAAATAAGGTAGTAAAACACACTAACACACCAATATTCACCCCCAACAACTCCATATGACGAACCTACTGTTCAAATTACAATATAACATATTATAATGCAAATATGCAACTCAACACCATGCATGCGGTACCGACTCATTGGTTCATTCAATCGAACCTGGATAGATCACTTACGCTCCTCCTGAGACATGATCTATCCCCCACCATTCTCCACAAAGGAGTACGGATGAATCACTTACGCTCCTCCTGAGACATGATTCATCCCACCAAAACACCTTGATATGCACACACCAATGCATAACTAATATATTTAGGCACTCAACGTGCACACGATCCTCCTGATCATATCATCATACACCAATGCACATATGCACAGATATAACATACACCAACACCATATAAATCAACCAGATAGTAAACAAGTTCATACTTTAACACCAAGATATAACATATCCCACCACTCGGGGGTACGCGATCCTACTGATCACTACATACATATACATCAACTAATTGTCCACCAGTCATTATTACGGGAAACATGCACTATCACCAAGTACACAAGTTAGTTCCCACACTCATCATTCTTACAGTGCATCAAGGCCAAATTGTACCTATCATCTCAACTCAGATCCTCAGTCTATTCTAGTACCAATCTTGCACATTACCGTAACCAATAGGCTTCTAATTCCTATTCCCAAAATCATCACCTACACACTCTACCGATACCTCAAAAGCCATACAGAATTTTCCCTAAAAACTGTAAAACACCCTATATGCCCTATATGCCAAATCATCCCAAAACACCAATTCAACTTATACTCCATCACTATCAATTACTAGTTATCATCAAACACAAACACACCAATAAACATTATACTTACCAATTATCCTATACTTCCTACTCTAGAACCAACATTACGGTACATTACCGACACTTCAGAGTCACTCTGAATCTCACCAAGGTCCTAACCATAGTCATTAACGACATTATAGGGAAACAACACATAATTTTCCCCAAAGCTATAATCATGGTCATTACCCACACTACAGTAACAACACAGAATCTCACCAAAACTCTATTTATATTTACTATCAACACTGCAGTAACAACATATAATCTCACTAACATCGCATAATATATATACACTAAATTCATCAATACCAATCAACAATTCATCAATATCAAGCATCAATTTAGCATTAGCAACAACAATAACAAGCATGCCAATATAAAACTTCATAGATCGGAATTTTCCTACGGGTTTAAGGAATCCCCTCTACCCTATACATGTATATACCATCCCAATCAAGTTTCTCCCCCCTTACCTTGTTAATCGGTTGATCGATGAAAGAACCCTCCAAGGTTTGACCAATTCTGATTTCCCCCTGTATCCTTCGTTCTTTGCTCCCTTTTCCGTTCCCTTTTCCGTTCTCTCCTTGCTATCGTTCTTTTTCCACTTTCTCTAACTTCTCACAATGTATTGTAAAACTACTAATCCCTCACGTTTCTATTTTAATTCTCTAATCCCAATAATAATAATAACTTAATAATAATAATAATAATAATAAATAATAATAATAATAATAATAGTAATAATAATCCTATTATTATCTCACCAAAATAATAATAATGTTAATAACTTAATAAAATAATAATAATAATAATAGTAATAATAATCCTATTTATTATCTCACCAAAATAATAATAATGTTAATAACTTAATAAAATAATAATAATAATAATCCTATTATCATCTCACCAAAATAATAATAATGTTAATAACAATAGTAACTATAATAAATATAATAATAATAATAATATTCCCACCAATATCAATATTATACACTATATTATTATATTCACCAAAACACCACCAATAATCCTCCCATATCAGGGACACCCACCAATAATAATATTCATACCGATGATAATAATAATAATAATAATAATGATAATAATAATAATAATAATAATAATAATAATAATAATAATACCACCAATATTACTATTAACTATTATATTATTATCTCCACACCACCAATGATCCTTATATATCAAGGATACTCACCAATCACATACCAACACACCCCACCTAAGGGCACACCTACATAAAATAATTAAATTAACACCAAAATGACTAAATAAATAAAATGGGTGTTACAACTCTCCCCCACTTTAAGTATTTTCGTCCTCGAAAATTACCTGATGGAACACTCCCGGATACGCTTCCCGCATCCTTCATTCCAACTAACAGGTCACACTGCCTTCTGCAGCACCTCCCCAAGTTACTTTCACCAAAGATATCTCCTCCCTTCGGAGTTGTTTCTCGCTCGTCCAAACGAAATAGCAATGCCTCAACAATCAAATTATTTTCACTTGTACATCATCCACCTGGTTCAATGTACTTTCTCAACTAAGACACATGAAACATATCATGCCAATTCATAACGACAGCGGGAAAAACGGTCTAACATGTTACTCCTCCCATGCCTCTGCTGCGCCACTCTGATACAAACCACAGAACACGGTGCGAACTTCTGAGACTTCGAAGCTCGACCAACATCAGTCACCGGCGTGACTCTCCAAACATATCTTTCCTTGGATCCTCTTGATCTTTTCAGCCATCTCCACATAATTTTCAGGTCTGAGCACAACACTCTCACTCGACCCATTCCAACACAGTAGAGTCCTACACTCCCTATTTCACCAAGCCACATATAGTGCCATTCCGACACTAGGATGATAACCGTTATTATAGGTAACTCAATCAGCGGTAATTAATCATCCCACAATCCACCTCGATCCAACACCCAAGCTCTCACCAATTCTCTACAGACTCAATAGTCCTCTCTGACTGACCATCAGTTTGCGGATGGTAAGTCGAACTCAACTTCAACTTAGTACCCGAAGCTTCCTGTAAGCCCTTCCAAAATCTCAATATAAACCTCAAATTTCCATCTGACATAATATTCGTCAGTATCTCATCCAACTTCACCACTTTCTCAATATGCATCTCATATATTCTCAACACGGAATAGTTAATCCACTCCTACCAATTCAAATTAAAATTATGTCTTTACAAATTCTTTGGAAATCTC
Source organism: Lathyrus sativus (assembly GCA_963859935.3). Classification (NCBI taxonomy): domain Eukaryota; kingdom Viridiplantae; phylum Streptophyta; class Magnoliopsida; order Fabales; family Fabaceae; genus Lathyrus; species Lathyrus sativus. The sequence continues at coordinate 499,010,856 of OZ012735.1, forward strand.
AACACCAATTTCGTGAAAATACTACCTGATTTCCACTCTGGAATATTTAACGACTGCATCAGACTCAACAGTCTCTGATGTTCACTCTTCGAATTCCTACAATTCTAACCAGCATATTCCACCTCAACTACTCCTCCCCTTATCCATGGTCTCCAAAACAATCTACTCAAATTCGGTTACTTCTTCATAGCACTGGGATGGATACTCCATCTACCCCAATGTATTTCTTCACGAGTACTTCTACTCCCCTCAACAACATTTGGTACACATACTCTATCATAACATCTCGTGGTATTATTTCCACAAGCCCGACAATCCACTCCTCGACTCTAATTTATCAACTTCAACTAATTCACTACTCGACCCAGATTTCTGACTTTCTCGGTTCTTCTCAATGATATCACTAGTCAGATCTTAATAATAAAAGCTTAACTCCATAAGAAGTATCCTTACTCACAAAGCGCGTATTATAAAATTTCTCAATCAGTTCTACCTCTTTTCACCATCATCTTCGGTAAACACAAACATTTCCAACTCACCGCATCATCTACCACATCCACTTTACCCAAAGGGTAATTACACTCAAAGTCGTAATCCTTCAGAAATCCTAATTATTTCCTCTGCCTCATTTTCAACTTTTTCAAATCAAACAAACACCTTAAACTCTTAAGATCACCAAACATCTCTGATCTCAGTCTGAACTTTCGAAGCCTCCGACTCCGGTACAACCACAATAGCAACCAACTCTAAATCACTGGTCGGATGGTTTCTCTTACACACTTCGAGTTGCCTTTTGCATAACTGAAACTCGCTGAAGTTGTCTTTAGCAAATCCCCTAATTATATCAACAAGCATCACAAACACCACAATTAGTTCTATCAGATTCGGCAGAACTTTCCTTACGGAAGTATATCACCGCTCTTTTTCTAACAATGATAACTCCAGTTCCTTATGCTCAACATAATCCTCTATACTCTTTGAATATCTTAAAATATCATTTATCAACACAACCATTGCCTTATATAAATAATTAAAGAAGATCCCATGCCAAGTGGACAAACAAGTTGTGAGTTATAGCGGGAACACATACCGTACCGCCCGTCCTTACCACAACATTCAAACACACTTCATCAATAAATAGATTAAATCTATGTCCATACTTCACCATCTCATAGATAATTTCAATAGCTTTCCAACGCTTCGAACCGGGCGTCATTCCGAGTTACGGTTCTCCCGTTACGACAAAAATACCACAACAACATTTTTCTGCTCAGGGCACTTCGCCAGGCGAATTTCGGCGAACATGACAGTCCCGAAATTCTATTTTCGACCGTTACCTGACTTCCGAGTGTCCGATTTCGATTCCGTAAAAAGATGCGATCTCGGAATTCAACGTATAACCACAATTTCATACTTAGGAGGCCGTCCAACACACTTTCAATCTTTAAATATTTTAAAACCCGATTACTTCCAATCTCAACAGCAGATCGTGGAGCCTCCTATTACGATACCAATTCGACCTTCGACCCCACAACACAATAATTCTACTCGCGATCTCGCGAACACGGAAACTCACGTCCTTCAATCAATTGATCCATCAAATCATTAACTCTTGGAAGAGAACACTTATCCTTGACAGTCACCTTGTTCACTTATCTATAGTTCACCCAAAGCTTCACAAAACCTTCTGTCTGTCTAACCAACAAAAATTGGTGCACCTTACGGTAACACACTCAAACAAAAGAACCTCTCCCCCAGCGGGTCTTCAAGTTGACTCTTCAACTTCTCCAATCCCAACGTAAACATACAATATGGAGTCATCAATATCAGACTCGTCCCAAAAACAAAATAAACGTGTAAGCTTTACTTCACACTCCGATAGTAAATCGCTTAATTCCTTAGGGAACCCCTGGCAATTTCAACTAATTGACAAATCCCAATTTTCTCACTTTCCTTCTCATTCAAAGTTTCCGTCAAAATAAACGTCTCAACACCGTATTACGCCAACTCCTCAAAATAATCCCTTAAGCACTTAGCTTAACTCAGGACAATTCATTGCTCACGCCACACAAGCTTGCAAGACACGTCTATCCCATCCAACACAATCCCGTCTA
>OZ012735.1:499020469-499031451 GCA_963859935.3 Lathyrus sativus
TCTTCAACATCTACCTTTAACATCCACATATGCCTCTACCCAAAAATCAAGACAAAACTATCTAAAGAAAATGAATTTCCTTACCTATGCATAACATAAACCCTAATTAGGATACCCTAATGCTAGCCTAACTAACCTAATCAAATTTTAATCTAAAAATCAAGAATTAAATCCTATGGGGAACTATGATTCAATATCTAATTGCACAAAAAAGAATGGATTAAAAATCCTAAGGGAAAGTCTAAAAAGAAATTCTACAAAATTGGATATCAAACTAAACATATTAAAAAGCTATTAAAATGAAAAATACACTAAAAATATGAAAAGAAAATAAAATGGAAATTTTATTTATTTAGAATTTGCTAGACAAATTCATGGACACATAGAAAAAACAAGGATTAAAAAATGTTAAATTTTCTATTTCTTATGAATTTATTAAAAACAAGAAAATATAAATGGAATTAAAAAAATAAAAGAAATGAATAAAGGGGATGGGGTGCAGATAGAAGGGCGCGCTAGTTGAAAATTTGGTGGGCCAGATATGGGGTGGTGTGGATAGCATTCTGAGATAGGCCCACACACTTCCACTAATTGAAACGGCAGCGTTTCAATTTGAATTTTCCCTCCGTTTCTTCAATCAATCTGGGCCGTGGGATTAAAAGACAAAGTCAAATAATCAGGTTGATCCAAGGGCTCTTGGTTGTCTTCTTCCTTGGACACCTAGGGTTTCATGAATTCAGTCTCCACACGCGAATCTTCCATCTTCCATAGCTCTCTCATCTCGCAACCATTTCCCTCGATACAAAAACCAAACTTAACCTACTCATTGCCCTCTACACAGCCATGGTCCTAGATTCCTCTAAAACTCAACCTAAAAGGAAATACACATGATGGAAGTTCTGGGCTCACTTTAATTGCACTGATATGCATGGAAATGGTATGGGCTCATATTATGCAAGAATGTTCTCCATCTCATGGGGAGTACACTAAGCTAAAGAACTAAGATTATAGTATACTAAATTGTAAGTTCTTGGTCCTAAAACAGAAATGGCCATAAAACAAACCTTCATGTAATGCTCTCAAACTCACCATGATTCATCCCATATTGGTCTATATCACATTTCACCTAACCACATGATCTAACTATGCATAAATAATGGGATTCGAAGGAAAGTGCATACCTTGCAAGAGGTGATGGCTATGGTGGTTCTCCTTCAATTCAAGCCTTGGTGCTTTCCTTAGATGATCTTCAATGGCTCTATGTGCTTCTGTTTGCAGTAGTTTTTGCTCACACTTCTTGAATCAACCTAGCCACTCCTTTATGCATGTTGGAGGGAAGCTTGTGATCTCATGAACCAGCCACGAATTCTCCTTGATTTTTCTTGCCAAATACTCAATGTTGCTTGTAGATGATGATGATAATCAGAATTGTAGTGATGGATGAAGTTTCAATGGAGTTTGGAATGAAAACGCATTTTGGAGTGAAAGAATTAAAAGGTGGTATGCAAGCTCTAAGAATCTCTAACCAATGCATGGAGCCACTCTAGGGCTTATATAGATGAGAATAGAAATGTGTGGAAGTTTGTAGAACCTTCCATGAAGCTTCTAGAACTTCTCATGCAATGATAATTTGAATTTGTCATCTTGAGTGAATCTCATGCAATCTCATGATACACCATGCAATCTCACTTAATTTCTCCTCAAATGATATGGTAAAATGAAAACAAAGCCTTACAAGTCCTTATGTAGCATTTTCCCATCTTTCCTTTTGATGCCTTAAAGTGCAAGTAACAAATTTACAAAGCAACTCCAATTTTTAAGCCTAAACTCAAAAATATGGCTAAACCATTGTTTTTAAAATGATGTTTCCAATCAAAATTATATATTGGATGGCCCATTTTGGATTTGTAGATCTCTCAAACCAAAATTCCATTTCAACTTTTTCAACTTATAAGCCATTTACAAGCCATTTGAGCCACTTTTAAAAATCCATGCTCTAGGCCTTTTCAATAACTCATGACCACTTTTCTAGGCTTAAAATGACATTTTGAACAACTTTCATGTTTTGAGTTTTTCCATTTGAGGCTTGGAAATAGGAGATATGGCCTTTGCTTAAAATGACCTATAACTGACAAATGACCAAAATACCCCTGTCTTGTTCAAACCATAAGTTGAGTTCTACAAATCCTATCAAGGACTTCTATCACTAAAATTAAAGCTAAGAAGATGCCCTTCAACATTCATGTTGACAAAGAGATCATAGGAATCATCCTACTAGGGCAAAAGCTGTCTGCAAGTTGGGTGACTTTCAAGGACCCAGATTCACACACCTCTGCTGACCTGTAATTTGTCAAAACCATAACTTGAGCTATGCAACTCCTATCAAGAACTTCCACCACTCAAATTAAAGCTAATAACAAGCTCTACAACATTCATGTTATGGGGAAGATGAGATATCAATCACATCTAGAGCTAAAACTGCCTGGAAGATAGGGATCAAATTAGGGTTTTTTCACTGACAATCCTCGGAAACCCTAACTCAAAACTTCTCAAACTCCTCAATCATGATGAGTTGGTCTAGGAATCACCTTTATAACATCTTTATGCATCATTCCATGATCTCATGGCCCTTGGATTAGGTCTCAACCTTCTCCAAATCTTCAGTTAATCTAGGGTTGACCCAGTCAAACCCTAATTCTATCATTCATGGTTGAATCTTCTGAATTCTTGCATAATGGCTTCTCTGGACTTCATGATGGCTATCAAGACATCTCATAGGCTTTCTCAAAACATCAAGTTCATTCTCAAGGTCTCAGAATCATCTGAGGAGCACCCACAACTCTCAAGCTATGAAGCAGACAACCCTGATTTCAATCCACTTCTTCTGAGGATCTCCTGAACTTTCTGGTGGAGGTATCAACTTTCAAACACTCAATGAGTAAATAATTGTTGGTCAAATTTTGGGGTGCAACAGCTGCCCCTATTCAAACGGCTTGAACCTGACTGGGTGAGAAGCGAACGGCTCTCAACCAATCAAGGTGCGAGACGATGGAATACCGGTAAACCCGAAAATTTGCCAACTGCACGAGCACACGGTACTCTGCGGGGAACAAATCTTCGAATATTGCAATGCTGGCTGCTCACCAACTAGCTTAGCTGGAGAGATACTGAACTGACATCACCGTCAGTTATCCACATTAAATTCTTCTGACATTGCCTTCAGACAACCACAACACCCAACATCGCCGCTGGAAGACTAAATCACCTGACATCGCCGTCAAGAACAACCATAACTCGGGGAAACAAGCGTCCAACATCGCCGTCGGAGACCTAAACCTGAATCACCAAAATACCCAACATCGTCGTTGGGGAGAATACAACACTGAACAAAATACCCCGCATCGCCGCTGGAGAACTAAATCTGACAGAATACCCCGCATCGCCGCTGGAGAAACACATCTGACAGAATACCCCGCATCGCCGCTGGAGAAACACATCTGACAGAACACCCCGCATCGCCGCTGGAGAACTAAAGGATCTGCATCACCTAACATCGCCGTCAGAAGACTGGATCACCTTGACATGCCCAACATCGCCGCTGGAAAACTGAATCTGACATCGCCGTCGGAAACAAACATCCTCTTAGAGACACTCGACATCGCCGTCGTATAAACATCATTTCTACTGGGGATTTAAAGAGTCTGACCTCGCCGTCAAATCCAAACGTTCAACCTCACCGTCGAACAAACATCCAACCTCGCCGTCGAACACATTCAACATCGCCGTCGAATCCAGACGTTCAACCTCGCCGTCGAACACATTCAACATCGCCGTCGAATCCAGACGTTCAACCTCGCCGTCGAACACATTCAACATCGTCGTCGAATCCAGACGTTCAACCTCGCCGTCGAACACATATCCAACCTCGCCGCTGGACAAACATCCAACCTCGCCGCTGGAGAAATGATGATCTGACCTTGCCGTCAAATCCAAACGTTCAACCTCGCTGTCGAACAAACATCCAACCTCGCCGTTGGACAAACATCCAACCTCGCCGCTGGACAAATGATGATCTGACCTCGCCGTCAAATCCAAACGTTCAACCTCGCCGTCGAACAAACATCCAACCTCGCCGCTGGACAAACATCCAACCTCGCCGCTGGACAAATGATGATCTGACCTCGCCGTCAAATCCAAACGTTCAACCTCGCCGTCGAACAAACATCCAACCTCGCCGCTGGACAAACATCCAACCTCGCCGCTGGACAAATGATGATCTGACCTCGCCGTCAAATCCAAACGTTCAACCTCGCCGTCGAACAAACATCCAACCTCGCCGCCGGACAAACACAATCTTGAACAACTCTAACCTGGGGTTCACCCCTGGTAAATGGAACAAAAGGTACACTTGCATATCTGAAACTACTCCGCTGGGAATGAGAGACTTAACCGAGCACACTCTGATCTGGGGTTCACCCTCAGAACCATAACGAACATCGGAATACTGCTGCACACTGCCTGCCGTAGAACCTCAACATTAAAGATATATGAGACCCTGGCCCCTGGCCATTCCAGATCCGCTGGAGAATCTTCAAGTTCTTCTGAAGATAGACATCCTTGACCTTCAAGGATGTAAACTTTGCCCGTCGGCAACTCTGCAAGAGGTATCTTCGACTTCAGTCTAAAGAAATGATCCTTGGCCTCCAAGGATACATGAATCTGCCTTCAGGCACCTCCACCTCTGCTATAGAGCATCCGTGACTTCAGTCAGGGATATACTTCGGCCTTCAGTCCGAAAAATGAATCCTAGGTCATTCATGACCTTGGGGATAACCTTGCCCTCAGGCACCTTCGCTTCAGCTTGGGAAATCTGTGACTTCAGTCAAAGAAATGGTATCCTGAGCCATTCATGACTCTACGGGGATTCAAACACTTTGCCTTCAGGCAAACTCTCCTTCAGCTGGAGAAACATCTTCGACTTCAGTCAGAAGAAAAACTATCCACTTGATCGCAATCAATCATCCCCTCAGGACAACTGACTTGGTCTTCAGACCAACATGGATCACTCTGCATACAACATTTGGAACCTTGTCTTCAGCCACACGTTGATTCATCAACAAGGACATCTGAGCTCACAGGAACCTTCTGATATCGCCTTCAGGCATGTACGAATTCAATCTTCAGATTAGACATCACTGTTGGAGCAGACATATCACGCTGCTAGGGGTTTCAAGAATCATCTTGAACAAACAACTCCGTCGGGCATCTTCAAGAATCATCCTGAACTGATAACCTTTCTGGATACTTCATTCTGTTGGGTATTCCAGGAATCTTCCTGGGCAACTCTTGCTGAGGACGCTACTGGGGAGCTTAGGAATCATACTAAGCAAACCAATCGGGAACCTGCGCTGCGGTCTTAAGAATCATCTTAAGCGAACGGCCCTGCTGAGGAATCCAAGAATCGTCTTGGACTGCAGACTTTGTTGCGGATCTCAGAAATCATCTTGAGCCAAGCGACTGTGGGGATTACACCGGGGTCTTTAAGAATCATCTTAAGGAAGCGACCTCGCTGGAGAGAATGTCAGGAATCATCCTGAGCAACTGGTCTCTTGGTGGAACACCTGCAAGACAAGAATGATAATGACCTAGGTCATGCTTATGATGCATATGCTTCTGCGCTATGCCCCACACGGTGGGGATGATATGCGTTTATGCTAAATGCCATGCAATCATGCAACGTTAAATGCTATGCAGTGTTATGCAGTCATGCACAATGATGCGATCCCATCCGCAAAATAAATGCTGGGAGGAGATTCTCCTGTCAAGGAGAAAGAACCGCTCAGATAGAGGAATCATCCTCCTGAGGAGAACGTGGATACACTGGTATCAATTGGCCTCCGTCTGGGGAATTGATCTTCCGGTTGACTGCTGCAGGGCGAACAACTTCAGCTGACTGCTGCAGGGGAACGAAGCTCTACGAGAACTTGGACCTGCTGATATCAATCGCGAGAATAAACTGCGTGGCCGTCTCGGCTACTCTTCTGGGGATAACCGCTCTGTGGGGAAACAACTTCAGCTGCTCCACACTCCACTGGGGAAAGTCAATCATGATCCGATCAACCTCCAAGGATTCGGCTCTCTTGGACATCTGCAAACTCGGCTGAGGAAGGAGAAGTCATTCTGCTTCGCCGAAGAGAGTACGACTCTGGGGAAATACAGCATCGGTTGTTCAACATTTGCTAGGGAAAATCCACTCATGGCCTCAACTGCTTCTAAGGATTCGGTTCTTCTGGGGGGTTTGCGGACTCAGCCGGGGAGAGAAATCATTCTACTTCACTGGAGAGCACGACCCTGGTGAGGAATTCCAATTTCGCTAGGGAAGAAAGAATCATCTGACTTCGGGGGAGAGTACAACTCCGCAGGGGGATACAACATCAGTCGTTCCAACACTCTACTGGGGAAGAGGGAATCATCCAACTTCAGGAGAGAGCATAACTCTGGTGGGGAATCTCAATTCCGCTGGAGACTTTACTGGGGAAACACGAGCTTCGGCACCCGAAGACTTCTATGAAATCTGCACTTGTGACCCGGTGCTGGGGAAAGACGACATCATTCTTCGGTGCTTGGCTCAGCTGATGAGGTGACGTTCCCTTAGGATGCGTCTGCTTGGGGAAGAGAATCATCTCTGCGTGGGGAGACATATCAATGCTCACTATTTGCGTTCAGATTCTGCGGAGGAGAGACTACTGAACTCCGCTGGAGAAGGAGGACTCGCCCTGCTTCGGGGATGCGCATGGCGCATTTTCTGGAAGGTGCCACACCTGCAACAACACAAACAAACCGACAAGATACCCTCCTCAAAGGGGCCTATCCAGGTTATTATCTCGTGACAATATTCAATTAATTAATTGTTTCAACAATCAATGGGCCTAGGCCCGCAAGTTTATGTATGCGCATTTTATCAAAAAACATCGGCGTTTTCATTCACAAACAAAACAGATAAATGCTAAACAGACAAGTAGAATTGCTGAATAATGTGCATTTTATTGATGGTGAACCCCTGAATGGGCAAAAAAAATGTTTTACAACAGAGGCAAGCTCCTGGAATGAGGAAGCCGCACAAAAAGAAAACATAAATATACATCAGTATATACAAATGTCGGCAACGAGGCATCGACGAACACCATGAGTTGATCCCTCTAAGACCCACTCGACTTCGATACTTCTCCGACGCTTCAGCTTCGGAAGAGATTGATTCAGATGAACGGCCCTCAGGTCCTCCAAACCACTAAACAATGAAAGTCCACACGCGGAACGCAGTCATTTGCTTATTCAAATCCCTAACTTTTGCGTGAACCGCCCTTTACAAGTTTTCAGTTCACCGGGATACCCCTTTTTGCCGAAGCCGCCCAGTGTAGGTTTTCGACTTCGCGGGTGTACATTTTTTTCAGTATATCCCTAATTTTTGCCCGAACCTTTTATTCTGTTTTTGGTTCGCCGGGATGCCCCTTTTTTGCCGGGACTCTTTCTTTTTTGTCCAGCGGGTCTCTTTCAAGCAAAGTATTTTTTAACTGCGTCCGCGTTCACCGGGGATGCAAAATCTTCACCATCCATCGTGGATAACAACAAAGCTCCTCCTGAGAAGACCTTGCTGACGACATACGGCCCTTCGTAATTCGGAGTCCACTTGCCCCGGTGATCGGAGTGTGGCGGAAGAATTTTCTTCAGGACGAGATCACCCGTCTGAAAGCTTCTAGGACGCACCTTCTTATCATAAGCTTTCTTCATTCGGCTTTGGTACAGGCGACCAAATGCAATCGATGCTAACCTCTTCTCTTCCATCAGGCTGAGTTGGTTCAAGCGATTCGTAACCCATTCTGCCTCGTCGAGTTTCACATCAACCAAAACTCGTAAAGAAGGAATCTCCACTTCTAACGGTAGGACAGCTTCCATACCGTACACCAAGGAGAAAGGAGTTGCCCCGGTCGACGTACGCACCGTTGTACGATAACCGTGCAAGGCAAACGGCAGCATCTCGTGCCAATCTTTATACGTCACAACCATCTTCTGAACAATCTTCTTGATGTTCTTGTTGGCTGCTTCAACAGCGCCATTCATCTTCGGCCGGTAAGGAGACGAGTTGTGGTGTTCAATCTTGAAGCTCTGGCACAGCTCCTTCATCATCTTGTTATTCAAATTCAAACCATTATCAGTAATGATCTGCTCGGGAATTCCATAGCGACAGATGATGTCCTTCTTTATGAATCTAGCTACCACCTGCTTGGTCACATTAGCGTACGAGGCTGCCTCCACCCATTTGGTGAAGTAGTCGATAGCTACCAGAATGAAACGATGACCATTGGATGCAGTGGGCTCGATCTTTCCTATCATGTCGATGCCCCACATGGAGAAGGGCCAAGGGGAGGACATGACATTCAATGGGCACGGCGGCACATGAACTTTATCAGCATAAATCTGGCATTTATGACACTTCTTCGCGAATCTGAAGCAATCCGACTCCATAGTCAGCCAGTAATATCCTGCTCTCAGGATCTTTCTCGTCATGGCATGCCCGCCGGCGTGCGTACCAAATGTGCCCTCATGGACTTCTTCCATGAGCATACTCGCTTCTTTCTCATCTACACATCTGAGTAGCACGAGATCGTGGTTTCTCTTATACAGCACTCCATCAGGATTGAGATAAAAGTTTCCAGATAGCCTCCTTAGGGTCTTCTTATCCTGGGTTGACGCACCCGCGGGATACTCCTTAGTCATAAGGAAGGTCTGGATGTCGTGGAACCATGGCTTGCCGTCATTGGCATCCTCGATTGCAAACACAAATGACGGTCTATCAAAACGCGAAAGCACAATTCTTGGAGCCTCATTCCAATAATTAACCTTATACATTGAAGCCAGCGTGGCTAAGGCATCAGCCATCTGATTTTCATCCCTGGGTACATGATGAAGTTCCACTCGATCGAAGAACGGAAGCAGCCTCCTGGCATAATTCATGTACGGCACTAAATTCGCTTGACGAGTTTCCCACTCCCCTTTAATCTGATTGATTACAAGCGCTGAGTCACCATATACGTCTAGATTCTTGATTCTCAAATCAATTGCCTCTTCTAGACCCATGATACATGCTTCATACTCTGCTTCATTGTTGGTAACTGGAAACGTCAGTCTCGCAGTAAACGGGATGTGGGATCCGTGAGGAGTCGTGATGATAGCCCCGATACCAATTCCATAGGAATTAACTGCTCCGTCGAATATCAACTTCCACTGAGACTTCCTATCTGGCCCCTCATCGGGTAATGGCTCATCGCAATCCTTCGCTTTGAGAAACATAATGTCCTCGTCAGGGAATTCGAACTTCATCGGCTGGTAGTCTTCGATTGGCTGTTCGGCAAGGTAATCAGACAATACGCTTCCCTTAATGGCTTTCTGAGAGACGTACTGAATATCATACTCCGTTAACACCATTTGCCATCTGGCAATCCTGCCCGAAAGAGCCTGCTTCTCGAAGACGTACTTGATCGGATCCATCTTCGAAATTAGCATAGTGGTGTGGTTGAGCATATACTGTCGTAGACGTCTGGCAGCCCAGGCTAATGCACAACACGTCTTCTCCAGCATCGAGTATCGAGATTCACACTCAGTGAACTTTTTACTCAAATAATAAATGGCATGCTCCTTTCTGCCCGTCTCGTCGTGCTGACCGAGAACACACCCCATACTATTCTCCAGAACCGTCAGGTACATGATTAATGGTCGTCCAGCCACTGGGGGTATCAAGATTGGAGGTTCTTGAAGATACTGCTTTATTTTGTCGAATGCCTTCTGGCAATCCTTATTCCAAGTAATCGCCTGATCTTTCTTTAAAAGCTTGAACATCGGTTCACAAGTGGCCGTGAGCTGAGAGATAAACCTTGCAATGTAGTTTATTCGGCCCAAGAAACCACGAACTTCTTTTTCTGTTTTCGGCGTTGGCATTTCTTGGATAGCTTTTATCTTCGCAGGATCGACTTCAATACCTCGTTCACTAACGATAAACCCCAATAACTTTCCGGACCGCACTCCGAAAGTGCACTTGTTAGGATTCAGCCTCAGCCTGAACTTCCTAAGCCTTTCAAACAGCTTCAACAAATTGACCAGATGCTCTTCCTCCGTTTGGGACTTTGCAATCATGTCATCAACATAGACCTCGATCTCATGATGAATCATATCATGAAACAAAGTTACCATTGCTCGCTGGTAAGTGGCCCCTGCGTTCTTCAGACCGAAAGGCATTACCTTATAGCAAAATGTTCCCCAGGGGGTGATAAACGTCGTTTTCTCCATGTCCTCCGGTGCCATCTTAATCTGATTGTAACTGGAGAAGCCATCCATGAATGAAAACACGGAAAACTGGGTTGTGTTGTCGACCAACACATCGATATGGGGCAACGGGAAATCATCCTTAGGGCTCGCCCTGTTCAAATCCCGATAATCGACGCACATGCGTACCTTACCGTCTTTCTTCGGTACAGGCACTATGTTGGCGACCCACGGAGGGTAAGTGGTAACGGCTAGAAATCATGCGTCCAACTGCTTCTGGACTTCTTCTTTGATTTTTACAGCCATGTCTGGTCTCGTCCTCCTGAGCTTCTGCTTGACCGGAGGGCAATCTTCTCGCAACGGCAAGCGATGAACGACGATATCAGTGTCAAGTCCGGGCATATCCTCATATGACCAAGCAAAGACGTCACTATACTCTCGAAGCATCTCGACCAGTCTATGCTTGACATCACTCTGCAGCGCAGCCCCCACTTTGACATTTCTGACGAGCTCCTCAGAACCCAAATTTACAATCTCAATATCCTCCTCGTGAGGTAGAATAACCTTTTCCTCTTGTCTCAACAAGCGGACCAACTCTTCCGGAAGGTCTTCGTCTTCATCAATCTCATCCTCGGCTTGATAGATCGGGCAATCAAAGTCGTAGT
>OZ012735.1:499031951-499056933 GCA_963859935.3 Lathyrus sativus
AAATCAAATGGCTGACGCCCTGGCGACACTGTCTTCCATGTATAAGGTTAACTTCTGGAACGAGGCTCCCCGGATTGTTATCTCTCGGCTTGAAAGGCCTGCATTCATATTTGCCATCGACGAGGCTCCCGATGGTCAACCCTGGTACTTTGACATCCAGAATTTCCTGAAGAACAAGGAGTATCCGGCTGGGGCATCCAGTCGAGATCAGAAGACTCTCAAGAGATTGGCTGGCAATTTCTATTTGAATCCTGACGGTGTCCTATACAAAAGAAACCACGACTTGGTGTTGTTACGCTGTGTAGATGAAAAAGAGGCGAAGTTGCTCATGGAAGAGATACATGAGGGTACATTCGGTACACATGCTGGCGGGCATGCTATGACGAGAGAACTGCTGCGGGCAGGTTATTACTGGCTAACTATGGAAACAGACTGTTTCAAGTTTGCAAAGAGGTGTCATAAATGCCAAATTTATGCGGACAAGGTCCATGTACCCCCAAGTCCTCTGAATGTGATGTCATCACCATGGCCGTTCTCGATGTGGGGAATTGATATGATTGGCAAGATCGAGCCTACGGCATCAAACGGACACCGGTTCATCTTGGTGGCAATTGATTACTTCACCAAATGGGTGGAAGCAGCGTCATATGCCAATGTCACCAAGCAAGTCGTCGCCGGATTTATCAAACGAGATATTATCTGCAGATATGGAATCCCTGAGCGGATTATCACCGACAACGGTTCGAATTTGAATAACAAGATGATGAAAGAGCTGTGTCAGAATTTTAAGATTGAACATCACAACTCTTCTCCTTATCGGCCCAAGATGAATGGCACTGTTGAGGCGGCCAATAAGAACATAAAGAAGATTGTCCAGAAGATGGTTGTGACGTATAAGGACTGGCACGAGATGCTACCTTTTGCATTGCACGATTATCGTACGACGGTACGCACATCAACCGGGGCGACCCCTTTCTCATTGGTATACGAGATGGAGGAAGTGTTACCGTTGGAGGTTGAGATTCCTTCCTTGAGGGTTTTACGAGATGTCCAACTTGACGAGGCAGAATGGGTTAAGGATAGACTGAATCAACTCAGCTTAATGGATGAGAGGAGATTAGCTTCTCTCGCATACGGTCGGTTGTATCAGGGTGGGATGAAGAAAGCATACGATAAGAAGATATGTCCACGAAGCTTCTAGACGGGCGACCTTGTGCTGAAGAGGATCCTCCCGCCACAAACAGATCACAGGGGCAAATGGACCCCTAATTACGAAGGTCCATACATTGTCAGAAAGGTCTTCTCTGGAGGAGCCTTGCTACTATCTACCATGGATGGTGAAGACTTTACGTCGCCTGTGAATTCGGACGCAGTTAAAAAATACTTTGCTTGAAATTGACCCGCTGGACAGAAAAAAGAGAGTCCAGGCAAAAATGGGGCATCCTGGCGAACCATAAAAAATGAATAAAAGGTTCGTGCAAAAGTTAGGGATAAAATTAAAAAGATGTACACCCGCGAAGTCGAAAACCTGCATTGGGCGACTTCGGCAAAAAAAGGGTATCCCGGTGAATTGAAAACCCGCAAAGGGCGATTCACGCAAAAGTTAGGGATTGAAAAAGGAAGTGACTGCAGTCCGAATTTGATACTACATTGCTTAGTGGTGTGGAAGTACCTGGGGTTTCGTTTATCCAACACAATCTCTTCCGAAAATTGAATACCGGGAAAGCGCCAGAGTCAGGCGAGTCATAGGAGGATCAGCTCGTGATATTTGTCTGCACCACGTTGCCGACATGTGTACAAATTCGATTTGTATTTGTATTTTTATGCTTTTTGTACATATATGTATGTGTGTGTGCGTAACTTCCTCTTTTTCGGAGTTGCATCTGATGTACAAAGCTTCGCCTATTTACAGGCTCAATTAATAAAGCATGTTATCCAGTATTTGATGTTTGTGCTTTACTGTTTTGTATGTGGAAAACGCCGATGTTCCGATGAACTCGCATGTGCATAACTTTGCTGGCCCTTGCCAATAATTGCTAAAACTTTGAATTGACTGAAGTAATGTCGCGGAGGCTAACCCGAATAGATTTGGTTGTATAGATTTGTTTTGTCTCGTTTGTGTTTTGCAGGGTTCTCGCCCTTGAAGCGGACAATCAGTAAATGGTGGCCCCAACTAGAGGCCCTAGAGGAAGGACTTGACCTTATTTCCCCGCAGGTCGTACCTCATCCCCAGAGGTTGAGACGATGATTATCCCTTACCGAAGGAAGGATTAGTTTCCCCATAAGAGTATCCTCATGGATGTTGTCCATAGGACATCCCCAGCAAGTCGAGATCAGTATCCCATGCAGAGGTTATACTCCCCAGAGAGTCGAAGATGTGCGCATTCAATCCCCAGCTGGGAGGATTTCCATGGCGCATAACCAAGATAGTAGGTTCAGAAGGATTATCCACACCGAGGATGGGTTTCTTTCTCCTCCACAGGTCGTCATGCTTTCGTCAGGATGATTATCCCCAGCGGAGTGGTAGTTCCGAGTTTGTAAACTGTACCCAGACGGTTGTTCCCCAGAAGGGTTGCTTCCCCCCCAGCTGAGTCAATCTTCCCAGCAGGGTGTTATTCTTTCCTCCCAGTGGAAATCGATGTGTAATCTCTCCCCGGCAGAGTTGGTTGTATTTCCGACATTTATTTTGCCAGAGTACTTTGCGATACCCGTTCATCCCCAGCAGGGTGGTATTTGCCCTCAACAGCCGTGTTGAAGCAAGCTTGTCAGAGCTTCCCCAGCAGCCTGAACCTGCATTTGCATTTGCATACATTATCATGTTTGCATCTACCCAGAAAACGCGTAGCATTTCCATGCGGTATGGAGCATTACGTCATTGCCAAACATACGCATTTTGAAACATAAATCAGGGTGGTTAACCTTTTGCTTTCAGGTGTGTTTCTCAGCAGGAGTATGAAATTATAGTTCAGATCTATTACCAGACGATCGAGGTCTCACCGTGAGACATATGATGACACAGTTCTTGTTATCATTCCCCACAGAGTCACTGGTTGAAGTTTCCCTTATCCGACCAGCGGAGTGTTTTTCTTCAGGTTTGCTGTCGCGGCGGCATTACAGGGTTTCATGAATCAAAATTTCAGAAGAGGTCACTTGTTGTCGAAATGGGTGTCGGGCAGTTATTTTCAGAATATCCCCAGTGGAGTTAGCTACCACCGCGAACAGGCTAGGAAGCTATATCCAAGGTTATGTTTTCCCGTATGAAACAGGCGGATGAACTTTCCTGTATAAACCAGGCAGATGTGTTAGGTTTTCCGTAAGAATCAGGCGGATGAACTTTCCTGTAAGTATCAGGCAGATGTGTTATGCTTTTCCCGTAAGAATCAGGCGGATGAACTTTCCTGTATGAACCAGGCAGATGTGTTATATTTTCCCGTATGAATCAGGCGGATGAACTTTCCTGTATGAATCAGGCAGATGTGTTATGATTTTCCCGTAAGAATCAGGCGGATGAACTTTCCTGTATGAACCAGGCAGATGTGTTATGTTTTCCCGTATGAATCAGGTGGATGAACTTTCCTGTATGAACCAGGCAGATGTGTTATGTTTTCCCGTAAGAATCAGGCGGATGAACTTTCCTGTATGAACCAGGCAGATGTGTTATGTTTTCCCGTATGAATCAGGCGGATGAACTTTCGTGTATGAACCAAGCAGATGTGTTATGTTTTCCTGTAAGAATCAGGCGGGTGAACTTTCTTGTATGAATCATGAAAATGTGTTTTCCTGTATGAATCAGGCAGATAGAGCTTCCCGTATGAAGCAGGCGGATGAACCTTTCCGGTATCCAGATAGATGATTCTCCCATGATCGACAGAGTATGTGAGTTGTGTTCCGATATTTGACAAAAGTATTTTCCCCAAGGAAGTCGTCATAATTCCCTCGTGTTACTGTCCCCAGTAGAGTCCTCCTCAGAGTCGTTTGTAGGTTGGGACCAACGGAGGTAGCTACTATAAAGGTAGGCAGCGAAACGGTATTCAGAGACTTTTCCCGTATGGAACAGGCGGATGGATTTTCCTGTAATCAGGCAGGTGACTTTTCCCGTATGAAGCAGGCGGATGGAGTTTCCTGTAATCATGCAGATGGCTTTTCCCGTATGAAGTAGACGGATGGGGTTTCCTGTGTTCAGACAGATGACGTGCCTGTATGGATAGGCAAATGAGTTCCTTGTGATTAGACGGAAATGTTTCCCCAGCGAAGTCGTCAGGATTTTTCTGTGTTAACAGAATATAGCGTCCTAACATGGACCAAGTCTTATCCCCACAGTGTTAGAATCCTTTTTCGGGCTGATAAAAATAATCCCCAGCACGGTCGCTAATTGATCATTTTGTTGCCGTAACAACCGGATCCAGTCAGCAGATGTTGTTTTCCAAGCAGTTCGTGCAGTTTATTTCTGCGGTTGGCAAATTTCAGGGTTCTTTGTATTCAACCGTCTCGTACCTCGATTGTTTGAAGGTCGTTCGCTCTTCACCCAGTTGGGTCCAAGCCGTTTGAATAGGGGCAGTTGTTGCACCCTAAAATTTTCTCAACCTATTTCACCTGGTTTATGTTTCATTGCATTTCATTTGCATAGTTACATCATGTACATAATCTAATCATTTGCATAGCATAGCATATCAAGGCATCCAACAACGGATCAAGTGCCATTTTTATCTAAAGAAGCACATCAAGGGTTTTTATTCAAGCTTAAGACCATCCAAGTCATCAAGAAATGTTTGAAGCTTTGAGAAGTTTGAGGGTCAACCAGTGGACTTCTCTCCTAATTTGAGGTGTATTGAGGGTCATCAATGGGGGTATGAGATATGAATTGAGGGTATGGAATGTGTACAAAGCTTATGAAATGCCTAGAGAGTCATATTGAAGATGATACAAGTCATTGATTCAAGTACAAGAGCCACAGTTGAAGTGCAGTCAACTAGGGTTTCATCTGGGTCAACCCTAGGTCAATCCTAGGTCAACTGAGTGATTGAAGAGCATAAAGGCTTAATTAGATGTTGTGGGATTCATGAATTGATATGTTGATACATGTGTGGTGTTGTGCCAAGGATAAATCAAAGAGGATCAAGAGGGGGAGGAGTTGCCAAATTAGGGTTTCAGTGTAAAATCCCCTAATTTAGGCCTAACTTCCAAGCCAGATAAGTCAAAATGCAAGTTTCAAATGGATTCTTGGACAAAATGAAACTTGTATAGCTTCTCAATAGATTTAATTTGAGTACTATAAGTCTTCAAGAAGATCTGTAGAACTCAAGTTATGGTTCTTGCAAGTTATGGGTCATCAGAGGACACTGAAATTTATCTGTGAAAGTCACTTGACTTCCAAGCAACTTTTGCCCATCAAGGAGTTTTCAAATGGATTCTTGGCCAACATAAGAATTGTAGGGCTTGATCTTATCTTTAATTTTAGTACTAGAAGTCCTCAAGAATATTTGTGGAACTCACGTTATGGTCTTGGCAATCCAGGGGTATTTTGGGAAAGTTGAATTATAGGTCATTTTCCAACATAGGTCAAAATCTCTATCTTCCACTCCTCAAATGGAAAAATGTTCAACATGAGATGTGCTTAAAATGATGTTTTTGGGCTAGGTAAGAAGTCATGAGAGCTTGGAAAGGCTTGTATCACAAAATTGCAAAAATGGCCTAAGAAAAGGAAGAATTAAAGTTCATTAAAAAGTCAATTTTGTGATTTTTTGTTCTAAGGCCAAGATAGGGCATGTGATATATCAATTTGATCAGAAATGAGGTTTTAAAGACAATGGCAATATTACTTTTTCCATTTGAGGTCAAATCCAAAGGGTTGCATTTGATAGCTTCACACTTAAGTAACATATGCAAACTCATTCCTTGGATCAGCTACAAGGCTCTAATCAATCCTAACACATTCAATATGTCATGTGGTGAGAATTTGGATCAAAATCAAATGCAAACACAAGCTTTTATTTGGACTGTCATGAGAGTAGCATGAGATGAGATTTCCATGGCATGAGATATTGAACTTCTCATTGGATCAATCCAGAAGTTTCTAGAGCTTTCATCCATGCTCTATATAAGTATTAGAAGAGGTTCAAGGCATTGGTTGGTGCAGATTGAGAGATATTGGAGAGATTGAGTTTTGATTTTTCATCTTGCAAATCCAAATCGGTTACACAAATTGGAGAGGTTTCAATCCATTCTTTTGTACTCAGAAGCTTTACTTTGAGTTGGAGATTTATTCCAGATAGATTGCTGATCAAGATTGGGGAAGAATCGTGAGATAGCACTTTGAATTCATCTCTTGCAAGTCAGAATCGAGTTTGGTGATTCAAGAAGATTCAGTCCAATTTGATGCATACAGAAGCTTGATCATACATCATTGAAGCAATCTGGAGATTCTTGGAGCCTAATTTGAAGGATTGCTTAGTATGTTCACTCGATTTTTGCAGGTATGTAAATCTCATCCTATGACTTGATATAGGTATAATTTTTAGGGTTTATATGGTTAGATGTGATGTAGATCATTGCTAGGAGCTTTCTGGTAAAGAAATTCAAGGATTGGAGATAATTTTGTAGATGACACCATTTCTGTTCAGGGATGTATCTTGATGATTCTTGAGGTTTAAACTTAGTTAGATAGTGGAATTGATTCAGTGTAGCATGGTGATGATTCTAGGCTTCTCAATTTTAGGTTTGGTGGAGTTTGGATCATGAGCATTTTCTGGTGTGATCATCGTGTTTTGAGAAGGAGAGTGATTCAATGTCAATGGATAGCATGAGTGATTTCAGTGTGAAAAAACGATTTGAATGATGTTATTAGGGTTGAGTTTTGGTGAGGATCAATGGAGTTGTGTTTGGAGAAGGTGAAGGTCGCGACTCTGTTCATCCATGGCTTCTTTCTCCCTCCAAAACTCAAAGGTAGAAGAAGATGTCATCACCCTTGGATCAGTAGTGGACCTTTGACTCAACCATGATCTAACGGCCAGGGGGCGTGGAAATTTGTGAAGGTTTCTGAGTCCAGACCAAAGCTCACCGTTTCACTTAACATTCTTGGATGGGCTTAAGTATAACATGCTATTGACACCCCTTTCCCAGGCCCATTTGAGATTCACACATGAAAGAGTTGCTATTTACCACGAACTTTTTCCATTTTTCTTTGTTTTTTCATTTTATTTTCTGAAGTGAATTGGGCCTAGCGCGCGCTTCTTATACGCACCCCCCCCCCCCTTGAGCCGACTTGGATATTTGTACTGACATCAGTTGCTATTTGTCACGCCTCTTTTCCATTTTCTTATATTTTCTTTTTATTCTCATGTTATTTTAGGTTAATTAGAAAATTCACAATAAATTGAAAAAAGATCATTTTAGGGTGAGGATTTTTTCCTTGTTTTCCTTAGTGTTTCTAGAATTTAATAAAACAATAAAAACATTATTTAATGCATTTTATATTTTTTTTGTATATTTTACAATTTTATTGATTTTATTTTGCATTTGTTTGATACCTTATTTTTCTGAATTTGGTATGAGAGATTGGTGCATGATTTTTGATTGATTCTTGTGAGGTTGGTTAGATTAGGGAAGCATGTACCCTTAGAAATTTTATCACATTTTTTTGAATAAAATTTAGGTTAGTTTTGAATGATGAACTTTAGGGTGCTAGGATTAGGGTTTTACAACACTTAGGTATAGTTTAGGGCATAGTTTGGAGACTTAGGGTTTGATTTAGGCCTTGGGGTTTATGTGGGGTATAGGGTACATAGTTAGGTTCCCTTAGAAATTAATCTAGAATTTTATGATGAGTATTTCTATTTGATTTGATTTTTGCAACGTGTATGATGTTGGTGTGTTTCCCCCTTGGGCATTTGGCTTGTTTGCTTGGTTTGGGCCGTTATAATTGGGCTTGGGGCTTGAGTTTTGCTTGTTGGAGCTCATGAAGACATTGGAGATGATTGGAGACAAAGGATGGAGCTTGATGCATGAGATTCTTATCCTTGAAGGTTGCTCTTGAAGGCTTAGGAGATAGGAGATATAGGGAGAGCTTTAGATTAGACTAGTTTCTCCTTCCAAACATAGAGAGCTTCTTGTGCCTCTATTCGATCCTATGACACAAGGTCCCCCAAAGAAGTTCCATCCCTCCTTAGGAGGGATGTAGAGCATGCTTTGATTGGGTAGAACCTTGAGGATACCTTTCACTTGCTATGTTAAGATCTTAGTGATTTCCCTGGGTTGTCACTGAGCCTCTTAACATTTCAACTTCATCTATCATTAGTTGATCTTCTCCTGGAGTGGTGGCATTGAAGAAGGGAACCTATTGGAGAATAAAGTGCATTGGAGATTGATGAAGTTGAAGCTTGTGCCTGTCAAAAAGTTGGGTATCTGTTGAAGACTAGGGTCCTGCTGCTGTTTGAAGCTGTTTATTTGTTGGGGTTCATTGCTTGCCAGAGCTTGGAGATTTTTGGAGATAAGAGCTTATCTAAAGCCTGGGGATCACTGAAGAGTGAAGATAGGATCTTGCTGGAAGTTGTTACTGTCAACCTTTTTTGCTGTTAATCAACTGTAGCTGTCAGAGCTTGTTGCTGTTTCAACTGTTACTGTAGGAGCTGGTGTTGCTGTCAAAGCTGGTGCTGGATTTTATTTCCTTTTCTGTATTGATTGTTGGTTTGTGTAGCTTTCCCCTTAGGTTTGAAGTGAAGCTGTTTCACTTTGCCTATTGTTTTCCCAGGTTCGAGGTTGAGTGGGACTCCCTTGCCTCGCTTGTACTGCTGCATCTCATGCATTTTACTCTGTTATCCCTTAGGATCTCTGATTTCCTCTGTGCAGGAGGGAATTATGACAGACATTAGGATGTAACCCCTGCATGACAACATTAGGTTAGTCTTATCCTCTTTTCAACCCTAGGTTTTAGAATTTCTTTCTCTTCTATCTCAAAACAATTCAAACACAGTAATAAGGATAATCGATGTCGTACGCTACGAGCCTTAAGCTATTTGAGAGACGGTTACTGGATGGCCACTCTTCAGTAATCTGACTGCTTAGTGTGTTACCCTTAGGGTGACATACGACGTAGTCACCCTCAAATCATAGTCTCTAGTGCGTCAGAGATTGCGAACATCATCAAAAACAGTTCTTGCGTAAAAGACTGAAAACAAACATCAAAGTGTCATTTTTGCCCGCTTGGACTCTTAATCAGGAGAAAACCTTTTCAGAAAAATAAAAAACAGTCAGACAAATCTGTGTCTTCCGTAGCCCGAACTACGTTTGCTCTGATCTTTCGTGCTGTATGAAAGTACGTAGGCATAGGATGCCGTATCCTAGCGAGCAACCTTCCCACCTTCATCCGTAGTTAGGCGAACTACATTGACTCTGATTTCTCGTTCCAGACGGGAATACGTAGGCATAAAGTGCGATACTTTGCCGAGTCATTTTATTTTCTTTTAACCCCAGACCTTTAGAGTAGATAGAATAACAATCCGTACTAGAAAACAAGCGTGGATCCCATCGAGTACGACGGACGTGAGGGGTGCTAATACCTTCCCCTAGCGTAACCGACTCCCGAATCCAGGATTTGGTTGTGACGACCATTCCTTTCCCGTCTTTGCGTTAGGTTTACTTCGAGCGTTTCCTTTCCCTCCGTTGGGATAAATAACGCACGGTGGCGACTCTTCTGTCATAGCCGACGCTGATTTTCGCAGTAGCGACACATACATCATATAAATCATCATATAATCATATACAAATCACATAGCGCTCACAGTCATACTCATATTAATTCATCATATTATCACATATTATCACATATTAATTCATAATTATACTCGCGGTAATTCTCATACTATCGCCTATTAATCACATAAACTTCACAGTCATACTCATGTTAATTCATCATATTATCACATATTATCACAGTTACCCTCATGGTAATTCATCAAGAAAATTGCAGCATCAAAACATCAAGACATCACTGAACTAGAACATGATTCATTAATGAAACATATACACAATTGACATCTCAAACGTAATTAGATATAAAAATATTGGGAAACCAATTATCTTATCTATACTATGTTATAACCCTGTTCATTAGCTTTCCAACGCTTCGAACGGGGGCCAAAACGGACTTACGGATCAAACGTTACGTCCAAAACGATTTCGATAAAAAACATGAACAGTCGTGAAGTACAGCAAAACACTGTTACGCTCCAGAACCTAAATCAACCCAAAAAGTCCACACGATTCACTTCTCCAATGCCCCCAAAACATCTCTAAATCATCCCTAAGGTCTTACGGTAATAAAGGCATAAAACCTATAGTTTACTAGGCCAATCCCGTAACATATTCACGCCCTAAATCACATTTTTTCCTTCAATTACACCCTAAGGCATCCGAGTTACTCACTATCAAATATTCCTATCCCTTCAGGGTTAGACATATAACAATTCAAGGTTTTGGCCACGAAGGCCTACCTTTCCCTTTTCCCCAACGGATTCCAGGTTAGATTCACACTAATAGGTTTAGGCCACGAAGGTCAAAGATCACTATTTCTCATATCTATACTCTAAAAGTCAGGATACTTACCACTACACCACAACCATCAGGGTTCTCACTATCAAATTTCCCTACAGGGTTAGAGTCAAATCATAGTTTTTGGCCACGAAGGCCAAAAATCCCTTTTTCTCATTATTCGCCTCAAAACTCTTAAACCCTTAAATCAACCTTAAATACATTGAAAGTCACACATAGAAAATTATGAAAGGCTATACTCCTCATACCTTAGTTGTCGATCAAAGCATTCTCGATCTTTCAGGGAATCTCTCGAAGCTTCTGCCTCCAATCTTCTCCTCAGAGCTCTGGCCTCAATACTTTTTACGGTTAACAAAATGAATCCTAATTTCCTTCAGAATACCTTTTTTTCAAACCTAGTCTTGGGCCACACAATTGGGCTTTTCCGATAACACCCTTACTAACTCCTCTTAATGCCCAAATTACCCTTATTTCACTTATATTTATTTTAACTAATAATAATACTAATATTTCCATATTGTATACTATTAATTAAATGAATAATCCAAAAATCCATAATTTCCAATAATCCACAAAACCACCGAAAACCACCAAAATACGAATATTCTCAATTAAATAAATTAATTAAAATATTCCAATTAAATTTGGGGTGTCACAACTCTCCCCCACTTAAAATAATTTTCGCCCTCGAAAATCACCTCAAGGAAACAGAGTCGGATACGACTCCCTTATCTGATCCTCACGTCCCCAAGTCCAACTTTCTCTAGCTGGTCCTCTCAAAACTACCTTTACCAAGGCAATCTCTTTACCTCAAAGTTGCTTCTCGTTCATCAATCCGAACTAGCAATGCCTCAACAGTCAAATCATCTCTTACTTGTACATTGTAACACCCATTTTAATTATTTAGTCATTTTATTACTATTTTAATTATTATATGTTGGTGTGCCCTTTGGTGGGGGTGTGTTTGATGATGATTGGTGGGTGTCCCTGATATGGGAGGATTATTGGTGGTGAATTGGTGTGAATATAATAATAAAATAAATAGTAGTAATATGGTGGTATTATTATTATTATTATTATTATTATTATTATTATTATTATTATTATTATTATTATTATTATTATTATTATTATTATTATTATTATTATTATTATTATTAATTGTAGTAATATTATTAATATTGGAGAATATTATTATTATTACTATTATTATAACTATTAGTGGGAGAATATTATTATGATTATTATTATTATTATTATTATTATTATTATTAATATTATTGGTGGAGTATTATTACTATTATTATTAATATTATTATGGGTGAAATAATATTATTAATATTGCTATGTGTATTATTATTATTATAATGATTATTATAATTATTATTATTAGTAATATTATTTTTATTATTATTATTGGGATTAGAATTAAAAGAAAATAGAAGTGGAAGGGGTTATTAGGGATAGGAAGGAAGCAAGTTGAGAAGTCACGATAGATAGAACGTGAGAAGAGGAAATTGAGAGAAGAGCGAAGAAAGGAGCGAAGAACGGAGAAGAAGAGGAAAGGTCAGAATTGGCCAACCTTGGAGGAATTTGTCACCGATCAGAACAATTATCCAGGTAAGGGGGGAGAAACTGATTGGGATTGGTATAATGCATGAAATTGGGTAGAGGGGATTCCTTAACCCCGTAGGAATTTGATGATTATGATTGATATATGATATTATGTCTGTGTTTATGAATGTTGATGTGATTGAAGAGTTTTGTGCATACATTTTATGATGATTGTGGGATTCTGTGTAATTTCTGTAATATTAGTGATGAACACGAATTTATGACATTATGCATGTTGCTGTTGTTGTTGATGGTGATGAAATTCGTACATTGTTACGATGTTGGTGAGTTCCTGTATAACCTCTGTGGTTTGGATAATGACCATGAGTATTGGTGAGATTTTGTGTAACCTCTGTGGCTTGGGTAATGACCATGATATAGGTTCTGAGATATAGTTTAAGGAACAACTGATTAGAGTAGAGTGTGATGATTGTTGTTGATACTGATAGAGTGGTGTATTTGATGTTATGAGATTGGTGGAATCCGGTATAATTTCCGTAGTAATAGCGATGAGTATGAAATAGGTTCCGAGAGGACAAGAGATAGAAGTGGAGAAATAGGCTTGAATTTGAGCAAGATAATAGTTCCGGGCAGTAAGGGTGGGTTTTCGTATGATCATGGGGATTGTGTGATAGTGTATGATGGGTAGGATCACATTTAGGATAGAAACCCCTAAATTCCATGGTGTTGAAAAGTATGGTTATATGATATATGATGATATGATCTTTAAAAATATGTTGTTGGCTGTTATAATTGTCATATTATGGTAGGATTTCGAACTCTGAAACCGGGGCTTTTTACGAAATTGAAATCGGAGGTCCGGAAGGCCTCCAACGGTGGAAAACACAGAATTTTTTGCATTCTGCGCTGTTTGCGTCGACTCAAAGCTGTATATTGGTGAATTTTCTGTTTTGACGATTTTGGCCATAACTTTTGATCCGTAAGTCGGATTTAGTCCCCGTTCGAAGCGTTGGAAAGCTCTTGAATAGATCTATAACATGGTATAAATAATATAGTTATTTGCCAAATATTTTTATATCCAATATTTTTGGGGAGTCATTGTTTAATTAAATAGTAACTAAACTATGGATCGATTGAAATGATTTATTGATTATTTACTTGAGTTTAATTGTTGTGCACTTAGTGTGCTTGTGTGTATTGGTGGTATAATATATATAATGTATGGTGATGTGATTAGGAGGATCGTGTGCACTTAGTGTGCTTGAGTTTGTTTGTCGTGCATTGGTGTCGTACATATCATGGTGTTTGGTGGGATGAATCATTGCTCAGGAGGAGTGTATGTGATTCATCTGTGCTCCTTTATGGAGAATGGTGGGGATAGATCATATTTCAGTAGGAGCGTAAGTGATCTGTCGGGGATAGATCATATCTCAGTAGGAGCGTAAGTGATCTGTCAGGGATATATCATATCTCAGTAAGAGCGTAAGTGATTTGTCCAGGGTTCGATTGAATGAACCAATGAGTCGGTACCGCATGCATGGTGTTGTGTGGCATATTGCATTATTATATGTTATATGGATGTTTGAACAGTAGGTTCGTGATTGGTGTTGATGGGGTGAATATTGGTGTGTTTTACTACCTTTATTGCATGTATTAAATTACCGATATATTAATTTAATACGGGGTGATCATGTTTTCTCACCCCTTTGTTGTTGTTGTTGTGGTCTATGCTTCCCCAGAAGTATAGATAATCCAGGTACATAGATAGCTTGGATAGCGGTGTGCAAGTCGAGTCTTAGGATGCTCTGATACGTAACACGAGATATGAGTGTTTTATTTGTTTATGTTAAACTTGTTGAAAATCCTGTGACGTATCACATTTTGGTGAATTATAATAATAAAGATTTTATGTAAATCTGGCGGATGGCCGAGAATGTTGGAATAATAATTTTCGCTGTATTACTTTGAAAATAATGAATAAAGTATTTTTGATAACTATTGGCGATGTGATATCCCACTGTTTTTGTGAAAACTCTGATGTTTATTTATAATGTTTAGATTTTATTTAATTTGGAAAGTGGGGTGCTACATACATCATCCATCTGAATCACATGCGACGGATTTGGAATGTATTTCCTTAAC
Source organism: Lathyrus sativus (assembly GCA_963859935.3). Lineage (NCBI taxonomy): Eukaryota > Viridiplantae > Streptophyta > Magnoliopsida > Fabales > Fabaceae > Lathyrus > Lathyrus sativus. The sequence goes on from OZ012735.1 coordinate 499,046,214, forward strand.
AAAGAAATATGAAATACATCATGCAAATTCACAAGTGACAGCGGTAAGACAGTCTAACATGCTAATTCTCCCACGCTTCCGCTGCGCCACTCTGATACAGACCAACAAAACACGGTGTGAGCTTTCGAGACTTCAAAGCTCGACCAACACTAGTTACCAGCGTAACTCTCAAAACACACGATCTCCCCCTTGAAATTCAAGTGCTTTCCTCCTCTTATTATGGTAACTCTTCTGAAGACCCTGCGAAACATCCATCTTTTATTGGATCCTCTTGATCTTCTCAACCATCTCTTGCACAATCTCAGGTTCGAGCACATCACTCTCGCCTGACTCATATCAATACAAAGGAGCCCTACATCTCCTACCATACAAAGCCTCATACGGTGCCATTCTGATACTAGAATAGTAACTGTTATCATAGGTAAACTTAACCAACGACAAATAACTATCCCCTGATCCACCTTTATCCAACACACAAGCTCTCAACAAATCCTCTGAAGACTGGATAGTTCTCTCTGTCTGTCCATCTGTCCGCGGATGATAGGCAGAGTTCAACTTTAACATGGTATCCAAAGCGTCTGCAAACTCTTCCAAAATCTCGATGTAAATCTTAGATTTCTATCTGACACAATATTCAATGATATCTCATACAACTTCACAACTTCCTCAATAAACATCTCAGCTAGCTTCAACATAGAATGATTAATCCTCATTTGTATAAAATGAGCTGATCTAGTCAATCTATCCAAAATCACCTAAATTGAATTATATCTCTCTCACAGTCTTCGGTAAACCCGACACAAAATCCATGGAAATACTATCCCATTTCCACTTTGGAATATTCAACGGTTGTGTCAGACCCAACGGTCTCTGATGTTCAATCTTCAACCTCTGGCAAGTCTAACCAGCATATACAAACTCAACCACTTCTTTCTTTATCCCTGGCCACCAAAACAATTTCCTCAAATCCGGGTACCTCTTCATAGCATCGGGATGGATACTCAATCCACTTAAATTTCCTTCCTCAAGAATACTCTTGTTAAACTTAACAATATATGGAACACAAACTCTATCACGACATCTCATGATACCATTTCCATTAATCCAAAGATTAGTCCTTCGACTTTGATTCATCAATCTCAACCGATCTACCAACCCAAATCAGATTTTTGACCTCATCGAATCTCATCAAGAATACCACTAGTAAGGTCCAACATACTAAGCTTAACTCCATAAGAAGTATCTTTACAAACCAAGCTCATATCACGAAATTGCTCAATCAGTTCTAACTCTTTTACCATCATCATTGGTATATGCAAGATTTCCAAATTAATGCATCAGCTACCACGTCTGTTTTACTCGAATGGTAATTCAACCCAAAACCATCATCCTTCAGAAGTCCCAATCATCTCTTCTTCCTCACAGACAACTCATTCTGATCAAAGAAGTACTTTGAACTCTTACGATTACTACACATCTCAATTCTCGAACCAAATAAATAAAGCTTCCAAAGCTTTGACACACCCACAACAACAACCAACTCTAAATGATGCGTCATCTAATTCCTCTTATGCCCTTTAAGTTAATTTAAAGCATAAGCTAAACTTGCTGATGTTGCATTAACACACCTCCCAATCCCATCAATGAAGCATCACAATGTACCACAATGGTTCTGTCAGATTCAGCAAAATCAAACCTGAGTTGTTGTCAGTCTTCTCAAAAGCTCTTGAAACTTTTCTTCAAACTTTGCGTCCCAAAACAAAATCTTGAACCTTCCTAGTCAACTGTGTCAATGGCAAAGATAACTTGGAAAAATCCTTCAATGAATTCCAATAACAATCTGCCAACCCAAGAAAACTTTTAATCTCAAATACAAGTTTTTGGAGCTTCCCATTGCTATACAGCTCCAACCTTCGTCATATCAACCACAAACTTGCCCAAATAAGTATGGAAAATCCTGTTCATACTCTACAAACCCACATGGTGCATTAGTCACACCAAATGGCATCACGAAATACTCATGATGTCCATACCTTGTTTTAAAAGCAGTCTCCTGAATATCTTCAGCCTTTAGACGAATTTGATGATACCCAGTTCTCAAATCTATCTTACTGGACACACTTGCAATAACCAACTGATCCATCAAATCATCAATCCTTGGAAGTGAACACTTATTCTCGATAGTCACCTTGTTCACTTATCTATAGTCCACCCAAAGCCTCACAGAACCTTCTCAAGCAAATCTTCAAGTTGCCTTTTCAACTCTTTCAATCCCAATGCAGGCATACGATATAGAGCCATCAATATTGGACTAGTTCCAGGAACTAAGTCGATCCAACTCCACTTCGCGTTCCTACGCTAAATCACTTATCTCATCAGGAAAAACCTCCGAACAATAACAATTAATTGGCAAACCACCAACTTCCCCACTTTCATTAACACTCAAAATTTCCATTAAAATAAACATCTCAGCACAATCCTGCATCGACTTATCAAAACAATCTGTAAGCACTTAGCTTAACTCAAAGCAATTCACTGCTCACGCCATCTAAGCTTGCAAGACGCGTCCATCCCTCAAACATGACTCCGTCTACTATCAACAAGAGATTAAGGGTGATCAGTCCCTCAAGTTGTCAATAGACCGCCGAAATTCATGATGGGGCATAAACCATCTTTACCAAACCATAAGAACGTTCATCGACACACTGAGCCACCACTCCACACTTGAAACATCCTGGAGAAGCACAAGCTTCTCCCCCACTTGAATCATTTCCACTTCTGCAGACAAAGGTTAGAAAACAAACGTGTACCGATAGTGTTTTCACACACATGTCGCATACAAGCGAACAAACAACATTAAACAACTTGGTCGGACGGACCGACCAGCTCTGATACCACTAATGTAACACCCTTTTCTACCCCACAATTATTAAGGCAAAATAACACAGATATCAGAGTAAATTATTAAATTTCATAAAAACCCACCAAAAAGGGCGTACATTTCTCGATGTCTCAAAATAAGTCAATGCGTCGTATACAACGGGTTTTCTCAAAATACATCAAATTGCACAAAGCAGCGGAACTCAAAACATAACTCAAGGTTTTCCTCATATGGGAAGGTAAGCAAAATAACTCAATGGTATATAGTTTAACTCAAAAGAACCCAACCCGATGTCACATATCAGAGCAAGACCCTCTAAGTAAACCAAGAAGGCTAACGACTCAAAGACTTCAAAAATAATCCTCGACGGCGTCCACGACTAAACCTGGTCATCTGCACATTACCCACGTGGAGGTAACATTCAAACAGGCAGGGTGAGTAAAACAATTCATAAAAATCAATGTATGAAAATCAACATGTAAATGGCATCATAATCATATTCAACCTTCATATTCATCAATAGGCCTCGAAGGTCACAACATCATAATTTATACAAAAAGACTCATAAATGCATATACGACACAACTCAATGCATGTGGTACCAATCATCACAGCTCGATGGACACTGGGCCATCAACCCTCCATAGATCCCCATCAATAGGATCGATTCTACTTGAGAATCGGAGCACATCAAAATACTTCACATATACACAATGGGATTGGAGCCAAAGTAATCGAGGTCCTGAACCGAAGTCCGGGTGCACATGAATGCATGATGCACAGGTCACAAGTCATCCTCATAACAACATCATAGGTGCATCATCATTCATCATATTCATCATCACCAAACGTCATAGCTCATCATCATTATCATCATCATACGTCATGCCATCATAGTTCATCATAATAATCATCATCATACATCATGTCATCATATAATCATGATAATCATCATCATACATCATAGAAATCATCATATAATCATATAAAAATCACATAGCACTCACAGTCATACTCATATTAATTCATCATATTATCACATATTATCACATATTAATTCATAATTATACTCGCGGTAATTCTCATACTATCGCCTCTTAATCACATAAACTTCACAGTCCTACTCATGTTAATTCATCATATTATCACATATTATCAGAGTTACCCTCATGGTAATTCATCAAGAAAATTGCAGCATCAAAACATCAAGACATCACTGAATCAGAACATGATTCATTAATGGAACATATACACAATTGACATCTCAAACATAATTAGATATAAAAATATTGGGAAACCAATTCCCTTCTCTAATCAAGTAAAGGAATGACTAAGTAAAAATATAGGAGAAAGTGCATAAATATGCACTAATCACTCATCACGCTGGGAGCGCTTAAGCGTCTCCCCATGGACACAAACCTTAGGATCTATGACATTTTGATATTAATGATTATAGGAATACCTTCACGAATGTAATGAGAAAGATTTTAAGACAATGACAACGATAATTCTAAAATACAAAAGTGTAGAGACAAGTGTTTGACACTGGTTGGCTTGTAGATTTTTCTCAACCGGTACTCGTAATGTCTTGAAAACTCTTCGAATGGGGAGAAAAAGAGATAATTTTCTTATAGCATGATATATTTGAGATCATAGCCTATATATAGAATGATAATCATTTAAAATTCTCATTATTTCGAAATGGATTATCTTGACATCCACTTATATTTAAGCACATATTCAATTAAATAATTAATTATTAAATATAATTAATTATTTTATTTACTTACTCAACCGATTAAGATTCTTATATATATATATATATATATATATATATATATATATATATATATATATATATATATATATATATATATATATATATATATTTATATATATATATATATTTTTATATATATATATATATATATATATATATATATATATATATATATATATATATATATATATATATATATAGCGACAATTCAACTCGGATATCGTCTCAAGGATTCTTTTATGTGATTAATCTACCAAATTCGAAATGGAGGGGGAGTTGGTTTCGTTTCTGATCGGATAAATAAAGAAAATGCAATTAAGCGGTTAAAATAAGTGATTATCAAAATAAGTCAATCTACTGTTTTCGGTTCCGGCTTATCACGGGTTTCTACCTTACCAATTTCCTAAGCGATTTCGATCTCTATTCGATTCCTATGTCAATTAACGAGCGCAAAAGACATAAACTAGATTAACAATCCTATATTCCAAATTAAGCAAACGGATTAAGTTTTCGTGAGTTAAGCAAACACGAATTATAAACGCGAATTAACGACAAAGCGACGTAACGGCGAATAAATGCTAAGGATGCAATCATACGAATTTAACCAAAACAATTCTATAAACTAACAGATTAAGCAAAAGCAATTCATAGAATAGTGTTGAAAGAGAAACGAATTAGATTGATAAAGTAAAAACCTCAAAGCGTTGGAACGCGATTACAGCAGAATGACTCTAACGAATTAGCTCTCCATGGTTCTCTCAAAGCTCCGAATATATTTTTCGTGAAAATGTAACTAGGTGAACAGTAACACGAGTATTTTTCCTTTAAAAAGAAAGCAAATTCGGGTCATAACCCAACTGGGTCGAAAACATAACCCATACCCAATACATGACCCAACACTAAAATAAAATTCTAATTTAGTAACTTCAAACGGAATTCCGGAATTTTGGGCTTCGAGTCTGACTTTGACTCCAACACGAAAGTCGTAGCTCTCTCTCTTAGCTTCCGACGATTTTTAGAAGGCCTCAAACGGATTTCCTGAACTGCAGTTATGATCGTTTCCGTGCAGACTGCTAAAGCTGAAAAATAAGTGCGGAAATCAAATTAAGCCAAAAATAAAATAAAATATAAAAACAAAATAAAACATAAAAATAATCAAGATAAAGTAAAGGAATGACTAAGTAAAAATATAGGAGAAAGTGCATAAATATGCACTAATCACTCATCACGCTGGGAGCGCTTAAGCGTCTCCCCATGGACACAAACCTTAGGATCTATGACATTTTGATATTAATGATTATAGGAATACCTTCACGAATGTAATGAGAAAGATTTTAAGACAATGACAACGATAATTCTAAAATACAAAAGTGTATAGACAAGTGTTTGACACTGGTTGGCTTGTAGAGTTTTCTCAACCGGTACTCGTAATGTCTTGAAAACTCTTCGAATGGGGAGAAAAAGAGATAATTTTCTTATAGCATGATATATTTGAGATCATAGCCTATATATAGAATGATAATCATTTAAAATTCTCATTATTTCGAAATGGATTATCTTGACATCAACTTATATTTAAGCACATATTCAATTAAATAATTAATTATTAAATATAATTAATTATTTTATTTACTTACTCAACCGATTAAGATTCTTAATATATATATATATATATATATATATATATATATATATATAATATATATATATATATATATATATATATATATATATATATATATATATATATATATATATATATATATATATATATATATATATATATATATATATATATATATATATATATATATATATATATATATATATATATATATATATATATATATATATATATATATATATATATATATATATATATATATATATATATATATATATATATATATATATATATATATATATATATATATATATATATATATATATATATATATATATATATATTATATATATATATTATATATATATATATATATATATATATATATATATATATTCATAGCGACAATTCAACTCGGATATCGTCTCAAGGATTTTTTTATGTGATTAATCTACCAAATTCGAAATGGAGGGGGAGTTGGTTTCGTTTCTGATCGGATAAATAAAGAAAATGCAATTAAGCGGTTAAAATAAGTGATTATCAAAATAAGTCAATCTTCTGTTTTCGGTTCCGGCTTATCACGGGTTTCTACCTTACCAATTTCCTAAGCGATTTCGATCTCTATTCGATTCCTATGTCAATTAACGAGCGCAAAAGACATAAACTAGATTAACAATCCTATATTCCAAATTAAGCAAACGGATTAAGTTTTCGTGAGTTAAGCAAACACGAATTATAAACGCGAATTAACGACAAAGCGACGTAACGGCGAATAAATGCTAAGGATGCAATGATACGAATTTAACCAAAACAATTCTATAAACTAACAGATTAAGCAAAAGCAATTCATAGAATAGTGTTGAAAGAGAAACGAATTAGATTGATAAAGTAAAAATCTCAAAGCGTTGGAACGCGATTACAGCAGAATGACTCTAACGAATTAGCTCTCCATGGTTCTCTCAAAGCTCCGAATGTATTTTTCATGAAAATGTAACTAGGTGAACAGTAACACGAGAATTTTTCCTTTAAAAAGAAAGCAAATTCGGGTCATAACCCAACTGGGTCGAAAACATAACCCAGACCCAATACATGAACCAACACTAAAATAAAATTCTAATTTAGTAACTTCAAACGGAATTCCGGAATTTTGGGATTCGAGTCTGACTTCGACTCCAACACGAAAGTCGTAGCTCTCTCTCTTAGCTTCCGACGATTTTTAGAACGCCTCAAACGGATTTCCTGAACTGCAGTTATGATCGTTTCCGTGCAGACTGCTAAAGCTGAAAAATAAGTGCGGAAATCAAATTAAGCCAAAAATAAAATAAAATATAAAAACAAAATAAAACATAAAAATAATCAAGATAAAGTAAAGGAATGACTAAGTAAAAATATAGGAGAAAGTGCATAAATATGCACTAATCACTCATCACGCTGGGAGCGCTTAAGCGTCTCCCCATGGACACAAACCTTAGGATCTATGACATTTTGATATTAATGATTATAGGAATACCTTCACGAATGTAATATAGAAGAAAAGATTTTAAGACAATGACAACGATAATTCTAAAATACAAAAGTGTAGAGACAAGTGTTTGACACTGGTTGGCTTGTAGATTTTTCTCAACCGGTACTCGTAATGTCTTGAAAACTCTTCGAATGGGGAGAAAAAGAGATAATTTTCTTATAGCATGATATATTTGAGATCATAGCCTATATATAGAATGATAATCATTTAAAATTCTCATTATTTCGAAATGGATTATCTTGACATCCACTTATATTTAAGCACATATTCAATTAAATAATTAATTATTAAATATAATTAATTATTTTATTTACTTACTCAACCGATTAAGATTCTTATATATATATATATATATATATATATATATATATATATATATATATATATATATATATATATATATATATATATATATATATATATATATATATATATATATATATATTTATATATATATATATTTTTATATATATATATATATATATATATATATATATATATATATATATATATATATATATATATATATATATATATATATATATATATATATATATATATATATATATATATATATATATATAATAGCGACAATTCAACTCGGATATCGTCTCAAGGATTCTTTTATGTGATTAATCTACCAAATTCGAAATGGAGGGGGAGTTGGTTTCGTTTCTGATCGGATAAATAAAGAAAATGCAATTAAGCGGTTAAAATAAGTGATTATCAAAATAAGTCAATCTACTGTTTTCGGTTCCGGCTTATCACGGGTTTCTACCTTACCAATTTCCTAAGCGATTTCGATCTCTAATCGATTCCTATGTCAATTAACGAGCGCAAAAGACATAAACTAGATTAACAATCCTATATTCCAAATTAAGCAAACGGATTAAGTTTTCGTGAGTTAAGCAAACACGAATTATAAACGCGAATTAACGACAAAGCGACGTAACGGCGAATAAATGCTAAGGATGCAATCATACGAATTTAACCAAAACAATTCTATAAACTAACAGATTAAGCAAAAGCAATTCATAGAATAGTGTTGAAAGAGAAACGAATTAGATTGATAAAGTAAAAACCTCAAAGCGTTGGAACGCGATTACAGCAGAATGACTCTAACGAATTAGCTCTCCATGGTTCTCTCAAAGCTCCGAATATATTTTTCGTGAAAATGTAACTAGGTGAACAGTAACACGAGTATTTTTCCTTTAAAAAGAAGCAAATTCGGGTCATAACCCAACTGGGTCGAAAACATAACCCAGACCCAATACATGACCCAACACTAAAATAAAATTCTAATTTAGTAACTTCAAATGGAATTCCGGAATTTTGGGCTTCGAGTCTGACTTTGACTCCAACACGAAAGTCGTAGCTCTCTCTCTTAGCTTCCGACGATTTTAAGAAGGCCTCAAACGGATTTCCTGAACTGCAGTTATGATCGTTTCCGTGCAGACTGCTAAAGCTGAAAAATAAGTGCGGAAATCAAATTAAGCCAAAAATAAAATAAAATATAAAAACAAAATAAAACATAAAAATAATCAAGATAAAGTAAAGGAATGACTAAGTAAAAATATAGGAGAAAGTGCATAAATATGCACTAATCACTCATCACGCTGGGAGCGCTTAAGCGTCTCCCCATGGACACAAACCTTAGGATCTATGACATTTTGATATTAATGATTATAGGAATACCTTCACGAATGTAATGAGAAAGATTTTAAGACAATGACAACGATAATTCTAAAATACAAAAGTGTATAGACAAGTGTTTGACACTGGTTGGCTTGTAAAGTTTTCTCAACCGGTACTCGTAATGTCTTGAAAACTCTTCGAATGGGGAGAAAAAGAGATAATTTTCTTATAGCATGATATATTTGAGATCATAGCCTATATATAGAATGATAATCATTTAAAATTCTCATTATTTCGAAATGGATTATCTTGACATCAACTTATATTTAAGCACATATTCAATTAAATAATTAACTATTAAATATAATTAATTATTTTATTTACTTACTCAACCGATTAAGATTCTTAATATATATATATATATATATATATATATATATATATATATATATATATATATATATATATATATATATATATATATATATATATATATATATATATATATATATATATATATTCATAGCGACAATTCAACTCGGATATCGTCTCAAGGATTCTTTTATGTGATTAATCTACCAAATTCGAAATGGAGGGGGAGTTGGTTTCGTTTCTGATCGGATAAATAAAGAAAATGCAATTAAGCGGTTAAAATAAGTGATTATCAAAATAAGTCAATCTCTGTTTTCGGTTCCGGCTTATCACGGGTTTCTACCTTACCAATTTCCTAAGCGATTTCGATCTCTATTCGATTCCTATGTCAATTAACGAGCGCAAAAGACATAAACTAGATTAACAATCCTATATTCCAAATTAAGCAAACGGATTAAGTTTTCGTGAGTTAAGCAAACACGAATTATAAACGCGAATTAACGACAAAGCGACGTAACGGCGAATAAATGCTAAGGATGCAATCATACGAATTTAACCAAAACAATTCTATAAACTAACAGATTAAGCAAAAGCAATTCATAGAATAGTGTTGAAAGAGAAACGAATTAGATTGATAAAGTAAAAATCTCAAAGCGTTGGAACGCGATTACAGCAGAATGACTCTAACGAATTAGCTCTCCATGGTTCTCTCAAAGCTCCGAATATATTTTTCGTGAAAATGTAACTAGGTGAACAGTAACACGAGTATTTTTCCTTTAAAAAGAAAGCAAATTCGGGTCATAACCCAACTGGGGTCGAAAACATAACCCAGACCCAATACATGACCCAACACTAAAATAAAATTCTAATTAGTAACTTCAAACGGAATTCCGGAATTTTGGG
>OZ012735.1:499057433-499200967 GCA_963859935.3 Lathyrus sativus
CTCCAACACGAAAGTCGTAGCTCTCTCTCTTAGCTTCCGACGATTTTTAGAACGCCTCAAACGGATTTCCTGAACTGCAGTTATGATCGTTTCCGTGCAGACTGCTAAAGCCGAAAAATAAGTGCGGAAATCAAATTAAGCCAAAAATAAAATAAAATATAAAAACAAAATAAAACATAAAAATAATCAAGATAAAGTAAAGGAATGACTAAGTAAAAATATAGGAGAAAGTGCATAAATATGCACTAATCACTCATCACGCTGGGAGCGCTTAAGCGTCTCCCCATGGACACAAACCTTAGGATCTATGACATTTTGATATTAATGATTATAGGAATACCTTCACGAATGTAATGAGAAAGATTTTAAGACAATGACAACGATAATTCTAAAATACAAAAGTGTAGAGACAAGTGTTTGACACTGGTTGGCTTGTAGATTTTTCTCAACCGGTACTCGTAATGTCTTGAAAACTCTTCGAATGGGGAGAAAAAGAGATAATTTTCTTATAGCATGATATATTTGAGATCATAGCCTATATATAGAATGATAATCATTTAAAATTCTCATTATTTCGAAATGGATTATCTTGACATCCACTTATATTTAAGCACATATTCAATTAAATAATTAATTATTAAATATAATTAATTATTTTATTTACTTACTCAACCGATTAAGATTCTTATATATATATATATATATATATATATATATATATATATATATATATATATATATATATATATATATATATATATATATATATATATATATATATATATATATATATATATATATATATATATATATTATATATATATATATATATATATATATATATATATATATATATATATATATATATATATATATATATATATATATATATATATATATATATATATATATTATAGCGACAATTCAACTCGGATATCGTCTCAAGGATTCTTTTATGTGATTAATCTACCAAATTCGAAATGGAGGGGGAGTTGGTTTCGTTTCTGATCGGATAAATAAAGAAAATGCAATTAAGCGGTTAAAATAAGTAATTATCAAAATAAGTCAATCTACTGTTTTCGGTTCCAGCTTATCACGGGTTTCTACCTTACCAATTTCCTAAGCGATTTCGATCTCTATTCGATTCCTATGTCAATTAACGAGCGCAAAAGACATAAACTAGATTAACAATCCTATATTCCAAATTAAGCAAACGGATTAAGTTTTCGTGAGTTAAGCAAACACGAATTATAAACGCGAATTAACGACAAAGCGACGTAACGGCGAATAAATGCTAAGGATGCAATGATACGAATTTAACCAAAACAATTCTATAAACTAACAGATTAAGCAAAAGCAATTCATAGAATAGTGTTGAAAGAGAAACGAATTAGATTGATAAAGTAAAAACCTCAAAGCGTTGGAACGCGATTACAGCAGAATGACTCTAACGAATTAGCTCTCCATGGTTCTCTCAAAGCTCCGAATATATTTTTCGTGAAAATGTAACTAGGTGAACAGTAACACGAGTATTTTTCCTTTAAAAAGAAAGCAAATTCGGGTCATAACCCAACTGGGTCGAAAACATAACCCAGACCCAATACATGACCCAACACTAAAATAAAATTCTAATTTAGTAACTTCAAACGGAATTCCGGAATTTTGGGCTTCGAGTCTGACTTCGACTCCAACACGAAAGTCGTAGCTCTCTCTCTTAGCTTCCGACGATTTTTAGAACGCCTCAAACGGATTTCCTGAACTGCAGTTATGATCGTTTCCGTGCAGACTGCTAAAGCTGAAAAATAAGTGCGAAAATCAAATTAAGCCAAAAATAAAATAAAATATAAAAACAAAATAAAACATAAAAATAATCAAGATAAAGTAAAGGAATGACTAAGTAAAAATATAGGAGAAAGTGCATAAATATGCACTAATCACTCATCACGCTGGGAGCGCTTAAGCGTCTCCCCATGGACACAAACCTTAGGATCTATGACATTTTGATATTAATGATTATAGGAATACCTTCACGAATGTAATGAGAAAGATTTTAAGACAATGACAACGATAATTCTAAAATACAAAAGTGTATAGACAAGTGTTTGACACTGGTTGGCTTGTAGATTTTTCTCAACCGGTACTCGTAATGTCTTGAAAACTCTTCGAATGGGGAGAAAAAGAGATAATTTTCTTATAGCATGATATATTTGAGATCATAACCTATATATAGAATGATAATCATTTAAAATTCTCATTATTTCGAAATGGATTATCTTGACATCAACTTATATTTAAGCACATATTCAATTAAATAATTAATTATTAAATATAATTAATTATTTTATTTACTTACTCAACCGATTAAGATTCTTATATATATATATATATATATATATATATATATATATATATATATATATATATATATTCATATATATATATATATATATATATATATATATATATATATATATATATATATATATATATATATATATATATATGTATATATATATATATATATATATATATATATATATATATATATATATATATATATATATATATATATATATATATATATATATATATATATATATATATATATATATATATATATAGCGACAATTCAACTCGGATATCGTCTCAAGGATTCTTTTATGTGATTAATCTACCAAATTCGAAATGGAGGGGGAGTTGGTTTCGTTTCTGATCGGATAAATAAAGAAAATGCAATTAAGCGGTTAAAATAAGTGATTATCAAAATAAGTCAATCTACTGTTTTCGGTTCCGGCTTATCACGGGTTTCTACCTTACCAATTTCCTAAGCGATTTCGATCTCTATTCGATTCCTATGTCAATTAACGAGCGCAAAAGACATAAACTAGATTAACAATCCTATATTCCAAATTAAGCAAACGGATTAAGTTTTCGTGAGTTAAGCAAACACGAATTATAAACGCGAATTAACGACAAAGCGACGTAACGGCGAATAAATGCTAAGGATGAAATCATACGAATTTAACCAAAACAATTCTATAAACTAACAGATTAAGCAAAAGCAATTCATAGAATAGTGTTGAAAGAGAAACGAATTAGATTGATAAAGTAAAAACCTCAAAACGTTGGAACGCAATTACAGCAGAATGACTCTAACGAATTAGCTCTCCATGGTTCTCTCAAAGCTCCGAATATATTTTTCGTGAAAATGTAACTAGGTGAACAGTAACACGAGTATTTTTCCTTTAAAAAGAAAGCAAATTCGGGTCATAACCCAACTGGGTCGAAAACATAACCCAGACCCAATACATGACCCAACACTAAAATAAAATTCTAATTTAGTAACTTCAAACGGAATTCCGGAATTTTGGGCTTCGAGTCTGACTTCGACTCCAACACGAAAGTCGTAGCTCTCTCTCTTAGCTTCCGACGATTTTTAGAACGCCTCAAACGGATTTCCTGAACTGCAGTTATGATCGTTTCCGTGCAGACTGCTAAAGCTGAAAAATAAGTGCGAAAATCAAATTAAGCCAAAAATAAAATAAAATATAAAAACAAAATAAAACATAAAAATAATCAAGATAAAGTAAAGGAATGACTAAGTAAAAATATAGGAGAAAGTGCATAAATATGCACTAATCACTCATCACGCTGGGAGCGCTTAAGCGTCTCCCCATGGACACAAACCTTAGGATCTATGACATTTTGATATTAATGATTATAGGAATACCTTCACGAATGTAATGAGAAAGATTTTAAGACAATGACAACGATAATTCTAAAATACAAAAGTGTAGAGACAAGTGTTTGACACTGGTTGGCTTGTAGATTTTTCTCAACCGGTACTCGTAATGTCTTGAAAACTCTTCGAATGGGGAGAAAAAGAGATAATTTTCTTATAGCATGATATATTTGAGATCATAGCCTATATATAGAATGATAATCATTTAAAATTCTCATTATTTCGAAATGGATTATCTTGACATCCACTTATATTTAAGCACATATTCAATTAAATAATTAATTATTAAATATAATTAATTATTTTATTTACTTACTCAACCGATTAAGATTCTTATATATATATATATATATATATATATATATATATATATATATATATATATATATATATATATATATATATATATATATATATATATATATATATATATATATATATATATATATATATATATATAGATATATATATATATATATATATATATATATATATATATATATATATATATATATATATATAGCGACAATTCAACTCGGATATCGTCTCAAGGATTCTTTTATGTGATTAATCTACCAAATTCGAAATGGAGGGGGAGTTGGTTTCGTTTCTGATCGGATTAAATAAAGAAAATGCAATTAAGCGGTTAAAATAAGTAATTATCAAAATAAGTCAATCTACTGTTTTCGGTTCCAGCTTATCACGGGTTTCTACCTTACCAATTTCCTAAGCGATTTCGATCTCTATTCGATTCCTATGTCAATTAACGAGCGCAAAAGACATAAACTAGATTAACAATCCTATATTCCAAATTAAGCAAACGGATTAAGTTTTCGTGAGTTAAGCAAACACGAATTATAAACGCGAATTAACGACAAAGCGACGTAACGGCGAATAAATGCTAAGGATGCAATGATACGAATTTAACCAAAACAATTCTATAAACTAACAGATTAAGCAAAAGCAATTCATAGAATAGTGTTGAAAGAGAAACGAATTAGATTGATAAAGTAAAAACCTCAAAGCGTTGGAACGCGATTACAGCAGAATGACTCTAACGAATTAGCTCTCCATGGTTCTCTCAAAGCTCCGAATATATTTTTCGTGAAAATGTAACTAGGTGAACAGTAACACGAGTATTTTTCCTTTAAAAAGAAAGCAAATTCGGGTCATAACCCAACTGGGTCGAAAACATAACCCAGACCCAATACATGACCCAACACTAAAATAAAATTCTAATTTAGTAACTTCAAACGGAATTCCGGAATTTTGGGCTTCGAGTCTGACTTCGACTCCAACACGAAAGTCGTAGCTCTCTCTCTTAGCTTCCGACGATTTTTAGAACGCCTCAAACGGATTTCCTGAACTGCAGTTATGATCGTTTCCGTGCAGACTGCTAAAGCTGAAAAATAAGTGCGAAAATCAAATTAAGCCAAAAATAAAATAAAATATAAAAACAAAATAAAACATAAAAATAATCAAGATAAAGTAAAGGAATGACTAAGTAAAAATATAGGAGAAAGTGCATAAATATGCACTAATCACTCATCACGCTGGGAGCGCTTAAGCGTCTCCCCATGGACACAAACCTTAGGATCTATGACATTTTGATATTAATGATTATAGGAATACCTTCACGAATGTAATGAGAAAGATTTTAAGACAATGACAACGATAATTCTAAAATACAAAAGTGTATAGACAAGTGTTTGACACTGGTTGGCTTGTAGATTTTTCTCAACCGGTACTCGTAATGTCTTGAAAACTCTTCGAATGGGGAGAAAAAGAGATAATTTTCTTATAGCATGATATATTTGAGATCATAACCTATATATAGAATGATAATCATTTAAAATTCTCATTATTTCGAAATGGATTATCTTGACATCAACTTATATTTAAGCACATATTCAATTAAATAATTAATTATTAAATATAATTAATTATTTTATTTACTTACTCAACCGATTAAGATTCTTATATATATATATATATATATATATATATATATATATATATATATATATTATATATATATATATATATATATATATATATATATATTCATATATATATATATATATATATATATATATATATATATATATATATATATATTATATATATATATATATATGTATATATATATATATATATATATATATATATATATATATATATATATATATATATATATATATATATATATATATATATATATATATATATATATATATATATATATATATATATATATATATATATATATATAGCGACAATTCAACTCGGATATCGTCTCAAGGATTCTTTTATGTGATTAATCTACCAAATTCGAAATGGAGGGGGAGTTGGTTTCGTTTCTGATCGGATAAATAAAGAAAATGCAATTAAGCGGTTTAAAATAAGTGATTATCAAAATAAGTCAATCTACTGTTTTCGGTTCCGGCTTATCACGGGTTTCTACCTTACCAATTTCCTAAGCGATTTCGATCTCTATTCGATTCCTATGTCAATTAACGAGCGCAAAAGACATAAACTAGATTAACAATCCTATATTCCAAATTAAGCAAACGGATTAAGTTTTCGTGAGTTAAGCAAACACGAATTATAAACGCGAATTAACGACAAAGCGACGTAACGGCGAATAAATGCTAAGGATGAAATCATACGAATTTAACCAAAACAATTCTATAAACTAACAGATTAAGCAAAAGCAATTCATAGAATAGTGTTGAAAGAGAAACGAATTAGATTGATAAAGTAAAAACCTCAAAACGTTGGAACGCAATTACAGCAGAATGACTCTAACGAATTAGCTCTCCATGGTTCTCTCAAAGCTCCGAATATATTTTTCGTGAAAATGTAACTAGGTGAACAGTAACACGAGTATTTTTCCTTTAAAAAGAAAGCAAATTCGGGTCATAACCCAACTGGGTCGAAAACATAACCCAGACCCAATACATGACCCAACACTAAAATAAAATTCTAATTTAGTAACTTCAAACGGAATTCCGGAATTTTGGGCTTCGAGTCTGACTTCGACTCCAACACGAAAGTCGTAGCTCTCTCTCTTAGCTTCCGACGATTTTTAGAACGCCTCAAACGGATTTCCTGAACTGCAGTTATGATCGTTTCCGTGCAGACTGCTAAAGCTGAAAAATAAGTGCGAAAATCAAATTAAGCCAAAAATAAAATAAAATATAAAAACAAAATAAAACATAAAAATAATCAAGATAAAGTAAAGGAATGACTAAGTAAAAATATAGGAGAAAGTGCATAAATATGCACTAATCACTCATCACGCTGGGAGCGCTTAAGCGTCTCCCCCATGGACACAAACCTTAGGATCTATGACATTTTGATATTAATGATTATAGGAATACCTTCACGAATGTAATGAGAAAGATTTTAAGACAATGACAACGATAATTCTAAAAATACAAAAGTGTAGAGACAAGTGTTTGACACTGGTTGGCTTGTAGATTTTTCTCAAACGGTACTCGTAATGTCTTGAAAACTCTTCGAATGGGGAGAAAAAGAGATAATTTTCTTATAGCATGATATATTTGAGATCATAGCCTATATATAGAATGATAATCATTTAAAATTCTCATTATTTCGAAATGGATTATCTTGACATCCACTTATATTTAAGCACATATTCAATTAAATAATTAATTATTAAATATAATTAATTATTTTATTTACTTACTCAACCGATTAAGATTCTTATATATATATATATATATATATATATATATATATATATATATATATATATAATATATATATATATATATATATATATATATATATATATATATATATATATATATATATATATATATATATATATATATATATATATATATATATATATATATATATATATATATATATATATATATATATATATATATATATATATATATATATATATATATATATATATATATATATATATATATATATATATATATATATATATATTATATATATATATATATATATATATATATATATATATATATATATAGCGACAATTCAACTCGGATATCGTCTCAAGGATTCTTTTATGTGATTAATCTACCAAATTCGAAATGGAGGGGGAGTTGGTTTCGTTTCTGATCGGATAAATAAAGACAAATGCAATTAAGCGATTAAAATAAGTGATTATCAAAATAAGTCAATCTACTGTTTTCGGTTCCGGCTTATCACGGGTTTCTACCTTACCAATTTCCTAAGCGATTTCGATCTCTATTCGATTCCTATGTCAATTAACGAGCGCAAAAGACATAAACTAGATTAACAATCCTATATTCCAAATTAAGCAAACGGATTAAGTTTTCGTGAGTTAAGCAAACACGAATTATAACCGCGAATTAACGACAAAGCGACGTAACGGCGAATAAATGCTAAGGATGCAATCATACGAATTTAACCAAAACAATTCTATAAACTAACAGATTAAGCAAAAGCAATTCATAGAATAGTGTTGAAAGAGAAACGAATTAGATTGATAAAGTAAAAACCTCAAAGAGTTGGAACGCGATTACAGCAGAATGACTCTAACGAATTAGCTCTCTATGGTTCTCTCAAAGCTCCGAATGTATTTTTCAGGAAAATGTAACTAGGTGAACAGTAACACGAGAATTTTTCCTTTAAAAAGAAAGCAAATTCGGGTCATAACCCAACTGGGTCGAAAACATAACCCAGACCCAATACATGACCCAACACTAAA
The DNA here is from genome assembly GCA_963859935.3 of Lathyrus sativus. Lineage (NCBI taxonomy): Eukaryota > Viridiplantae > Streptophyta > Magnoliopsida > Fabales > Fabaceae > Lathyrus > Lathyrus sativus. The sequence continues at coordinate 499,065,917 of OZ012735.1, forward strand.
ATAAAATTCTAATTTAGTAACTTCAAACGGAATTCCGGAATTTTGGGCTTCGAGTCTGACTTCGACTCCAACACGAAAGTCGTAGCTCTCTCTCTTAGCTTCCGGCGATTTTTAGAACGCCTCAAACGGATTTCCTGAACTGCAGTTATGATCGTTTCCGTGCAGACTGCTAAAGCTGAAAAATAAGTGCGGAAATCAAATTAAGCCAAAAATAAAATAAAATATAAAAACAAAATAAAACATAAAAATAATCAAGATAAAGTAAAGGAATGCCTAAGTAAAAATATAGGAGAAAGTGCATAAATATGCACTGATCACTCATCACGCCGGGAGCGCTTAACCGTCTCCCCATGGACACAAACCTTAGGATCTATGTCATTTTGATATTAATGATTATAGGAATACCTTGACGAATATAATGAGAAAGATTTTTAGACAATGACAACGATAATTCTAAAATACAAAAGTGTAGAGACAAGTGTTTGACACTGGTTGCCTTGTGGATTTTTCTCAACCGGTACTCGTAATGTCTTGAAAACTCTTCGAATGAGGAGAAAAAGAGATAATTTTCTTATAGCATTATATATTTGAGATCATAGCCTATATATAGAATGATAATCATTTAAAATTCTCATTATTTCAAAATGGAATATCTTGACATCCACTTATATTTAAGCACATATTCAATTAAATAATTAATTATTAAATATAATTAATTATTTTATTTACTTACTCAACCGATTAAGATTCTTATATATATATATATATATATATATATATATATATATATATATATATATATATATATATATATATATATATATATATATATATATATATATATATATATATATATATATATATATATATATATATATATATATTATATATATATATATATATATATATATATATATATATATATATATATATATATATATATATATATATATATATATAATATATATATATATATATATATATATATATATATATAGCGACAATTCAACTCGGATATCGTCTCAAGGATTCTTTTATGTGATTAATCTACCAAATTCGAAATGGAGGGGGAGTTGGTTTCGTTTCTGATCGGATAAATAAAGAAAATGCAATTAAGCGGTTAAAATAAGTGATTATCAAAATAAGTCAATCTACTGTTTTCGGTTCCGGCTTATCACGGGTTTCTACCTTACCAATTTCCTAAGCGATTTCGATCTCTATTCGATTCCTATGTCAATTAACGAGCGCAAAAGACATAAACTAGATTAACAATCCTATATTCCAAATTAAGCAAACGGATTAAGTTTTCGTGAGTTAAGCAAACACGAATTATAAGCGCGAATTAACGACAAAGCGACGTAACGGCGAATAAATGCTAAGGATGCAATCATACGAATTTAATCAAAACAATTCTATAAACTAACAGATTGAGCAAAAGCAATTCATAAAATAGTGTTGAAAGAGAAACGAATTAGATTGATAAAGTAAAAACCTCAAAGCGTTGGAACGCGATTACAGCAGAATGACTCTAAGGAATTAGCTCTCCATGGTTCTCTCAAAGCTCCGAATGTATTTTTCGTGAAAATGTAACTAGGTGAACAGTAACACGAGTATTTTTCCTTTATTAATAAAGCAAATTCGGGTCATAACCCAAATGGGTCGAAAACATAACCCAGGCCCAATACATGACCCAACACTAAAATAAAATTCTAATGCAGTAACTTCAAACGGAATTCTGGAATTTTGGGCTCCGAATCTGACTTCGACTCCAACACGAAAGTCGTAGCTCTCTCTCTTAGATTTCCGGCGATTTTTAGAACGCCTCAAACGGATTTCCTGAACTGCAGTTATGATCGTTTCCGTGCAGACTGCTAAAGCTGAAAAATAAGTGCGAAAATCAAATTAAGCCAAAAACAAAATAAAATATAAAAACAAAATAAAACATAAAAATAATCAAGATAAAGTAGAGAAATGCCTAAGTAAAAATATAGGAGAAAGTGCATAAATATGCACTGATCACTCATCACGCTGGGAGCGCTTAAGCGTCTCCCCATGGACACAAACCTTAGGATCTATGACATTTTGATATTAATGATTATAGGAATACCTTGACGAATATAATGAGAAATATTTTAAGACAATGACAACGATAATTCTAAAATACAAAAGTATAGAGACAAGTGTTTGACACTGGTTGGCTTGTGGATTTTTCTCAACCGGTACTCGTAATGTCTTGAAAACTCTTCGAATGGGGAGAAAAAAAGATAATTTTCTTATAGCATTATATATTTGAGATCATAGCCTATATATAGAATGATAATCATTTAAAATTCTCATTATTTCCAAATAGAATATCTTGACATCCACTTATATTTAAGCACATATTCAATTAAATAAGTAATTATTAAATAAGATTAATTATTTTATTTACTTACTCAACCGATTAAGATTCTTATATATATATATATATATATATATATATATATATATATATATATATATATATATATATATATATATATATATATATATATATATATATATATATATATATATATATATATATATATATATATATATATATATATATATATATATATATATATATATATATATATATATATATATATATATATATATATATATATATATATATATACTGCTCTGTCCCGCTCATCACACGGGGTCGGCCCAAACCATCTCTCCGTCGTGGAGGTCCTAGCTCATTGATTAGTTGTCGCGCGCGGATCAAAACGTGTGTTTTTGATGAAAACGTAATACAGCGTCAATTCAACTCGGATATCGTCTCAAGGATTCTTTTATGTGATTAAACTACCAAATTCAAAATGGAGGGGGAGTTGGTTTGGTTTCTGATCGGATAAATACAGAAAATGCAATTAAGCGGTTAAAATAAGTGATTCTCAAAATTAGTCAATCTATTGTTTTCGATTCCGGGTTATCACGAGTTTCTACCTTACCAATTTCCTAAGCGATTTCGATCTCTATTCGATTCCTATGTCAATTAACAAGCGCAAAAGACATAAACTAGATTAACAATCCTATATTCTAAATTAAGCAAACGGATTAAGTTTTCGTGAATTAAGCAAACACGAATTATAAACACGAATTAACGACAAAGCGACGTAACGACGAATATAAGCTAAGGATGCAATCATACGAATTTAATCAAAACAATTCTATAAACTAACCGATTAAGCAAAAGCAATTCATAAAATAGTGTTGAAAGAGAAATGAATTAGATTGATAAAGTAAAAACCTCAAAGCGTTGGAACGCGATTACAGCAGAATGACTCTAAGGAATTAGCTCTCCATGGTTCTCTCAAAGCTCCGAATGTATTTTTCGTGAAAATGTAACTAGGTGAACAGTAACACGAGTATTTTTCCTTTATAAATAAAGCAAATTCGGGTCATAACCCAAATGGGTCGAAAATATAACCCAGGCCCAATACATGACCCAATACTAAAATAAAATTCTAATACAGTAACTTCAAACGGAATTCTGGAATTTTGGGCTCCGAATCTGACTTCGACTCCAACACGAAAGTCGTAGCTCTCTCTCTTAGCTTTCCGGTGATTTTTAGAACGCCTCAAACGGATTTCCGAAACTCCAGTTATGATTGTTTCCGTGCAGACTGCTAAAGCTGAAAAATAAGTGTGGAAATCAAATTAAGTCAAAAATAAAATAAAATATAAAAACAAAATAAAACATAAAAATAATCAAGATAAAGTAGATAAATGCCTAAGTAAAAATATAGGAGAAAGTGCATAAATATGCACTGATCACTCATCACGCTGGGAGCGCTTAAGCGTCTCCCCATGGACACAAACCTTAGGATCTATGACATTTCACTATGCCAAAAAAGACCTTTAGCAGCGCTTTTTTTGGCCTTTAGCAGCGCTGCCAATAGTGGCGCTGCTAAAGGTAAAGGCAGCGCTTTTTTTCAATGAAAAAGCGCTGCTAAAAGCTCCCTTCAGCAGCGCTTTTTTAGCCCTTTCGCAGCGCTTTTGTAAGCGCTGCATAATTCCCCCAACCATCCCCCCCTTTAGCAGCGCTTTCAAAAAGCGCTGTCTTAGACCCCCCCCCCCCCCCCCCCCCCTTTAGCAGCGCTTTTGCAAGCGCTGCCTTAGACCCCCCCCCCCCCTTCCAAACCAATAGCAGCGCTTTTGTAGCGTAATATTTGTGATCTTTAGCAGCGCTTTTATGTAAAAGCGTTGTCTAATGTCCCAGTTTTTAAATTTTTTTTTTTTAAAATATTCACCCTGTTTTGTATATTTTACCAACAACCTGCTTATAATTCAGGCCTTTATTTCAACACTTTGGCCTTATAAATAAAATTCAAACTTTGGCCTTAAATATACAATTCAAACTTTGGCCTTATATGTACAATTCAAAACTTTGGATACGTTGTAACTCATGACTTTGTTCATAAACATTTTAATATACACATAAACCTGTTTAAATATGTTACAACAAAATTCGATCCTCAGAATTACAACAACACAAATACATTCAATTCACATATAATTACAAGTCTTCCAATCCGATAACTCTATACAATTCTCAACCCAAGAATAAATTGACACCATTCCTCTTTAATTTCTTCCAATTTTGCTTTCGTGTAAGTAGCGCACTTGAATTCATCATAATACTACATAATATAACATATCGAATAAGATTTAAGTTTAAAACTAATTACTCAGATGAAGTATCGGATAATTATCAAAATGAATCATATAACTTATATAATGAATTGATCCATACCAGGACTGGAATCTCAAGTTGACTAGAAAGAATAATTTCCCTCATAAAGCGCAATACAAAATATCCACAGTCAATACCATTGCGCTGCCGAGGACACTGTAAATGGAAAAAACAACCGAACATTTATCCGGATAAATAGTTTAAATAGTTTTATCAAGTAGAAACATGCGATAATATACCTCCATTCTGATCCAGTTGATGTTGTTAGCCTTACTTTTTGGCACCGTTGCATCTCTTTGTGCTCTGAATATTTGTATAACTCTAACATAATATAAACGCATATTTAGAACAATGTCACATAATAAAGAAAGATATATAATTAAAGACAACAATATATGTCATCACTTACGTATCAACAAAGTTCCTCAGATTTTCATATTTTGTTGTATCGCCATCCAATGAATCTATATAATACACTATTTCTTTCGTCGGATTAATTGCGATCAACAACCAATGTCCACTATAAAATAAGACAACATGGTTTAGACGGAAATGTTATATATATAGAAAGGGAAAAATCGAACAATTATAATAAATGAATTTAGAATAAAATCTAACCCATGGCCAGTGTTATATGGCAATAAGAACAACTTCTCCATAGTCGCGCGCATAAATCTCTGCACTGTGTACTCTTTGACTGTATCTGGTGACTGGTGTATTATACGTGAGTTGACACAGCTAGCAGATAAGAGTGCGAATATTGAAGTCAATTCATTCGGGACCAATAACTTGTCATACAAGAACCTAAAAAAACATAATCAACATTAGAATATTAAGTTAAACGAGCAAATTTTAAAATGTTCAATTATTTAATTAAAATGGATCGAAGTACCTGATGTATGAATGCATAACACCGACGCCCAGTTAAGAATGGTTGAAAACCTGATCAAAATCCTCCTTAGCAATTATTTCGGGATATTCAAAACCGAAAATACCTGCCTCCATATGTATTTGACGGACGCCACCCTCAGGCACATCTGATGTTCCGACATATGTTTCAAGGCACATCCTAAATCGAGGAACAATTGCTTTTCTGGGAACCTTGGAAGTTTCAGGCATCTTACCCTTGCTGACTTGTTGCGACTGCTGATCATGAACCTAAAAGTCATATATAAGTTCAGTAATTAATATTGTATAACAAGATAGTCATGTAACTGTAGTAGTACCTGTTTCTTCGATGCAGCTGAATCGGTATCCCGCACAATAATTCTATCATCTTTTGATTTGGATTTTGTAGGAGTCTAAGATCATCATGTAAATAAGAAAATGTAGATGTAAGAATAAATTTCATGTATGAATCATAAAACATTTGAGTATTAAAAAGTTCAACCTACCTCATCATCTATGCAAATCAGATTTGCCGGCCATGCCATATACGATCCTACTGCGTCTCCAACCACTGTTGCGCCTGAAATATCATCTGGTATAGGCAACAACACACTCCCCTCTAATGCAATATCAATAGATACTTTCAAAAATCTAGAAGGGAGCGGTTTGTGGTGAAGTAAGTCTCCCAGAAAGTTATGCACCTTTCCCTTGCCAACCATTCGATGAGTAGGTGACGATAAATATAGCCGGCAAAGTGAAATGCCCTAAGCAAATAATGATCAGTTAATGTGTCAATTAAGTAAAGTGTGCTAAATTAATTTCAATGTAATATATACAATTACCTCTGGAAGCTTCTGCGGACAACCGGTACTATCTTTGTCACTAGTAGCTCTACCCTCTGGAGTGCGTCTTTCTGCCATGTATCTCTCCTTATCCTTCTGTAATTCACGGATTTGCGCTTTCAATTCCTCCAAAGTCTCCATCACTTCTTTATTGGTTGGATTTTTTTTCTTTGGCTGCTTATACAGTTTGGATGGAGTGACACCAAATCCCTTACCCCTCACACGCCCAGAATACTCAGGAATATTCAGCACCCGGCTCAGTAAGCTCCTGCAATCATTGTCCTCGGCGGGAGTTATGGTCTGGGACAGAGTCTCCTGAAATATAGATAAAAACATATATATAAATATATTACACACTTTTGATCAGTTACTGACAGAGATAACGTGGTACTTACACATTGTTCAAAGACTTGTTGAACTTCTTCCTGAACGACTCCATCTCGTCCCACACGGGCAGCCTTCCATACAACATGGTCCGGAAGAGATGTCGCATCACTCTTCTCCTCTTCCAACTATGCATTAAGACGGATAATAAAGCATTGTATCCTATTATATATACTTACTATTTTTTGTAAATATATCATATTAAAGCATTTATATGTACTTACTATTTTTTGTTCCAATTGTGCATATCCCAACCGGCCCTTTCTGTATGGATATGCGGGATTTGATGCCCGTTGACGATTTACGCCACTAACAACCTGAAAAAACATGATTATCAGAACTCCTGTACATGGAAGAAGTATATATACTATACATAGTTCATGATAAGTTGTACTTACTTCAAATTCTTTTGATCTTCGCGTTGCAACAAACGTCTCCCATTCTTCCTCCGAAATCAAACCCGCGTACTTCATCGGACGCTCTGAGTCAACAAAGTTTCCTTCAAAATCTTTTAGAAACTTGTTTGTTAAAAACGCTCTAAATCCCCTCAAGCGTTTTCCGGCCAATTGAATACAATATTTTCTCCTACGATCTTCAATATTGAAAGATCTCTGCAAACAAACACACATACATATAACATGTTAGTATATTTAATTTAAAGACGTAAATGTCAATAATAATTAAACAATTCCAATATTATACCTGAATCTCGGTCCAAATCTTATCTTTAGCCGGTTGTAATGAAACAATTCTCCAATTATCGCAAGTAATCGGAACTTGCGAACGTACAAGTGCTCCGATGTAACTTGTTAGCAACGCACCGTTAGGCTCAACTAACTAATCTCTTTCATTCCAATGGACATCATACTTTACTCCTTTATCTCTCGCACGGATGATTTTTTTCATAATTGTTATGCCTCTTTTAATATCGCCTTCCACGTCTTTTGTTGTTTGTTTTCCATCATGTGATGTTTCCTCGTTGCTGGCCATAATATATATACCTGTAATTCAGAAAAACCAAAGTATCAAATGAATGACATGCAAATATGTAAATAACAAATATATACATAAGAAATGTGTAAATAAGAAAAACATGGTATAAATAAGAAATAACAAAAACATGGTATAAATAAGACATGTGTAAATAAGAAAAACATGTTACAAGTACCTTTAACATCTCTTTCTTTTTTTCATTGTAACGGGGTTTACTTGTCTCTTAACAACACGGACAGATGGATTGATCCAAATTCCCTCGTTATGATCATTTCTAATATATGATTCGTCCGCTCTAATATTCTCATCTGGATCATCTATAATATAAGATTCATTCTCAACATAAACATCCCCCTTTTCTCCAATGTTATCATCGATTACTTTGTTAGAAAAAAGAACTATAGACCATTTCGTACTTGTCGAATCAGTGACATAGAACACTTGTTTAGCTTGCGTGGCTAGAATAAAAGGCTCATCTTTGTACCCCACCTTATTAAGATCCACTTTCAAAAAACCTGATTTATCCATTTGTATGCCACTATTATTTTCAACCCACTTGCATCCAAAGATAGGAATCTGAAACTTCTCATAATCAAACACCCAAATGCGCTCGATAACCCCATAATACGAGGAAATGTGCATTGCTTCGGCAAGCACGGTGACACCACTATTTTGCATTGTACTTTTATCATCTTGTTCCTTGGTATAAAATGTGTATCCATTAATTGCGTATGCGCTATAAGAAAACACATGCAAACTTGGACCATATGCTAAACATCTCAACCTTTCTGTTATTGAAGCGGGATCAGAATAAAACTTTGAAAAAATATGCTCCTTGAACCATGTTATAAAACTTCAATTGTGCTCACGTACTATCCAATTTTCATTTCTATTCAGATTTAAACCTCGGAGAACGCCCTTGTGCATTTCAACATACGGCTCAACCTCAATGTCATTGTGCAGAACATACAAATGCACTTGCTCCCGTTCATCCCTTGAAACTGTCACAACTTTATTTCCAATTAACTGTTTACCATCTATTTTTTCAACAACATGAGATTTTGGGAGGCCAATGGATTGAACGTTGGACAAATATTCAGTACAAAACTCAATAGCTTCTTCAACAATGTATCGTTCAACAATACATCCCTCTGGTCGACTTCGGTTTTTCACATACCCTTTCAATATTATCATATAACGTTCAACAGGGTACATCCATCTCATATAGGCAGGTCCACACAGTTGTGTCTCTTTCACAAGATGAACAACTAGATGTACCATTATGTCAAAAAATGATGGAGGAAAATACATTTCAAGCTCGCACAAAGTAATAACTATTTCTCTTTGCAATGTTGGTAAGATCGCAGGATCTATCACCTTACTACAGATTGACCTAAAGAAAAAACACAATTTAGTTATTGCGCCTCTCACTTTTTTTGGCAAAATAGAACGTATACCTATTGGTAGAAAGTGTTCCATTATAACATGGCATTCATGTGTCTTTAAACTTTTTAACTTGAGGTCTTTCATAGAAACAAGTCTTCTAATATCTGAAGAGTATCCTTTTGGAACTTTAACTTCACTCAGAAACTTACACAGTATCTTTTTCTCCTTTCTAGATAGAGTATAGGCAGCAGGTGGTAGATATGTGTGGTTTCCTTTCTTCAAGGGTCCTAATTCATTCCTTATTACCATTGCTACCATGTCCTTTCTTGCTTTAAGGCCATCCTTAGACTTTCCTTGTATATTGAGTAACGTACCAATAACACTTTCAAATACATTTTTTTCAATATGCATAACATCAAGAAAATGTCTTACATACAACGACTTCCAATACGGCAACTCAAACAAAATTGACCTCTTCTTCCACCCACGCGTGACAAGCGTATGAGCAAAAGGCTTGCCAAACTTAGTACTCACATCTTTCACCTTTTCAAAAATTTGTTCGCCGGTCAATGTAGGTAGAGCTTTACGTTGTTCTGAATCTCCATTGAATGCTTTTCTCCACCCACGGTAGTGATGACTAGAATGTAAGAATCTACGATGACCAAGAAAGACATTCTTCTGACCAAATTCCAACCGCGTCCAATCTGTGTTTTCTTCACAGATAGGACACACACATTGACCTTTAATGCTATACCCCGATAGATTTCCGTATGCTGGGAAATCATTAATTGTGCCAAACACCATCGCCCTCAAATTGAAACTTTCTTTCCTATATCCATCATAAACCTCCACACCGTTCTCCCACAAACTCTTTTTAAGTCTTCGATTAGATGTGTCAGGTATACGTCTATGTCATTCCCTGGTTGTTTAGGGCCAGAAATTAACATAGATAACATCATGTACTTACGCTTCATACATAGCCATGGAGGTAGGTTATAAATCATAATAATTACAGGCCAGGTAGAATGTGAGATACTCTGCAGACCATGCGGATTCATTCCATCAGTCGATAATGTCAAGCGAAGGTTTCTAGCTTCTTCTCCAAAATCAGGATAATCATTATCAATTTTCATCCACTGTGGTGAATCTGCCGGATGTCGATACTTCCCATCTACAATTCTATCACCTGCATGCCAAGTCAGGTGTTTTGCATCTGTTTCACTACGAAACATGCGTCTGAATCTCGGAATTATAGGAAAATACCATAATACTTTTGCTGGTGACAATTTTTTCTTATACCGAGATACACCGCATTTAGGACACTCGTTTAATGATGCATATTCATTTCGAAACAAAATGCAATCATTTGGACAAGCATGTATCTTATCATAGCTCATGCCAATAGAGCATAACATTTTTTTAGCTTCATAGGTTCAATTGGGAAGAACATTATCCTCCGGAAGCATCTCTTGAAGTAGGGCTAACAACTCTGTGAAACTTTTATCTGACCATCCATTACCCGCCTTTAAATTGTACAACTTTAATACCGCGGACAATCTTGTGAAAGTAGTGCAGCCTTTATACAACGGTTTCTCTGCATCGCTTACCAACCTCTCAAACATCTTGGGACAATCTTGAAGATCTTCTTCAAGTGCTTCTGCAATCTCTTCGACTCAATCACAATCATATGTATCTCTGCCATTGTCCTTTGAAGCACATGTCGTATTATTCCGGGGTTCAACATTGTCGTTACTTATCTCACCATGTAATGTCCAACATGTGTAACTTCGATCAATTCCATGTCTCATTAAATGAGATTCCAACTGAACGGCGTCAACTCGACGCCCATAACAGCATCCTAAGCAAGGACATGTGATCCTACTGGGGTCTTTGGCGTGTTCAACAGCAAACTTAACGAACTTCGATACCCCATTCTCGTACTCTTTTGACAATCGATTACCAGACATCCATTTTTTATCCATACTAATTGAGTAATCTACACTAAACTATAAAAGTTAAATAAAACAGAGAATACCTGTAAGGAAATCACTAACTTCTAAGAATGCTACGCAATAGGATTCTTGGAAACGATCACAGCTTTGCTCTTCACAGGTAACCCCTATAGCAGACAAAATATAAATTTTATTAAAATCATATTAATAATTAACCAAGACAAAAATACTAGATAATCCACCAAAACAAATCATATTAAAAATACTAGATAATCCTTAAACCAAAATGACACCCTTACTAAATATTGAGAAATCCTAACTAAACATATAAAACCATAATAACATATCATATAATCATTGAGAAATCCATACTAACATATCAACATATAAAACCATCAACATATAAAACCATAATAACATATAAAACCATATTCATGTTGGCTACTCTCTTAAAAAATAGGAATTTCCAAACTATATTGAAAAAAAATATGCTCTATCAAGTTACATTAATATTTTTTAATTAATTAACTATTCATTTTCTCTCACTTTTCCCTTCCTTTTTTTATTCTATTCATTCTCCATTTGTACAACTTTTATCAATCTCTTCCATTCTTTATTCACCTTGCAAAACTATCTACCACCTAGCCATCACTTAACAACACTAACATTCATCATCATATAAACTCACCACTAATTTTCATTCTCCATTTGTACAACTTTTACACACTATCTTCACTTTTTTTATTCTATTCATCTCTCACTATCGACTAACCTTCAATATCTCACTATCGTAGTGTATTGGTTCTATTCACCTTGTTTCTAATTGTACTCTTGTTCTGAATTTATCAGTACATTGAATCAAAATATATAAAAACAACAAACAGTTCCCAGGGCAATTCATTAGTTTCAATCCAAACTCTTGTTTGTCAATCTAAAACATACAAAATATCCGTAACAATGACAGAGAGACTTAACATGTAGATTAAAATACAAAATATATAACATGCAACAGAGAGACTTAACATGTAGATATCCATACAACAAGATGACAGAAAATGACTTAACTTGATTGCATTCAAATAATAAAAACATATTCAGTTTGTCTTAAAGATTACAACAACAATGGTGAAAATATACGTAAAAAAGAAAACCAGAGTAAAACTTCAAATACCGTAACAATGGCGGAAATGCAATGCAGACGAGCAGAGGGACGGTGAACAGCTGCAAATGCAACAGACGAGGGCGACGGCGACGGTTGGACGGACGGCGACGGTTGGACGGCAACGGTGGTTTATAGGGCAACGCTCTTTGTTCGCCAGAGAAAAAGAAAGAAAGCAACGTAATATGACTGTTCTGTTTCTCATAAAAATTCTGGTGGGTATTTTAAATTAATTCTAATAAACCTATAGCAGCGCTTTTTAATAGCTTTAGCAGCGCTTTAAAAAGCGCTCTCAAAGACCTTCTAATGTAACTCATATAGCAGCGCTTTATGGAAAAAGCGCTCTCGTAGACCATACCTACAACAACGCTTTTTGGAAGCGCTGCCTTAGGACCCCCCCTTTAGCAGCGCTTTTTAAAAAGCGCTGTCTTTGGGCTGTCTTAGACCCCCCATTTGGCAGCGCTTTTTGGAAGCGTTGCCTTAGGACCCCCCTTTAGCAGTGCTTTTTAAAAAGCGATGTCTTTGGGCTGTCTTAGACCCCCCTTTTAGCAGCGCTTTTTAGAAGCGCTGTCTTAGGACCCCCATTTAGCAGCGCTTTCTGAGAAAGCGCTGTCTTTGGTTATCAATTTTTTTCTTTTTTTTTTATTCCTCTTTAGCAGCGCTTTTTCTAAAAGCGTTGTCTTTGTATGCGCTGCTAAATGTCATTTCTGGCGTAGTGTTTTGATATTAATGATTATAGGAATACCTTGACGAATATAATGAGAAAGATTTTTAGACAATGACAACGAGAATTCAAAAATATAAAAGTGTAGAGAAAAGTGTTTGACACTGGTTGGCTTGTGGATTTTTCTCAACCGATACTCGTAATGTCTTGAAAACTCTTCGAATGGGGATAAAAAGAGATAATCTTCTTATAGCATGATATATTTGAGATCATAGCCTATATATAGAATGATAATCATTTAGAATTCTCATTATTTCGAAATGGATTATCTTGACATCCACTTATATTTAAGCACATATTCAATTAAATAATTAATTATTACATATAATTAATTATTTTATTTACTTACTCAACCGATTAAGACTCTTATATATATATATATATATATATATATATATATATATATATATATATATATATATATATATATATATATATATATATATATATATATATATATATATATATATATATATATATATATATATATATATATATATATATATATATATATATATATATATATATATATATATATATATATATATATATATATATATATATATATATATATATATATATATATATATATATATATATATATATATATATATATATATATATATATACTGCTCTGTCCCGCTCATCACACGGAATCGGCCCAATCCATCTCTCCACCGTGGAGGGCCTAGCTCATTGATCAGTTGTTGCGCGCGGATTAAAACGAGTGTTTTTTATAAAAACGTAATACAGTGACAATTCAACTCGGATATCGTCTCAAGGATTCTTTTATGTGATTAATCTACCAAATTCGAAATTGAGGGGGGACTTGGTTTGGTTTCTAATCGGATAAATAAAGAAAATGCAATTAAGCGGTTAAAATAAGTGATTATCAAAATAAGTCAATCTACTGTTTTCGGTTCCGGCTTATCAAGGGTTTCTACCTTACCAATTTACTAAGCGAATTCGATCTCTATTCGATTCCTATGTCAATTAACAAGCGCAAAAGACATAAACTAGATTGACAATCCTATATTCCGACTTAAGCAAACAGATTAAATTTTCCTGAATTAACCAAACACGAATATAAACACGAGTTAACGACAAAGCGACGTAACGACGAATAAAAGCTAAGGGTGCAATCATACGAATTTAATCAAAATAAATCTATAAACTAACAGATTAAGCAAAAGCAATTCATAGAATAGTGTTGAAAGAGAAACGAATTAGATTGATAAAGTAAAAACCTCAAAGCGTTGGAATGCGATTACAGCAGAATGACTCTAAGGAATTAGCTCTCCATGGTTCTCTCAAAGCTCCGAATGTATTTTTCGTGAAAATGTAACTAGGTGAACAGTAACACGAGTATTTTTCAACACGAGTATTTTTCCTTTAAAAAGAAAGAAAATTCGGGTCATAACCCAACTGGGTCGAAAACATAACCCAGGCCTAATACATGACCCAACACTAAAATAAAATTCTAATGCAGTAACTTCAAACAGAATTCTGGAATTTTGGGCTCCGAATCTGACTTCACCTCCAACACGAAAGTCGTAGCTCTCTCTCTTAGATTTCCGGCGGTTTTTAGAACGCCTCAAACGGATTTTCGGAACTCCAGTTATGATCGTTTCCGTGCAGACTGCTAAAGCTGAAAAATAAGTGCGGAAATCAAATAAAGCCAAAAATAAAATAAAAAATAAAAACAAAATAAAATATAAAAATAGTCAAGATAAAGTAAAGAAATGCCTAAGTAAAAATATAGGAGAAAGTGCATAAATATGCACTGATCACTCATCACGCTGGGAGCGCTTAAGCGTCTCCCCATGGACACAAACCATAGGATCTATGACATTTTGATATTAATGATTATTGGAATACCTTGACGAATATAATGAGAAAGATTTTTAGATAATGACAACGATAATTCTAAAATACAAAAGTGTAGAGACAAGTGTTTGACACTGGTTGGCTTGTGGATTTTTCTCAACCGGTACTCGTAATGTTTTGAAAACTCTTCGAATGGGGAGAAAAAGAGATAATTTTCTTATAGCATGATATTTGAGATCATAGCCTATATATAGAATGATAATCATTTAAAATTCCCATTATTTCGAAATAGATTATCTTGACATCCACTTATATTTAAGCACATATTCAATTAAATAATTAATTATTAAATATAATTAATTATTTTATTTACTTACTCAACCGATTAAGATTCTTATATATATATATATATATATATATATATATATATATATATATATATATATATATATATATATATATATATATATATATATATATATATATATATATATATATATATATATATATATATATATATATATATATATATATATATATATATATATATATATATATATATATATATATATATATATATATATATATATATATATATATATATATATATATATATATATATATATATATATATATATATATATATATATATATATATATATATATATATATATATATATATATATATATATATATATATATATATATATATATATATATATATATATATATATATATATATATATATATATACTGCTCTGTCTCGCTCATCACACGGAATCGGCCCAATCCATCTCTACGCCGTGGAGGGCCTAGCTCATTGATCAGTTGTTGCGCGCGGATCAAAACGAGTGTTTTTGAAGAAAACGTAATACAACGACAATTCAACTCGGATATCGTCTCAAGGATTCTTTTATGTGATTAATCTACCAAATTCGAAATGGAGGGAGAGTTGGTTTGGTTTCTGATCGGATAAATAAAGAAAATGCAATTAAGCGGTTAAAATAAGTGATTATCAAAATAAATCAATCTACTGTTTTCGGTTCCGGCTTATCACGGGTTTCTACCTTACCAATTTCCTAAGCGATTTCGATCTCTATTCGATTCCTCTGTCAATTAACAAGCGCAAAAGACATAAACTAGATTGCCAATCCTATATTCAAAATTAAGCAAACGGATTAAGTTTTCGTGAATTAAGTAAACACGAATTATAAACGCGAATAAACGACAAAGCGACGTAACGACGAATAAAAGCTAAGGATGCAATCATACGAATTTAATCAAAACAATTCTATAAACTAACAGATTAAGCAAAAGCAATTCATAGAATAGTGTTGAAAGAGAAACGAATTAGATTGATAAAGTAAAAACCTCAAAGCGTTGGAACGCGATTATAGCAGAATGACTCTAAGGAATTAGCTCTCCATGGTTCTCTCAAGCTCCAAATGTATTTTTCGAGAAAATGTAACTAGGTGAACAGTAACACGAGTATTTTTCCTTTAAAAAGAAAGCAAATTCGGTTCATAACCCAACTGGGTCGAAAATATAACCTAGGCCCAATACATGACCCAACACTAAAATAAACTTCTAATACGGTAACTTCAAATGGAATTCTGGAATTTTGGGCTCCGAATCTGACTTCGACTCCAACACGAAAGTCGTAGCTCTCTCTCTTAGCTTTCCGGCAATTTTTAGAACGCCTCAAACGGATTTCCGGAACTCCAGTTATAATCGTTTCCGTGCAGACTGCTAAAGCTGAAAAATAAGTGCGAAAATCAAATTAAGCAAAAAATAAAATAAAATATAAAAACAAAATAAAATATAAAAATAATCAAGATAAAGTAATAAAATGCCTAAGTAAAAATATTGGAGAAAGTGCATAAATATGCACAGATCACTCATCACGCTGGGAGCGCTTAAGCGTCTCCCCATGAACACAAACCTTAGGATCTATGACATTTTGATATTAATGATTATAGGAATACCTTGACGAATATAATGAGAAAGATTTTTAGACAATGACAACGATAATTCTAAAATACAAAAGTGTACAGACAAGTGTTTGACACTGGTTGCCTTGTGGATTTTTCTCAACCGGTACTCGTAATGTCTTGAAAACTCTTCGAATGGGGAGAAAAAGAGATAATTTTCTTATAGCATGATATATTTGAGATCATAGCCTATATATAGAATGATAATTATTTAGAATTCTTATTATTTCTAAATGGATTATCTTGACATCCACTTATATTTAAGCACATATTAATTAAATAATTAATTATTAAATATAATTAATTATTTTATTTACTTACTCAACTGATTAAGATTCTTATATATATATATATATATATATATATATATATATATATATATATATATATATATATATATATATATATATATATATATATATATATATATATATATATATATATATATATATATATATATATATATATATACTGCTCTGTCTCGCTCATCACACGGAATCGGCCCAATCCATCTCTTCGCCGTGGAGGGCCTAGCTCATTGATCAGTTGTCGCGCGCGGATCAAAACGAGTGTTTTTGATGAAAACGTAATACAACGACAATTCAACTCGGATATCGTCTCAAGGATTCTTTTATGTGATTAATCTACCAAATTCGAAATGGAGGGAGAGTTGGTTTGGTTTCTGATCGGATAAATAAAGAAAATGCAATTAAGCGGTTAAAATAAGTGATTATCAAAATAAGTCAATCTACTGTTTTCGGTTCCGGCTTATCACGGGTTTCTACCTTACCAATTTCCTAAGCGATTTCGATTTCTATTCGATTCCTATGTCAATTAACAAGCGCAAAAGACATAACCTAGATTGCCAATCCTATATTCAAAATTAAGCAAACGGATTAAGTTTTCGTGAATTAAGCAAACACGAATTATAAACGTGAATTAACGACAAAGCGACGTAACGGCGAATAAAAGCTAAGGATGCAATCATACGAATTTAATCAAAACAATTCTATAAACTAACAGATTAAGCAAAAGCAATTCATAGAATAGTTTTGAAAGAGATACGAATTAGATTGATAAAGTAAAAACCTCAAAGCGTTGGAACGCGATTACAGCAGAATGACTCTAAGGAATTAGCTCTCCATGGTTCTCTCAAAGCTCCAAATGTATTTTTCGAGAAAATGTAGCTAGGTGAACAGTAACACGAGTATTTTTCCTTTAAAAAGAAAGCAAATTCGGTTCATAACCCAACTGGGTCGAAAACATAACCCAGGCCCAATACATGATCCAACACTAAAATAAAATTCTAATACGGTAACTTCAAATGGAATTCTGGAATTTTGGGCTCCGAATCCGACTTCGACTCCAACACGAAAGTCGTAGCTCTCTCTATTAGCTTTCCGACGATTTTTAGAACGCCTCTAACGGATTCCCGGAACTCCAGTTATGATCGTTTCCGTGCAGACTGCTAAAGCTGAAAAATAAGTGCGGAAATAGAATTAAGGCAAAAATAAAATAAAATATCAAAACAAAATAAAACATAAAAATAATCTAGATAAATTAAAGAAATGCCTAAGTAAAAATATAGGAGAAAGTGCATAATATGCACTGATCACTCATCACGCTGGGAGCGCTTAAGCGTCTCCCCATAGACACAAACCTTAGGATATATGAAATTTTGATATTAAACATTATAGGAATACCTTGACGAATATAATGAGAAAGATTTTTAGACAATGACAACGATAATTCTAAAATACAAAAGTGTACAGACAAGTGTTTGACACTGGTTGGCTTATGGATTTTTCTCAACCGGTACTCGTAATGTCTTGAAAACTCTTCGAATGGGGATAAAAATAGATAATCTTCTTATAGCGTGATATATTTGAGATCATAGTCTATATATAGAAAGATAATCATTTAAAATTCTCATTATTTCGAAATGGATTATCTTGACATCCACTTATATTTAAGCACATATTCAATTAAATAATTAATTATTAAATATAATTAATTATTTTATTTACTTACTCAACCGATTAAGATTCTTATATATATATATATATATATATATATATATATATATATATATATATATATATATATATATATATATATATATATATATATATATATATATATATATATATATATATATATATATATATATATATATATATATATATATATATATATATATATATATATATATATATATATATATATATATATATATATATATATATTATATATATATATATATATATATATATATATATATATATATATATATATATATATATATATATATATATATATATATATATATATATATATATATATATATATATATATATATATATATATATATATATATATATATATATATATATATATATATATATATATATGTATATTTATTTATTTATTTATTTATATATATATATATATATATATATATATATAATATATATATATATATATAATATAATTTATATATATATATATATATATATATATATATATATATATAAAATATATATATATATATAATATAATTTATATATATATATATATATATATATATATATATATATATATATATATATATATATATATATATATATATATATATATATATATATATATATATATATATATATACTGCTCTGTCCCGCTCATGTCACGGGGTCCGCCCAATCAATCTCTCCGTCGTGGAGGGCCTAGCTCATTGATCAGTTGTCGCGCGCGGATCAAAACGAGTGTTTTTGATGAAAACGTAATACATCGACAATTCAACTCGGATATCGTCTCAAGGATTCTTTTATGTGATTAATCTACCAAATTCGAAATGGAGGGGGAGTTGGTTTGGTTTCTGATCGGATAAATAAAGAAAATGCAATTAAGCGGTTAAAATAAGTGATTATCAAAATAAGTCAATCTACTGTTTTCGGTTCCGGCTTATCACAAGTTTCTACCTTACCAATTTCCTAAGCGATTTCGATCTCTATTCGATTCCTATGTCAATTAACAAGCGCAAAAGACGTAAACTAGATTAACAATCCTATATTCCAAATTAAGCAAACGGATTAAGTTTTCGTGAATTAAGCAAACACGAATTATAAACGCGAATTAACGACAAAGCGACGTAACGACGAATAAAAGCTAAGGATGCCATTTTACGAATTTAATCAAAACAATTCTATAAACTAACAGATTAAGCAAAAGCAATTCATAGAATAGTGTTGAAAGAGAAATGAATTAGATTGATAAAGTAAAAACCTCAAAGCGTTGGAACGCGATTACAGCAGAATGACTCTAAGAAATTAGCTCTCCATGGTTCTCTCAAAGCTCCGAATGTATTTTTCGTGAAAATGTAACTAGGTGAACAGTAACACTAGTATTTTTCCTTTAAAAAGAAAGCAAATTCGGGTCATAATCCAACTGGATCGAAAACATAACCCAGGCCCAATACATGATCCAACACTAAAATAAAATTCTAATGCAGTAACTTCAAATGGAATTCTGGAATTTTGGGCTCCGAATCCGACTTCGACTCCAACACGAAAGTCGTAGCTCTCTCTATTAGCTTTCCGACGATTTTTAGAACGCCTCTAACGGATTCCCGGAACTCCAGTTATGATCGTTTCCGTGCAGACTGCTAAAGCTGAAAAATAAGTGCGGAAATAGAATTAAGGCAAAAATAAAATAAAATATCAAAACAAAATAAAACATAAAAATAATCTAGATAAATTAAAGAAATGCCTAAGTAAAAATATAGGAGAAAGTGCATAGATATGCACTGATCACTCATCACGCTGGGAGCGCTTAAGCGTCTCCCCATAGACACAAACCTTAGGATCTATGAAATTTTGATATTAAACATTATAGGAATACCTTGACGAATATAATGAGAAAGATTTTTAGACAATGACAACGATAATTCTAAAATACAAAAGTGTACAGACAAGTGTTTGACACTGGTTGGCTTATGGATTTTTCTCAACCGGTACTCGTAATGTCTTAAAAACTCTTCGAATGGGGATAAAAATAGATAATCTTCTTATAGCGTGATATATTTGAGATCATAGTCTATATATAGAAAGATAATCATTTAAAATTCTCATTATTTCGAAATGGATTATCTTGACATCCACTTATATTTAAGCACATATTCAATTAAATAATTAATTATTAAATATAATTAATTATTTTATTTACTTACTCAACCGATTAAGATTCTTATATATATATATATATATATATATATATATATATATATATATATATATATATATATATATATATATATATATATATATATATATATATATATATATATATATATATATATATATATATATATATATATATATATATATATATATATATATATAATATATATATATATATATATAATATAATTTATATATATATATATATATATATATATATATATATATATAAAATATATATATATATATAATATAATTTTTATATATATATATATATATATATATATATATATATATATATATATATATATATATATATATATATATATATATATAATATATATATATATATATATATATATATATATATATATATATATATATATATATATATATATATATATATATATATATATATATATATATATATATATATATATATATATATATATATATATATATATATATATATATATATATATATATATATATATATATATATATATATATATATAATATATATATATATATATATATATATATACTGCTCTGTCCCGCTCATGTCACGGGGTCCGCCCAATCAATCTCTCCGTCGTGGAGGGCCTAGCTCATTGATCAGTTGTCGCGCGCGGATCAAAACGAGTGTTTTTGATGAAAACGTAATACATCGACAATTCAACTCGGATATCGTCTCAAGGATTCTTTTATGTGATTAATCTACCAAATTCGAAATGGAGGGGGAGTTGGTTTGGTTTCTGATAGGATAAATAAAGAAAATGCAATTAAGCGGTTAAAATAAGTGATTATCAAAATAAGTCAATCTACTGTTTTCGGTTCCGGCTTATCACAGGTTTCTACCTTACCAATTTCCTAAGCGATTTCGATCTCTATTCGATTCCTATGTCAATTAACAAGCGCAAAAGACGTAAACTAGATTAACAATCCTATATTCCAAATTAAGCAAACGGATTAAGTTTTCGTGAATTAAGCAAACACGAATTATAAACGCGAATTAACGACAAAGCGACGTAACGACGAATAAAAGCTAAGGATGTAATTTTACGAATTTAATCAAAACAATTCTATAAACTAACAGATTAAGCAAAAGCAATTCATAGAATAGTGTTGAAAGAGAAATGAATTAGATTGATAAAGTAAAAACCTCAAAGATAGTGTTGAAAGAGAAATGAATTAGATTGATAAAGTAAAAACCTCAAAGCTGTGGAACGCGATTACAGCAGAATGACTCTAAGAAATTACCTCTCCATGGTTCTCTCAAAGCTCCGAATGTATTTTTCGTGAAAATGTAACTAGGTGAACAGTAACAATAGTATTTTTCCTTTAAAAAGAAAGCAAATTCGGGTCATAACCCAACTGGATCGAAAACATAACCCTGGCCCAATACATGATCCAACACTAAAATAAAATTCTAATGCAGTAACTTCAAACGGAATTCTGGAATTTTGGGTTCCGAATCCGACTTCAACTCTAACCCGAAAGTCGTAGCTCTCTCTCTTAGCTTTCCGGCGATTTTTAGAACGCCTCAAACGAATTCTCGGAATTCCAGTTATGATCGTTTCCGTGCAGACTGCTAAAGCTGAAAAATAAGTGCGGAAATCAAATTAAGCCAAAAATAAAATAAAATATAATAACAAAATAAAACATAAAAATAATATAGATAAATTAAAGAAATGCCTAAGTAAAAATATAGGAGAAAGTGCATAAATATGCATTGATCACTCATCACGCTGGGAGCGCTTAAGCGTCTCCCATTGGACACAAACCTTAGGATCTATGACATTTTGATATTAATGATTATAGGAATACCTTGACGAATATAATGAGAAAGATTTTTAGACAATGACAACGATAATTCTAAAATACAAAAGTGTAGAGACAAGTGTTTGACACTGGTTAGCTTGTGGATTTTTCTCAACCGATACTCGTAATGTCTTGAATACTCTTCGAATGGGGAGAAAAAGAGATAATTTTCTTATAGCATGATATTTGAGATCATAGCCTATATATAGAATGATAATCATTTAAAATTCTCATTATTTCGAAATGGATTATCTTGACATCCACTTATATTTAAGCACATATTCAATTAAATAATTAATTATTAAATATAATTAATTATTTTATTTACTTACTCAACCAATAAAGATTCTTATATATATATATATATATATATATATATATATATATATATATATATATATATATATATATATATATATATATATATATATATATATATATATATATAATATATATATATATATATAATATAATTTATATATACTGCTCTGTCCCGTTCATCACACGGGGTCGGCCCAATCCATCTCTCTGTCGTGGAGGGCCTAGCTCATTGATAAGTTGTCGCGCGCGGATCAGAAGGAGTGTTTTTGATGAAAACGTAATACAGCGCCAATTCGACTCGGATATCGTCTCAAGGATTCCTTTATGTGATTAATCTACCAAATTCAAAATGGAGAGGGAGTTGGTTTTGTTTCTGATCGGATAAATAAAGAAAATGCAATTAAGCGGTTAAAATAAGTGATTATCAAAATAAGTCAATCTACTGTTTTCGCTTCCAGCTTATCACGGGTTTCTACCTTACCAATTTCCTAAGCGATTTCGATCTCTATTCGATTCCTATGTCAATTAACAAGCGCAAAAGACATAAATTAGATTAACAATCCTATATTCCAAATTAAGCAAACAGATTAAGTTTTCGTGAATTAAGCAAACACGAATTATAAACGCGAATTAACGACAAAGCGACGTAACGACGAATAAAAGCTAAGGATGCAATCATACAAATTTAGTCAAAACAATTCTATAAACTAACGGATTAAGCAAAAACAATTCCTAGAATAGTGTTGAAAGAGAAACGAATTAGATTGATAAAGTAAAAACCTCAAAGCGTTGGAACGCGATTACAGCAGAATGACTATAAGGAATTAGCTCTCCATGGTTCTCTCAAAGCTCCGAATGTATTTTTTGTGAAAATGGAACTAGGTGAACACTAACACGAGTATTTTTCCTTTAAAAAGAAAGCAAATTCGGGTCATAACCCAACTGGGTCGAAAACATAACCCAGACCCAATACATGACCCAACACTAAAATAAAATTCTAATGCAGTAACTTCAAACGGAATTCTGGAATTTTGGGCTCCGAATCTGACTTTGACTCCAACAAGAAAGTCATAGCTCTCTCTCTTAGCTTTCCGGCGATTTTTAGAACGCCTCAAACGGATTCCCGGAACTCCAGTTATGATTGTTTCCGTGCAGACTGCTAAAGCTGAAAAATAAGTGCGGAAATCAAATTAAGCCAAAAATAAAATAAAATATAAAAACAAAATAAAACATAAAAATAATCAAGATAAAGTAAAGAAATGCCTAAGTAAAAATATAGGAGAAAGTGCATAAATATGCACTGATCACTCATCACGTTGGGAGCGCTTAAGCGTCTCCCCATGGACACAAACCATAGGATCTATGACATTTTGATATTAATTATTATAGGAATACCTTGACGAATATAATGAGAAAGATTTTTAGACAATGACAACGATAATTCTAAAATACAAAAGTGTAGAGACAAGTGTTTGACACTGGTTGGCTTGTGGATTTTTCTCAACCGGTACTCGTAATGTCTTGAAAACTCTTCGAATTGGGAGAAAAAGAGATAATTTTCTTATAACATGATATTTGAGATCATAGCCTATATATAAAATATTAATCATTTAAAATTCTCATTATTTCGAAATGGATTATCTTGACATCCACTTATATTTAAGCACATATTCAATTAAATAATTAATTAATAAATATAATTAATTATTTTATTTACTTACTCAACCGATTAAGATTCTTATATATATATATACGTACTGTTTTGTCCCGCTCATCACACGGGGTCGGCCCAATCCATCTCTCCGTCGTGGAGGGCCTAGCTCATTGATCAGTTGTCGCGCGCGGATCAAAACGAGTGTTTTTGATGAAAACGTAATATAGCGACAATTCAACTCGGATATCGTCTCAAGGATTCTTTTATATGATTAATCTACCAAATTCGAAATGGAGGGGGAGTTGGTTTGGTTTCTGATCGGATAAATAAAGAAAATGCAATTAAGCGGTTAAAATAAGTGATTATCAAAATAAGTCAATCTACTGTTTTCGGTTCCGGCTTATCACGGGTTTCTACCTTACCAATTTCCTAAGCGATTTCGATCTCTATTTGATTACTATGTCAATTAACAAGCACAAAAGACATAAACTAGATTAACAATCCTATATTCCAAATTAAGCAAACGGATTAAGTTTTCGTGAATTAAGCAAACACGAATTATAAACGCGAATTAACGACGACGTAACGGCGAATAAAAGCTAAGGATGCAATCATACGAATTTAATCAAAACAATTCTATAAACTAACAGATTAAGAAAAAACAATTCATAGAATAGTGTTGAAAGAGAAACGAATTAGATTGATAAAGTAAAAACCTCAAAGCGTTGGAACGCGATTACAGCAGAATGACTCAAAGGAATTAGCTCTCCATGGTTCTCTCAAAGCTCCGAATGTATTTTTCGTGAAAATGTAACTATGTGAACAGTAACACGAGTATTTTTCCTTTAAAAAGAAAGCAAATTCGGGTCATAACCCAACTGGGTCGAAAACATAACCTAGGCCCAATACATGACCCAACACTAAAATAAAATTCTAATGCAGTAACTTCAAACGGAATTCTGGAAATTTGGGCTCCGAATCTGACTTCCACTCCAACACGGAAGTCGTAGCTCTCTCTCTTAGCTTTCTGGCGATTTTTAGAACACCTCAAACGGATTTCCGGAACTCCAGTTATGATCGTTTCCGTGCAAACTGTTAAAGCTGAAAAATAAGTGCGAAAATCAAATTAAGCCAAAAATAAAATAAAATATAAAAACAAAATGAAACATCAAAATAATCAAGATAAAGTAAAGAAATGCCTAAGTAAAAATATAGGAGAAAGTGCATAAATATGTACTGATCACTCATCACCCTAGGAGCGCTTAAGCGTCTCCCCATGGACACAAACCTTAGGATCTATGACATTTTGATATTAATGATTATAGGAATACCTTGATGAATATAATGAGAAGTATTTTTAGACAGTGACAACGATAATTCTAAAATACAAAAGTGTAGAGACAACTGTTTGATACTGGTTGGCTTGTGGATTTTTCTCAACCGGTACTCGTAATGTCTTGAAAACTCTTCAAATGGGGAGAAAAAGAGATAATTTTCTTATAGGATTATATATTTGAGATCATAGCCTATATATAGAATGATAATCATTTAAAATTCTCATTATTTCGAATGGATTATCCTGACATCCACTTATATTTAAGCACATATTCAATTAAATAATTAATTATTAAATATAATTAATTATTTTATTTACTTACTCAACCAATTAAGATTCTTATATATATATATATATATATATATATATATATATATATATATATATATATATATATATATATATATATATATATATATATATATATATATATATATATATATATATATATATATATATATATATATATATATATATATATATATATATATATATATATATATATATATATATATATATATATATATATATATATATATATATATATATATATATATATATATATATATATACTGCTCTGTCCCGCTCATCACACGGGGTCGGCCCAATCCATCTCTTCGTCGTGGAGGGCCTAGCTCATTGATCAGTTGTCGCGCGCGGATCAGAAAGAGTGTTTTTGATGAAAACGTAATACAGCGACAATTCAACTCGGATATCGTCTCAAGGATTCTTTTATGTGATTAATCTACCAAATTCAAAATGGAGGAGGAGTTGGTTTGGTTTCTGATCGGATAAATAAAGAAAATGCAATTAAGCGGTTAAAATAAGTGATTATCAAAATAAGTCAATTTACTGTTTTCGGTTCCGGCTTATCACGGGTTTCTACCTTACCAATTTCCTAAGCGATTTCGATCTCTATTCGATTCCTATGTCAATTAACAAGCGCAAAAGACATAAACTAGATTAACAATCCTATATTCCAAATTAAGCAAACGGATTAAGTTTTCGTGAATTAAGCAAACACGAATTATAAACGCGAATTAACGACAAAGCGACGTAACGACTGTTGCACCCTAATTTTGGCCATAAGATCACACCTCCTTGTGTTCATTTCTTGCTTGTCTT
Organism: Lathyrus sativus; assembly: GCA_963859935.3. Lineage (NCBI taxonomy): Eukaryota > Viridiplantae > Streptophyta > Magnoliopsida > Fabales > Fabaceae > Lathyrus > Lathyrus sativus. Next base: position 499,093,278 of record OZ012735.1, read on the forward strand.
ATTTTACTTTTATAAGTATGTTTACCATGACTAACCAACGTGTGCAGATGCAGTGATTTCAAATGAGGATAATATTCATTCTCACAATTTAAATACTCCAAGACGTAGTCGGTTGGCCCTGCTTCAAAGATTTACGTAGTCATTTGAGGATTGATCATTGGTTTTGTGGCAAGAGGAATTTTGAGTTTTTGCAAATTTAAGATTTAAGTCCAAGCTACAAATTCCAAGATTGGGTGCATCATTACAAAGTTGAAGCCCATTTGGTGTCATTTATGAGAATTACTTATATTCAAGTTCAAAGGAGTCCGAACAAAATCCATCAAATTAATGTCAGGCTGTCTAAGCCGACCTTCATCAAGTTTTCGTTCAAGCTTCAAATTCAAGGATTATAAAGTGGTTCACAAAATCCTGAGTTCTTTTAACGAATTATATTTTGGATAAAGGTCGCAATATGAGTTTGTTCTTAAGAGGCATAGCAGAATTGCGTTAAGACTTTTAAATTCTTAAGTATAAAGAGAAGCCTGAGGCATGAGCTAATCCCAAATATTCACATGATGGATTTGGTCTCACATGTTCATATTGTGCTAATCGGTTTTCAAACCTCATTGGAAACTCAAAGTTCATCAAAATATCAAGCATTAAATCACACTTCAAGACTCACAACTTAAACTTATAAGTAAAAACTCGTTACAGCTTTGAGAAGCTCAAACCGTACAAGAAAAGATCTTTGGTTAAACTCATATTGCAAGACCTTACAGAATACAATTTAAGTTTTTATTACAAAAGGCACATCAACTATCAAAAAGAAAAGAAAGAAGGAAGTTTATTCATAAAAACAAGATTTACATTACAATCATTTTTCACTTTACAATGGAGCTTCATGAGCTTCTCTTTCTCAAGACCAATTACAATAACAGCAGAAACACTATGGCCAATGAGTTGTGTGAAACTATTCGCAGGGTGCGCTTCTCCCCCTGTAGCTTCCTTTGGACTTCATGGCCACCGCTCGCGTCGTTAGAAGGTCGCACTCTTCGCACCTGTTTCATGAAAATCACAGTAAAAGTTATAATTTCTCTTTACATGGGGAATTTCCAAGGTAATAGCATTACACATGCTAATAGTAGGTTACGAACATGCGGTACATGCTCAAAGAACTCACCGACGAATGAAACAGTGTTGTAATTATGTCCTGGGGGGACCATGTCCACTCCTTTGAAAGCTTGCAAGCCACCACTTTCCAAGATACTCCCTCTTCCCTCCGTCTCCTCCTACAAATGCAGATCAAAATAAATTTTAGCAGACCATTTACTCCTTAAAAGAGTAGAAGCAGCACTCTTGAAACAGAAAGATAACATGGCTGTAGCAGATGCTAAGCATGAACAGGTGCCAGTAAGAGACGCTCTAAAGCTATCACTAAGCTCGACGCTATAAGCACTGAGATTCTTCGAGAGCTTTCAAATAATAGACTGCAGAAGCCTGTTAAAGATAGACAAATTCAAGTTATTTCTTCGTGAGCAACTGGGGTATTTACTTAAACAAAGCAATGACGACAAAGTTATAACCGAAACAATAACGAAAATTACCTAATTTGCTAGCACGCCAGGTGACTTCTGGTCTAGGTTCTCGCAAAGTGATGGCAATTGATGCAACTAAGCACCATACTGTTATTGCTACTCAGGGCGGCGAAGTGTTCACTTGAGGATCCCATCGAGAGGGACAACTTGGGTACACTTCTGTCGATACACAACCCACGGCTCGTAGAGTATCTTTGTTGAAGTCCAAAATTGTTGTCGTTGCTGCAGCAAGCAAGCACAGTGTTGTAGCTTCTGATTTAGGTGAAGTTTTTTTTTACATGGGATGGCAATAGAGAGGGTCAGATTGGTTACGGCACCTCAAACTTAGCGTCTAACTACACCCCACATGTGGTTGAATCCTTGAAGGGAAAGACATTAACTGGAGTTTCTGCTGCAGAATATCACAATTGTTTTAGGATCTGATGGAGAGGTATTTACCTGGGGTCACCGACTTGTTACTCCAAAACGTATTGTGATTACTAGGAACTTAAAGAAAAGTGGAAGCACTCCTTTAAAGTTTCATCGCAAGGAACGACTTCACGTAGTTTCTATAGCTGCTGGAATGATACACGGCATGGCTCTTACAGAAGACGGTGCATTATTTTATTGGGTCTCCTCAGATCCTGATCTTAAATGCCAGCAGTTATATGCGACGTGTGGCAGACATATGGTGAGCATATCAGCTGGAAGGTACTGGACCGCAACAGCTACAGCTACAGCTCAAAATGATAATCTTAGACAGAGATCTACACCTAGCTTAAAAGGTCTTTGTGAAAAAGCAGCAGCAGAGTGTTTGATTGGAGCCACGAAATGCCATACAATTGCTTGAGATTGCTGATTCTCTTGAAGCTGATGATTTGAAGAAACACTGCAAGGACATTGTCATGCGCAAGCTTGATTACTTACTTTCAATTTCAACACATGCTGTAGCAAGTACCTTACTAAATATTTAGGCAAACCTAGAAGGGTTGTTAGACCAGAGATCATCCGAGGCATGGAGTTACCGTCGACTCCCTACTCCAACTGCTACACTCCCTGTTATCATTGACAGTAAAGAGGATGATAATAAGGTAGAATGCACCTTGTAACAGAGTGAAGGTTCAGAAAGTTAACAGAAAAGAACCGGCACGGGTGCAAGAAGTTACTCTAAGTTGTTCACTTCGTGACCTTGCTTAACATCGATAAATGGGCTGCAAAAGATAGCATTTCTTGCTGCCATATCTGGTAAGGGAGAACCTGTTCATAATAAGAAACAAGTGGAGAAAAGAAGTCTTGTATTAGCAATTTGCCCATCATCCGTTATGCAGAACTGGGAGAGTGAATCATGGTGCAAACCGTGATTTGATAGGCGACAAATTAGAAGCAAGTGGAGTAGAAGTACTCATTACCAGTTTTACCATTTACATTGCTGCAAAAACAGATTGGAACAGTTGAAGATTTGAAACACGGTGCGTACATCTTCGTTCCTTCAAACGAAACAGTTGGCTAGGATGATTCCAGTTGATCAAGCTAAGTGTGAAGTGAAGTTGCCTTCATCCGGTATTCCTTTTTGTGATATCGTATTTGCCCCTTGGTGTAGCCAGCTGCACAAAGTTAAACAGAAATCAAGACAATACATCTTTAAGGCAATGCTTAATTCTTCTTTCCAAATGAATTCAGACATGATTGAGCAAGTTCAAATAATTTCCAAAGCAATTTAGTACAGAAAAGGAAAGTTCATTATTACCTATCAACTTGATTTCCAACCTGAACGCTATAAAGGAATGCACATCTGAACCAAAAAGGGAGAGCCATTAGAAAGTTCACAGAAATCCACAAACAAATTCTAAAAAAAACACGATCTCAGACATTCACAACAAACCTCAGAAACTTCACAAAAATCCCCAAACAGAACCCTGAATATCTAAATCAAGGAGTGAGAGCTTACCCTGTTAAAAATTCCATCGGAGATCATTAAGCCACCGTCCGTCCTTCACAAGCCTCCACCAATTTCATCGCGGAAGCCACCGCGAGTTCATCCACTGCCAAACCTATTCGGACCCCTTCAACTCCACCGCGAAACCCCTTTGCTCTCCCGATCCACCATCAAGAAACCTGCAAAAGTGCATTTTAATTGTAAGTTCTGTTTGCTAACATTATTTGGTGTTGTTATTTGTAAAGAGAAGAACGAAGAATGGCGAAGCGGGAAACAGAGAAAGAGTCGGAAGCATTGACGGAAGAGGGGAGAAGATCGCGATCGGAGATCGGGAAGAGGGAGAAGACGGAGGGATTTTGAGAATTAAGGATCAAGTTGTTTGTTTTTTTGCTGTTTTACATTTTATTGTATCGTGTATGTTGCACCCACTATCACCCACCGTGCACCTCCACTCACTGCCATTCCCTTGCCACTTAATCTCATCTCACGATCTATATTAATCCTCACGGTAGACCTTCGTAGGGTTACCACACGGAATCATACGCCCAGTCCACTTAACCCTCCGTTAATTCACTTATCAGCGCTTAACTTTCCACCATCCCTCATTAATCCCTAATTAACCTAGTATTTAATATTTAACCCATTTATCTTTGAATCAGTTTTCATAAATTAGTTAAATTAACTCTAATCAATCTTTTATTTAAAATTAAAATAATGACAATGTAAATTTAATCTTAATTAATCTATTTACTTAAATCAACCTCTTAACTTACAAAATAAGTTTTTTAGCATAAAGCTTTTTTCTAATAGCAAGATATTTTTTTATAAAAATAATTTATTTCTAAACTAATTAATCTACAATTTGGTAAGTAGTGTAATAAAACTATTTGACTATCCTTTTTTTTGAATTCACATCTAGATTTTTTTTATTAACTCTTTTGAAATCAACTTCATCAATTAACTCCCTTTTTTTTATATAATAACTTAAACAAAAATAAAAAAAAACTATTTTATAACAAGAAATAATTTAATTAACTTGGGCTCACTTATTAAACTAAATTTTGATAAAGAAAACCTTTTAAGTTAGCAACTCAATTACTTCATAACCTTGATCCAATTTTCACTAAAACAAAATCAATTCATAAACCTTTCTTAAAAATCTAATAAACTAATATAACTCTTCTTAAAATTAATTCATAAAAACTCAACTTTTTCCTAAAACCAATATCCACCTAGTGTAATTAATTTCACCAATAATATAATTTTCTCATAATAATCAAATAATCTTTTTTTCTTAAAATTAACTTGTCATCTAAACTCCTCATTAAATTAGTAAAAAAAACCTAATCCACCCTTCAAAATAATTTCTCATAAAAAACAATCTCAATTCAACCTTTTCTCAAATCAAATCTCACCTAAAAAAGAATTAATCTATTCGATTAAAATCAATTCAATCCCGAATTAAAATCAACCAATGTCAATCCAATCGTGCATGCTCCCGCACATTCACATACACACTCACTCTCACACACTTCAGCGCTTTCATGCGTATGTGTATGGCTTTATCATTTCCGCAATTTATTTTACAGTAATTTACATTATCGTAATTTATCCCATCGCATTGCATTCGTCCAAAGGAAAATCCTACACATGATTCAACAATCGTGTGTAGTGCACTCACATTTGCATCATTCTCCCCTCGATCCTTGATCCCATTCAAGTCGATCACTTAAGATAGATCCTACCCCATAGGAGGACCTTGTCTTTTATCTTACAACATAGAAATAAACACAATATTCAAACAATCAACTCAATATTCAAACAATAGAGAAAGATGCCAAATCATCTTAAGCGAGATAGAATCTCCACCCCACAACAATACAATCAAGCCGTAGGAACTTTGCCTTAAGAAAAACAAAGGCACACTCGTCAAACAATTCGAGTACTTAAGCCATTTTCTTAAGACGATGCAAAGACTATTTCCTACACCTTGTGGCGGTTACATCTCCCTTAAAATGAAGACACATCTCTTCTCCTAAAATCAATCAATCAACTACCCTAAACCCGTAGGAACTTTGGCCACAGCCAAAGAACTCCTCAAACCCTTTAGGGTGAACTACAAAATACTCTGATTCCACTCCCCATAAGGATATGTAGGCATAAGATGCGATATCTTATCGAGTATACTTAGATATAAACCACTAGGGTCTTTCAACCATTAAGCAGATAAAACAATTAGCAATAAACAAACATAAAACAAGAGGTTCCTGTAGAGTACTACAGAAACTTAGGATGCTAGTACCTTCCCTAAGTTTAACCAACCCCCGAACCTAAAACTCTCTAGCTTGCATTTGCATTTCATTGTGGGAATTTCGATCTTTATCCCTTCCTTTGGACAAATCAAAGTTCAGTTGCAAATTGAATTAAAGATTCAAACTAATCAATAGTTTGGTATCCGAATTTCACCGCGACAGAAATGGCGACTTCACTGGGGACCCCTCTAGTGGGTTTCCCTATCTTATTTTATTTGTTTAATGCTTTATATATCTGCCTACTTGATTAGTTGTTTACATGCTTTCTCTTGTATCTCTTTTGGGATTATTTGTCTTTGAGTGGTGAGACAAAGTCCTACACCCGGACTTGAGAGAAATTAAGATAGGATGGTGATATATTCGAAGAGGCTTATAGGGAGTTGAATCCCGACTAAGTTGAATCGAGAATCCCGCTCAATTGAGGCCCTCTCGAAATAGTACTGTTGAACGAGTAATCGTGAAGACACTTACTATTTTCGACCTTGGAGCCTATGATATTGAGAACCGTAGTTACCTTAAACCCAACTTTGGCCTTTATTAGGACGTAGTGCGGGACTATGAGGGAGTACTCCCGAAATAGTGCTACGCAAAGCTACACTCAAAAGAAGTTCTCTTGAGAATATTATTAACCCCCGAGTTAGTTGGGAAGTTAACAATATCCGAAAGATGGCCTAATGACTTTGGGAACCTTTTTAGAACCTTGTTCTGCAGGTACAATCAACCATTAGTCCACAATCTTTGGGAATGGGTATACCCTTTGGCTCCATGCTCGTTGCAAACCTAGGTTCCCCCTTGTTTGTTTATCTTTGTGTGTCCCTATGTGCTTACTTGTGTTTGTTGCATCCATATAGCATCATATTACATTCGGTTTCATGGAATTCCTAGTTCATTTATAAACATTACAGAAACCAACATAGATTACAAAGAGAAAATATTTTAAAATATTCTTTTAAGAGTCCTAACTTGGATGACCTAAGGAAGTTAAGGGCAATGATTGAAGAATCAAGAATACACAAAAGACAAATACAAGATACTTCTAGATCCATAGAAGATCAAAAGACTTTCATCAATATTGAAGATCCAAGTAAACAAAGGGATTCCTCCCTTACTTCCAACAAGAACGAAAGAAGAGATGGAGGATTTATTTTCCTCTATCAATCTAATCTTTAGATGATGATTATGGAGAACCTATCTTCAAGAACATCCAGCTAGAAGAGCAAATCAACAAGCACGATGAAGGATTTCCTTAGGACATTCTTAGCTTTTATTTAGCTATTAAGTAAGGACTCTTATAAGGCTGTTTCCTTGTAATCCACTATCAAAATTAAAGATAATAAATACATTTTCTTTGGTATTCTGTAACGTTTATAAGAACTTGAAATCCATGAAACCTCTCATTTTTTCATAGCATTAGCATTTAGCATCTTGCATATGCATGTGTCTCTTCTCCGTTGCGTCCTCATCCGTCTTTCTGTCTTTGTCAGTTGACATCTCGACCATCTGACCAAGCTCGAAGTATTACCGAAGGATAGCAAAGAGAACAAAGATATGGATTCTATGACTGGCTTTAGAACAAGGACTAATCCGTTATTCGATCTACCCTCTGATAAGGTTCAACAAGTGGATATTCCTACACAACCTCAGCCTGTGCAAGATAACTTGGTCGTTCAAATTGATGGAAGAGTTTTTCCAGTTTCCACAGTGTATACCGAATCCTCAGAATGTTCATGCTAAGATGAAGATGGATGATCCTAGATTCATAGCAATGGAGAAAGAATTATGTGATTTTAAAGAACAATTGAATATAGTGAAAGAAGCTAATGCGTTTGATCTTGATGCTCGTGACCTATGTCTGGTTCCAGGCGTAATTATTCCTCCGAAATTCAAGATGCATGTCTTTGAAGTTTACAAGGGTGTTAGTTGTCCAAGATACCATTTGACGACATTTTGTCGAAAGATGTCTGCTCATGTTGATAATGACGAACTGATGATTCACTGCTTTCAAGAAAGCTTATCTGGGGCATCCTTTATTTGGTATATGAAACTACAAAGGAATCACATTCAGTCTTGGAGAAACTTAGCTGATGCTTTTGTGAAGCAATACCATTATAACTTGGACGTGGCTCCAAACAGTGATCAAATAGAAGGAATGAGTAAGAATGATGATGAATCTTTCAGGGAATATGCTCAGCGATGGAAAGAGTTGGCAGCCCAAGTTCGTCCACCACTTCCAGAGAAAGATCTAACCAAGATGTTTCTAAGAACGCTACCAGACTCTTATTATGTTAGGATGGTAGGCGCTGTACCATCAGATTTCTCCAAAATTATAGAAGTCGGAGTAAACATCGAGAATGCACTCAAGAGTGGAAGAATTCAGGATAACTTGAATGAACAAGCTAATGAAGAAATTTCAGTTGATAACTCCCTAGAGGAAAGAAGCGTTGATGTTAACGCAGTTAGGGATTCCTCTCAGCTCCTGTCAGATCCAGTTCCAGTACCTTACCCTCAACATCAGTATGAAGCGACTGCTCATCGCAAGCAGCGACTACCTCATAGGCGAAGAATGATATCTTCAGATCAACATCAGAATCGACAGGTTCGAAGAAAGTTTCAGAATCATAATGCACCCCTGAATATTTTGAAAGAAGAAACTCGCTGGTTTGATCTTATCCCAATGACCTACAGTCAACTATGGTCTTATTTTACTAGAAACTCAGTGATGACACCCAGAAAGACTAGAATCATGAAGTCTCACCCACCGTGGTTCAACTCGAACGCCAACTGTGAATTTCATGATGGAGTGTTGGGGCATTCGATTGAAGAATGCAAAGTTTTTCAAGAGAAAGTCCAAGAAATGATAGATGACGAAGTGCTGACTTTCAGAGGAGAAAGCCCGGTCATAAATGAAATATCGTTACGCTGATATAAGCGAAAACTCTGAGAAGGGCTCATCAGCTGTTTATTTTGTTTGCTTATGCGTACTTCCTTTTTATTTCGTTGATTAAAAGCATAATTGGCATGTAAGAACATGTTACTTTGAATAAGTGATGCAAAAAGTGTTTGTCTTGAAGAAACCCATTCGTTTCACTCTTAAAATGTTTTTCATAATTTTATAATGCCAACTTTACCCAATTTTTCTCAATTTGGTGAAGAATTGAAAGGAGGATGACGAATCAAAAATGTAAGGTCTCTCGATGTATGATTTTGAAAAAACCTACTAATGATGTGAGGCATTGTTTCAAACCTCCTAAATACCAAAGACGTAAGGAAGTTAAACCCTTTTTAACCCTTTCCAACCTCATTTTCTTTCACAAAAAAACCTGGGGCAAAGAAAACTTTTTTTAATCAGCTTGATTAAGCACCTAAATTTTCAAAGAGAGTAAACTTTTTTCAAATGGGTGGGTGCAAATATAATTTGACCCTTATTTCCTTTGTTTCACAAACCTTGAACTAAGCCCTGATACAACCTTCAAATTCCTAATTGAGATAGGGTTTACTACGAAAGCATACTCAACGAGATAACGTTTCCTGACTCCTATTGAGCTATGCTCAAATTTTGCTGGCTTTATAAAAAAAAAATCTATATCCTAACTAGTGGTTTCGACCACAAGTTATTGCGATATCTCTTTTCAGAACTTCAAGACAAACGTGTATTGCATTAATAGCTTCGAAATTAACATTTCTGACTTGCTAACATTGTTTGAACTAGACTTCACCTAAAGAAGATATTTCTGAAGACTCAGCCATAATACCGTCAATCAGAGCCAGTTACGTCGAGATTCAAGGAATCTCTCCAGGAGTTTGAAAATTTTGGGACGCCATATTTTCTGTAAAATCCTCTTAGGACGAATTCTTCTCATAACCAGTTGACTTGGGGCATCTGAGAAGTGAAGATTATCTTATCCATGTGCAACAAGCTATTGTTCTAAAATGGCGACTACCACTACTTTTCAACATTCTTCATGTCCCCGGTACTTTACTTCAGGTGGTAATGACATTCTTCGATGAAGCTTTTCAATGCAAGAGTTCCTAGTGATTTGCTCAACTTCACTTCCCCAATGAAGTAGATAATATTTTAATCCTCGATGATTTGCTTCACCAACTTCACACTCCCAGTGAAGTGGACGTGTCCTACTCCTCAATGGACCTTCTACAACGTCGATCTTCTCCAACATTAGTCTCTCCAGTAAAACGGATATTTATTTTATCCATGAAGTTTCTACAGTTATGAGCTTGATCCGCCTCTAGTGGATCTTTATCCTCGTCTTCAACAGGATAATCTTTCAGACTTATCAAGAGGTTATATCCCCAAGCGGAATGATCTCCATTCCCCAAGAGAAGCTTGTGAAGCTCTGAAACAGGATGGTGATCCCATATTTGGTTCTCCGTCTATCCCCAGTGATACTTCTATCTGTGAAGATTGGCCGAGATGTTTATCCTGAGACGCTTATCTCCGGTCGCCTCTTTCTAGTTGTTTTGCCAGCATCAGCATACGCATAGCATATAAGTAGACAGCATGGCATGTGCATTTTTCGCATTCTTTATATTCGTTTTGATCTATCGCTTTGGCTATAGTTATCCCTAGGTGTTTGGGTGCGTCTTATCCCTCCAATTAGATTTGTCAGCCCTAGGCAGAAAAAGCATAATATTTCTGTCTCCACACGAAGATTGATCCTCGTGGAAGATGGTTGTTTCAACATATCCCATTTGAGTTCATGCCTCAACGGTCGAGTCTCGCTTGACAGTTTCTCTTCAGACATTTCCTGAATTGAACTTCGGTCCTTGGCAATCACATTGTGGACATCTCCAACTTTCAAGTTTGGATTAAGCTTGCATTTATTTTGCACTCAGTTCCCCAGGAGGAATCTTTATAAAGGTGCATTTCTCCAACAGTGTTATCAGAACTTCTCAAACAATGTACATCTGAATTGCAAACAACTCTTTATTCGAGCAACTCATTTCAATCAGGTTTTATCTCCACAAGATAGTTTGTCCATCCCCAGTGATTATCGACTTGGTAAATGGAAAACCTTACATATATTTCTCTTTATTTGAGAATTCACTTTTTACAACTACGATAAGGATGCTCCTCAGGAATGTATTCCCCAACGAGTTCATCACACAAGCTTATCAAGCGAAGTCTCCCCAGAGAAGTAGAGGGAGCTTATTACATTAGTCTCTCTTTATTTGAGAAGGCATACATTGCAATTCAACCGGCTCACATCTCTCCCGCAGATCCCCGGTGAAGTTTTACAATCTCAATTACATCTACAAGTTCAAACATCTACAACAACATTTATAATCTACAAAGTTCTACAATTTACAACGACATTTACATCAACATTTACAGTCTACAACGACAACTACAAACTACAACGACTCTACAATCCACAAAATTTTCAACATTTCGAGTAGAGACTGAGACCAACTCATGATTCCCATATCATGACGCTCGGGGAGGTTCTACATCAGAGACTGAGACCAGCTCATGATTCCCATACTATGACGCTCGGGGAGGTTTTTTCATCCTTTTCAACAATCACTAGAACATCTTACATTTCCTGGTTAATCTCGGCAGTAGATTCCCAGAAGACCTCGGCAGTAGGTAGTTCTATTTCAGTTCCTGGTTAATCTCGGCAGTAGATTCCCAGAAGACCTCGACAGTAGGTAGTTCTATTTCATTTCCCGGTTCATCTCGGCAGTAGATTTCCAGAAGACTTCGTCAGAAGTATGTCTCTAGTAGATTTCGACATAGAATCTCGGCAGTAGATTCCTTACAAATTTTCAACAATAGATACTTTGGCAAAAGTGTTCTCAATTACATTCACAAGTCTCGGCAATAAACTTCTACAACTGATATCTCGAATCAATTACATTTGACCTATGCAACAGGTCCTTCAAGTGGTTTTCTCACCAAGTTCTTCACAACATATTTACAGACACTTTGTGATTGCCAACCTTCCCTCGTGGAGTCTCCTTTGTTGAGCATGTTCTTCTCGTGTGTCGTGTTTAGTTTCTCCCCTGTGGCGTTATTTCTCTACAGGATCCTTTGTCTTGCATTTCATATTGTTGCATATCATTTGCATTCGGTAGCTCTTAGGGCCAAAAATTTGTGCAATGTTTATATTTAAGTCCCTCCTATCTCGTCGAGACGGAGATTTCAATCTCCATATCTCCGAATAGGAGTAAATTAAATAGGGGCATCTGTTGCACCCTAATTTTGGCCATAAGATCCCACCTCCTTGTGTTCATTTCTTGCTTGTCTTATTTTACTTTTATAAGTATGTTTACCATGACTAACAAACGTGTGCAGATGCAGTGATTTCAAATGAGGATAATATTCATTCTCACAATTTAAATACTCCAAGATGTAGTCGGTTGGCCCTGCTTCAAAGATTTACGTAGTCATTTGAGGATTGATCATTGGTTTTGTGGCAAGAGGAATTTTGAGTTTTTGCAAATTTAAGATTTAAGTCCAAGCTACAAATTCCAAGATTGGGTGCATCATTACAAAATCGAAGCCCATTTGGTGTCATTTATGAAAATTACTTATATTCAAGTTCAAAGGAGTCCGAACAAAATCCATCAAATTAATGTCAGGCTGTCTAAGCCGACCTTCATCAAGTTTTCGTTCAAGCTTCAAATTCAAGGATTATAAAGTGGTTCACAAAATCCTGAGTTCTTTTAACGAATTATATTTTGGATAAAGGTCGCAATATGAGTTTGTTCTTAAGAGGCATAGCAGAATTGCGTTGAGACTTTTAAATTCTTAAGTATAAAGAGAAGCTTGAGGCATGAGCTAATCCCAAATATTCACATGATGGATTTGGTCTCACACGTTCATATTGTGCTAATCGGTTTTCAAACCTCATTGGAAACTCAAAGTTCATCAAAATATCAAGCATTAAATCACACTTCAAGACTCACAACTTAAACTTATAAGTAAAAGCTCGTTACAGCTTTGAGAATCTCAAACCGTACAAGAAAAGATCTTTGGTTAAACTCATATTGCAAGACCTTACAGAATACAATTTAAGTTTTTATTACAAAAGGCACATCAACTATCAAAAAGAAAAGAAAGAAGGAAGTTTATTCATAAAAACAAGATTTACATTACAATCATTTTTCACTTTACAATGGAGCTTCATGAGCTTCTCTTTCTCAAGACCAATTACAATAACAGCATAAACACTATGGCCAATGAGTTGTGTGAAACTATTCGCAGGGTGCGCTTCTCCCCCTGTAGCTTCCTTTGGACTTCATGGCCACCACTCGCGTCGTTAGAAGGTCGCACTCTTCGCACCTGTTTCATGAAAATCACAGTAAAAGTTATAATTTCTCTTTACATGGGGAATTTCCAAGGTAATAGCATTACACATGCTAATAGTAGGTTACGAACATGCGGTACATGCTCGTAGAACTCACCGACGAATGAAATAGTGTTGTAATTATGTCCTGGGGGGACCATGTCCACGCCTTTGAAAGCTTGCAAGCCATCACTTTCCAAGATACTCCCTCTTCCCTCCGTCTCCTCCTACAAATGCAGATCAAAATAAATTTTAGCAGACCATTTACTCCTTCAAAGAGTAGAAGCAGCACTCTCGAAACAGAAAGATAACATGGCTGTAGCAGATACTAAGCATGAACGGGTGCCAGTAAGAGACGCTCTAAAGCTATCACTAAGCTCGATGCTATAAGCACTGAGATTCTTCAAGAGCTTTCAAATAATAGACTGCAGAAGCCTGTCAAAGATAGACAAATTCAAGTTATTTCTTCGTGAGCAACTGGGGTATTTACTTAAACAAAGCAATGACGACAAAGTTATAACTGAAACAATAACGAAAATTACCTAATTTGCTAGCACGCCAGGTGACTTCTGGTTTAGGTTCTCGCAAAGTGATGGCAATTGATGCAGCTAAGCACCATACTGTTATTGCTACTCAGGGCGGCGAAGTGTTCACTTGAGGATCCCATCGAGAGGGACAGCTTGGGTACACTTCTGTCGATACACAACCCATGGCTCGTAGAGTATCTTTGTTGAAGTCCAAAATTGTTGACGTTGCTGCAGCAAGCAAGCACACAGCTGTAGCTTCTGATTTAGGTGAAGTTTTTTTTTACATGGGATGGCAATAGAGAGGGTCAGCTTGGTTACGGCACCTCAAACTCAGCGTCTAACTACACCCCACATGTGGTTGAATCCTTGAAGGGAAAGACATTAACTGGAGTTTCTGCTGCAGAATATCACAATTGTTTTAGGATCTGATGGAGAGGTATTTACCTGGGGTCACCGACTTGTTACTCCAAAACGTATTGTGATTACTAGGAACTTAAAGAAAAGTGGAATCACTCCTTTAAAGTTTCATCGCAAGGAACGACTTCACGTAGTTTCTATAGCTGCTGGAATGATACACGGCATGGCTCTTACAGAAGACGGTGCATTATCTTATTGGGTCTCCTCAGATTCTGATCTTAAATGCCAGCAGTTATATGCGACGTGTGGCAGACATATGGTGAGCATATCAGCTGGAAGGTACTGGACCGCAACAGCTACAGCTATAACTCAAAATGATAATCTTAGACAGAGATATACACCCATCTTAAAAGGTCTTTGTGAAAAAGCAGCAGCAGAGTGTCTGATTGGAGCCACGAAATGCCATACAATTGCTTGAGATTGTTGATTCTCTTGAAGCTGATGATTTGAAGAAACACTGCAAGGACATTGTCATGCACAACCTTGATTACTTACTTTCAATTTCAACACATGCTGTAGCAAGTACCTTACTAGATATTTAGGCAAACCTAGAAGGGTTGTTAGACCAGAGATCATCCGAGGCATGGAGTTACCGTCGGCTCCCTACTCCAACTGCTACACTCCCTGTTATCATTGACAGTAAAGAGGATGATAATGAGGTAGAATTCACCTTGTAACAGAGTGAAGGTTCAGAAAGTTAACAGAAAAGAACCGACACGGGTGCAAGAAGTTACTCTAAGTTGTTCACTTCGTGACCTCGCTTAACATCGATAAATGGGCTGCAAAAGATAGCATTTCTTGCTGCCATATCTGGTAAGGGAGAACCTGTTCATAATAAGAAACAAGTGGAGAAAAGAAGTCATGTATTAGCAATTTGCCCATCATCCGTTATGCAGAACTGGGAGAGTGAATCATGGTGCAAACCGTGATTTGATAGGCGACAAATTAGAAGCAAGTGGAGTAGAAGTACTCATTACCAGTTTTACCACTTACATTGCTGCAAAAACAGATTGGAACAGTTGAAGATTTGAAACACGGTGCATACATCTTTGTTCCTTCAAACGAAACAGTTGGCTAGGATGATTCCAGTTGATCAAGCTAAGTGTGAAGTAAAGTTGCCTTCATCCGGTATTCCTTTTTGTCATATCGTATTTGCCCCTTGGTGTAGCCAGCTGCACAAAGTTAAACAGAAATCAAGACAATACATCTTTAAGGCAATGCTTAATTCTTCTTTCCAAATGAATTCAGACATGATTGAGCAAGTTCAAATAATTTCCAAAGCAATTTAGTACAGAAAAGGAAAGTTCATTATTACCTATCAACTTGATTTCCAACCTGAGCGCTATAAAGGAATCCACATCTGAACCAAAAAGGGAGAGCCATTAGAAACTTCACAGAAATCCACAAACAAATTCTAAAAAAACACGATCTCAGACATTCACAACAAACCTCAGAAACTTCACAAAAATCCCCAAACAGAACCTTGAATATCTAAATCAAGGAGTGAGAGCTTACCCTGTTAAAAATTCCACCGGAGATCATTAAGCCACCGTCCGTCCTTCACGAGCCTCCACCGATTTCATCGCGGAAGCCACCGCGAGTTCATTCACCGCCAAACCTATTCGGACCCCTTCAACTCCACCGCGAAACCCCTTTGCTCTCCCGATCCACCATCAAGAAACCTGCAAAAGTGCATTTTAATTGTAAGTTCTGTTTGCTAACATTATTTGGTGTTGTTATTTGTAGAGAGAAGAACGAAGAATGGCGAAGCGGAAAACAGAGAAAGAGACGGAAGCATTGACGGAAGAGAGGAGAAGATCACGATCAGAGATCGGGAAGAGGGAGAAGACAGAGGGATTTTGAGAATTAGGGATCGAGTTGTTTTTTTTTTCTTTCTATTTTACATTTTATTGTATCGTGTATGTTGCACCCACTATCACCCACCGTGCACCTCCACTCACTGCCATTCGCTTTCCACTTAATCTCATCTCACGATCTATATTTAATCCTCACGGTAGACCTTCATAGGGTTACCACACGGAATCATACGCCCATTCCACTTAACCCTCCGTTAATTCACTAATCAGCGCTTAACTTTCCACCATCCCTCATTAATCCCTAATTAACCTAGTATTTAATATTTAACCCATTTATCTTTTAATCAGTTTTCATAAATTAGTTAAATTAACTCTAATTAATGTTTTATTTAAAATTAAAATAATGACAATGTAAATTTAATCTTAATTAATCTATTTACTTAAATCAACCTCTTAATTTACTAAATAAGTTTTTTATCATAAAGCTTTTTTCTAATAGCAAGATATTTTTTTATAAAAATAATTTATTTCTAAACTAATTAATCTACAATTTGGTAAGTAGTGTAATAAAACTGTTTGACTATCCTTTTTTTTGAATTCACATCTAGATTTTTTTTATTAACTCTTTTGAAATCAACTTCATCAATTAACTCCCTTTTTTTTATATAATAACTTACACAAAAATTAAAAAAAACTATTTTATAACAAGAAATAATTTAATTAACTTGGGCTCACTTATTAAACTAAATTTTGATAAAGAAAACCTTTTAAGTTAGCAACTCAATTACTTCATAACCTTGATCCAATTTTCACTAAAACAAAATCAATTCATAAACCTTTCTTAAAAATATAATAAACTAATATAACTCTTCTTAAAATTAATTCATAAAAACTCAACTTTTTCCTAAAACCAATATCCACCTAGTGTAATTAATTTCACCGATAATATAATTTTCTCATAATAATCAAATAATCTTTTTTTCTTAAAATTAACTTGTCATCTAAACTCCTCATTAAATTAGTAAAAAAAGCCTAATCCACCCTTCAAAATAATTTCTCATAAAAAACAATCTCAATTCAACCTTTTCTCAAATCAAATCTCACCTTAAAAAGAATTAATCTATTCGATTAAAATCAATTCAATCCCGAATTGAAATCAACCAATGTCAATCCAATCGTGCATGCTCCCGCACATTCACATACACACTCACTCTCACACACTTCAGCGCTTTCATGCGTATGTGTATGGCTTTATCATTTCCGCAATTTATTTTACAGTAATTTACATTATCGTAATTTATCCCATCGCATTGCATTCGTCCAAAGGAAAATCCTACACATGATTCAACAATCGTGTGTAGTGCACTCACATTTGCATCATTCTCCCCTCGATCCTTGATCCCATTCAAGTCGATCACTTAAGATAGATCCTACCCCATAGGAGGACCTTGTCTTTTATCTTACAACATAGAAATAAACACAATATTCAAACAATCAACTCAATATTCAAACAATAGAGAAAGATGCCAAATCATCTTAAGCGAGATAGAATCTCCACCCCACAACAATACAATCAAGCCGTAGGAACTTTGCCTTAAGAAAAACAAAGGCACACTCGTCAAACAATTCGAGTACTTAAGCCATTTTCTTAAGACGATGCAAAGACTATTTTCCTACACCTTGTGGCGGTTACATCTCCCTTAAAATGAAGACACATCTCTTCTCCTAAAATCAATCAATCAACTACCCTAAACCCGTAGGAACTTTGACCACAGTCAAAGAACTCCTCAAACCCTTTAGGGTGAACTACAAAATACTCTGATTCCACTCCCCATAAGGATATGTAGGCATAAGATGCGATATCTTATCGAGTATACTTAGATATAAACCACTAGGGTCTTTCAACCATTAAGCAGATAAAACAATTAGCAATAAACAAACATAAAACAAGAGGTTCCTGTAGAGTACTACAGAAACTTAGGATGCTAGTACCTTCCCTAAGTTTAACCAACCCCCGAACCTAAAACTCTCTAGCTTGCATTTGCATTGCATTGTGGGAATTTCGATCTTTATCCCTTCCTTTGGACAAATCAAAGTTCGGTTGCAAATTGAATTAAAGATTTAAACTAATCAATATATATATACTGCTCTGTCCCGCTCATCACACGGGGTCGGCCCAATCCATCTCTCCGTCGTGGAGGACCTAGCTCATTGATCAGTTGTCGCGCGCGGATCAAAAGAGTTTTTTTGATGAAAATGTAATACAACGACAATTCAACTCGGATATCGTCTCAAGGATTCTTTTATGTGATTAATCTACCAAATTCAAAATGGAGGGGGAGTTGGTTTGGTTTCTGATCGGATAAATAAAGAAAATGCAATTAAGCGGTTAAAATAAGTGATTATCAAAATAAGTCAATCTACTGTTTTTGGTTCCGGCTTATCACGGGTTTCTACCTTACCAATTTCCTAAGCGATTTCGATCTCTATTCGATTCCTATGTCAATTAACAAGCGCAAAAGACATAAACTAGATTAACAATCCTATATTCCAAATTAAGCAAACGGATTAAGTTTTCGTGAATTGCAAACACGAATTATAAACGCGAATTAACGACAAAGCGACGTAACGGAGAATAAAAGCCAAGGATGCAATCATATGAATTTAATCAAAACAATTCTATAAACTAACAGATTAAGCAAAAGCAATTCATAGCATAGTATTGAAAGAGAAACGAATTAGATTGATAAAGTAAAAACCTCAAAGCGTTGGAACGCGATTACAGCAGAATGACTCTAAGGAATTAGCTCTCCATGGATCTCTAAAAGCTCAGAATGTATTTTTCATGAAAATGTAACTAGGTGAATAGTAACACGAGTATTTTTCCTTTAAAAAGAAAGCAAATTCGGGTCGTAACCCAACTGGGTCGAAAACATTACCCAGGCCCAATACATGACCCAACACTAAAATAAAATTCTAATGCAGTAACTTCAAACGGAATTCTGGAATTTTGGGCTCCGAATCTGACTTCGACTCCAACAAGAAAGTCGTAGCTCTCTCTCTTAGCTTTCAGGCGATTTTTAGAACGCCTCAAATGGATTCCCGGAACTCCAGTTATGGTCGTTTCCGTGCAGACTGCTAAAGCTGAAAAATAAGTGCGGAAATCAAATTAAGCCAAAAACAAAATAAAACATAAAAATAATCTAGATAAATTAAAGAAATGCCTAAGTAAAAATATATGAGAAAGTGCATAAATATGCACTGATCACCCATCACGCTGGGAGCACTTAAGCGTCTCCCCATGGACACAAACCTTAGGATCTATGACATTTTGATATTAATGATTATAGGAATACCTTGACGAATATAATGAGAAAGATTTTTAGACAATGACAACGATAATTCAAAAATACAATAGTGTAGAGATAAGTGTTTGACACTGGTTGGCTTGTGGATTTTTCTCAACCGGTACTAGTAATGTCTTGAAAACTCTTCGAATGGGGATAAAAAGGGATAATCTTCTTATAGCATGATATATTTGAGATCATAACCTATATATAGAATGATAATTATTTAGAATTCTTATTATTTCGAAATGGATTATCTTGACATCCACTTATATTTAAGCACATATTAATTAAATAATTAATTATTAAATATAATTAATTATTTTATTTACTTACTCCACCGATTAAGACTCTTATATATATATTTATATATATATATATATATATATATATATATATATATATATATATATATATATATATATATATATATATATATATATATATATATATATATATATATATATATATATATATATATATATATATATATATATATATATATATATATATATATATATATATATATATATATTGCTCTGTCCCGCTCATCACACTGTGTCGGCTCAATCAATCTCTCCGTTGTGGAGGGCCTAGCTCATCACGCTGGGAGCGCTTAAACGTCTCCACATGCATACAAACCTTAGGATCTATGACATTTTGATATTAATTATTATAGGAATACCTTGACGAATATAGTGAGAATGATTTTTAGACAATGACAACGATAATTCAAAAATACAATAGTGTAGAGATAAGTGTTTGACACTGGTTGGCTTGTGGATTTTTCTCAACCGGTATTCGTAATGTCTTGAAAACTCTTCGAATGGGGATAAAAAGAGATAATCTTCTTATAGCATGATATATTTGAGATCATAGCCTATATATAGAATGATAATCATTTAGAATTCTCCTTATTTCAAAATGGATTATCTTGACATCCACTTATATTTAAGCACATATTCAATTAAATAATTAATTATTAAATATAATTAATTATTTTATTTACTTACTCAACCGATTAAGACTCTTATATATATATATATATATATATATATATATATATATATATATATATATATATATATATATATATATATATATATATATATATATATATATATATATATATATATATATATATATATATATATATATATATATATATATATATATATATATATATATATATATATATATATATATATATATATATATATATATATATATATATATATATATATATATATATATATATACTGCTCTGTCCCGCTCATCACACGGGGTCGGCCCAATATATATACTGCTCTGTCCCGCTCATCACACGGGGTCGCCCCAATCCATCTCTCCGTCGTGGAGGGCCTAGCTCATTGATCAGCTGTCGCGCGCGGATTAAAACGAGTGTTTTTGATGAAAACGTAATACAACGACAATTCAATTCGAAATGGCGGGTGGAGTTGGTTTGGTTTTTGATCGGATAAATAAAGAAAATGCAATTAAGCGGTTAAAATAAGTGATTATCAAAATAAGTCAATCTACTGTTTTCGGTTCCGGCTTATCACGGGTTTCTACCTTACCAATTTCCTAAGCGATTTCGATCTCTATTCGATTCCTATGTCAATTAACAAGCGCAAAAGACATAAACTAGATTGACAATCCTATATTCCGAATTAAGCAAACGGATTAAATTTTCGTGAATTAAGCAAACACGAATATAAACGCGAACTAACGACAAAACGACTTAATGACGAATAAAAGCTAAGGATGCAATTATACGAATTTAATCAAAACAATTCTATAAACTAACAGATTAAGCAAAAGCAATTCATAGGATAGTGTTGAAAGAGAAACAAATTAAATTGATAAAGTAAAAACCTCAAAGCGTTGGAACGCGATTACAGCAGAATGACTCTAAGGAATTAGCTCTACATGGTTCTCTCAAAGCTCCGAATGTATTTTTCGTGAAAATGTAACTAGGTGAACAATAACACTAGTATTTTTCCTTTAAAAAGAAAGCAAATTCGGGTCATGACCCAACTGGATCGAAAACATAACCCAGGCCCAATACATGATCCAACACTAAAATAAAATTCTAATGCAGTAACTTCAAATGGAATTATGGAATTTTGGGCTCCGAATCAGACTTCGACTCCAACACAAAAGTCGTAGCTCTCTCTCCTAGCTTTCCGGCGATTTTTAGAACGCCTTTAACGGATTCCCGGAACTCCAGTTATGATCGTTTCCGTGCAGACTGCTAAAGCTGAAAAATAAGTGCGGAAATCAAATTAAGCCAAAAATAAAATAAAATATAAAAACAAAATAAAACATAAAAATAATCTAGATAAATTTAAGAAATCCCTAAGTAAAAATATAGGAGAAAGTGCATAAATATGCACTGATCACTCATCACGCTGGGAGCGCTTAAGCGTCTCCCCATGGACCCAAACCTTAGGATCTATGACATTTTGATATTAATGATTATAGGAATACCTTGACGAATATAATGAGAAAGATTTTTAGACAATGCCAACGATAATTCAAAAATACAAAAGTGTAGAGACAAGTGTTTGACACTGGTTGGCTTGTGGATTTTTCTCAACCGGTACTCGTAATGTCTTGAAAACTCTTCGAATGGGGATAAAAAGAGATAATCTTCTTATAGCATGATATATTTGAGATCATAGCCTATATATAGAATGATAATCATTTAGAATTCTCATTATTTCGAAATGGATTATCTTGACATCCACTTATATTTAAGCACATATTCAATTAATTAATTAATTATTAAATATAATTAATTATTTTATTTACTTACTCAACCGATTAAGACTCTTATATATATATATATGTCGCTTGCGCGAAAATAAGGTGTCGGCATGACAGAAGAGTCGCCACCTTTCGTTATTTATCCCTCAGAGCGGGAAAGGAAACGATCGGAAAAACCTGACGAGAAAGGGTAAGACAAGGTCATCGCGACCATTGTCTGGGTTCGGGAGTCGGTTACGCAAGGGGAAGGTATTAGCACCCCTCACGTCCGTCGTACTCGACGGGATCCCCGCTTGTTTGTTTACTTGGAAGGGTTGGTTATAATCTATCTACCTATCAAGGCTGGCTGAGAAAGAAAAGAAAAATGACTCGGCAAAGCGTCGCACTTTATGCCTACGTATTCTCATCAGAGAATGAGAAATCAGAGTCAATGTAGTTCGGCCTACGAAGGGTTATGGGGGGAGGTAGCTCGCCAAGACTTCGTCATCTTGTGCCTACGTACTCTCAACAGGTATGAGAGATCAGAGCTCACGTAGTTCGGGAAACTACGGTTTATTTCCTGTCTTTTACAAAAGAAGTGCTTTTTATTGTGTTTGCGATTTCAACCGCACTAGAGACTATGACCTGAGAGTGAATGCGTCGCATGTCACCCAAAGGGTACCATACTAAACATCCAGACTATGGAAAAGAAACTCTCCCACAATCCTTTCTCAGATAGCTTAAGGCTCGGAACGTACGAAAGAAACCACTCATGATTACTGTATCTTAAACTGTTTTGAGATGAGAAGAGAACAGGCCCAACTAGGAGGGAGACTATCAAGTCCTACTGTTATCATGCCATAGATTCATCCTATGGTTGAGGTTTGAACAGGGAACTCCTAGAAGTTGTCATGCATAGGTTTCAACCTAAAAGTCTATCATCAAATCCTTATCAAAGGAAATGAGAGTCCTAAGGGATCATGTCAATGATACACCAAAACAGACACAACATCAGCTTAACAGTAAAATGCATGCAATGCAAGTGAGGGAGGAAATTTATGTGGGGCTTCAGCCTCCACAAGCTCGTCTCGACCTCAAGCCAGTCATGAAATAACAGTAATCATACTAAAAAATAAACAACATGCTATCAAGCAATAAATAGTAAACTACAATCATACAAATAAGAGAAATGAAAATGCCATCAGGCAAACAAACCACATGGGCAAGGGAGCTGAGCTCTACCGAATACCCGCAAGCAAAGCCATGCAATAACAATACAAGCAAAGGGAGAAACTCAACCTCTAATGCAATCATGCTCCTAGATTCTTCTTATTCTAGATGGACTTAATCTAATGCAACAGACAAATCAAACAAAACACACAATACAGAAAAGAAAAACAGAAGAAAGCCTCAGCTCCTCCAGCAGCTACTCCAGTCTTCAGACTTCAATCCTCAACTGCTCTCCAGGTTTCAAACCTACAATATTAGTATCAACTCATCTTCTCCCCTTAAGCTTCAGCTTCTTGATCAGCTCCACCTTCAGGCTTCACCATCTTCAGGGATCTTCAAGTATCAACTTGATCTTCATGCTCTTCAAGCTTCAGCTAAAATGGCAGTCTTCAAGGATTCATCCTCTTCAATGATCTCCAATGAAGTCTTCATCTTCATGCTCAGGCTCTGACAACTCTCAAGACAAATCAAATAGAGAAAAATCACTACTGGATAAGCTGGGGGATATTGAACTGCTTATTTGATCACCAAAGGTGACCTTTAAGAGTTCAATATCAAATGAAGGGTTCCCTCAAAAGCTCTACCTCCTGGGTATAGCACTAATCCCTCCAAAGGAGAGAGGTGTATACCCTGGAAGGACTTTGAATCACAGGGAGGAATGGATGTGAGGAATACTATCCATGTTTGAGAAAGAAATTATCTCCATCTAAGCTCTTCCTAATCCTAACCCTAAAACAACACAAAGAAAAGAAGAAAAAGCTCCTCAAGCTCCTCCAAGCCTCTTCCAATCTTCTAGTATGCTCCACCATGCTCCACACAGAGACACCAAGCTCCTCAAACCAAAGGAAAACTCCAAAGCAAAGCAAACTAAACAAAACTTGCCCTAAAGGCCACACAAACAATCATTCAATTCAAAAATCAACCAAAAATAATATATTGTTCTATTAAATCCTAATATAAATGCTAGGGGACCCTACATAGCTACCCTTAAGTCCCATATATTCCCCATAGACTAAATTGCCCTACAAAAGCTAAATCTAAAATTGTTATTGACCTATACTAAAGTTTTAAACTAATTCTACATTACTTAGAACTACCTAATTAAAACTACCCTAAAAATTGTCACAAAATTATGAAATTAATTCAGGGGGAACCTAAACCATCCATCTAATTATCCTAAAAAAATTGAACTCAAAATCCTAAGGGAACTACCCTAATTAAATCCTACAAGTTAGTATATCAACTAAAAGAATTAAAAAAGCAATTAAAACTATAAATGTGCAAAAAATATAAAAATGAAATAAAATGGCTATTTTATGATTTTATATTTTTCTAGATAGAAAATGGAAAATGGGAAAAAAAGTTTCATTAAAAAATATGCATTTTTCATTTTATTATGAATTTTTAAAGTCTAAAGAAATTTGGAAGAAAATTAATATGAAAAGGGATGAGGGGTATGAAAAGCAAATATATTCAATTATTATATGATTGGGCCCAGAAGGTGGGGTGCGCCTAGCATGGCGCGCCTGGGCCCAGCTTATAATCAGAAAACTAAATAAAAAATAAAAGAAAAAGGATGAAACACGGTGCATATAGCAGGTTATTATAGTTAAAATCAACTGGGCTTTGGAAACGGGGGTGGGAAAAGCAAGCGCATAAAGCCCATGACGGTATACTAATCCAAAACGCAGCGTTTTGACGCTGGCTCTCCCTCCACATTTCATTTTAAATCGCAGTCGTGGGATGATCCTCCAGTCAACCGGTCAACACATAATCCGACGGATACCACTTCATCTTCAACCTTTGGACACCTAGGGTTTGTAGAAGCCATGAAAGAACACTCACATGCATGAGACTTTATCCTCTTCGTATGACCTCAATACTTCACCAAATTGCATGATCCAAAAACCAAACTTGACTAGAATTTCGTGTAGAATCCAACTGTGCCATTAGATTGCATTAAAACACACTACATCGCGCCAACCGAATTGTACAACATCATGCACTCAAACTTTCTTCAGTTTTTGACCATCACAAAACTCAACAATCTTTATATATAATTAATCCCTATGCCATGCTGATTAAAACCAACCAAAATTCGTGCATTATCATCCATTAAATAGTGTTTTCTACCTCCATCAAGAATCAACCACCATGGAAGAAACCTCACCAATTGGTCTTAAACTCATCCAAATGAATCACCTAATGGTCTCTAATGGTTTCACAACAAGAACTGATCCTAGCCTCGCCTAAATCAGAGTGTGGGAGTGATTTTGCTTACCTTGACTCTTGCAATGGTAGGTGTTGAAAAGCTTCGAATCAGACCTTGTAGATCTTCAATAATGGTCCCTAGGTGATGAACAATACTCTGCTTGCACAAGATTTGATGGAGATGGCTTGTATCTTCAGATCCAATCCCTTTTGCTCTCTTGCAACTTTACTTGGAAAGCTCCAATTCTTCAACAATGGAACCTTACTCTAGCATGAACATGTTCAGGGAGGTTTGTAGTGATGATTTGTGGAAAGAAAATGGAAGGGTAATGAAGAGAAAAATGAAGTTTCAATACAATTTGCAAAATGGAGAATTTTGGTTCAATCTCTTTTCTCTACCACCATTAACATCAACAATCACCAACCCTTCACCAATGGAGAATGCAATCAATATATAGAGATGTTTAGAAAGATCTAGAACCTCTTAGAATCATCTAGAAAGGACTTGAATTTTCTATGATATGGTAATTTGCATTTCACTTCCCACCACATGAGATATCATGACAAAAACCCTATATCTTGAGTAATTAACTTCATTTTCTCCTTAAGTGGTATTTTGGACAAGATACAAAGCTTAAACACCTTATTTATGAAGCTTTTCTTTGTTTTGACTTGGTACCCTATTATGCAAGTAAGACTTTTACAAAACAACCCCAAAATTTAAGCCTCAAATCAAAATTGTGGCTGAAACATTGTTCTTAAAATATCCTTTGGAGTCAAAATGACCTATCATATGCCATGGTTAGGGTTTATAGCTTGGATTTTAGGATTTTCCATTTCACTTGAATTAACTTATGCCTCATTTTTAGGCCATTTTTATCACTTTTTTCTATGAGTCTTTCCAACATCTCATGACCATCCTACTAGCCTTAAAACATCATTCTAAGCAACTTTGATGTTGAAGGTTTTTCCATTTGAAGCTTGGAAGTAGGAGATATGGCCATATGCTTGAAATGACCTATAACTTCCAAATGACCAAAATGCCCTTGGCTTGTCAAAGCCATAAGTTGAGTTCTACAAATCCTATAAAGGACTTATAGTACTCTCTAGAAATATAAGAAGATGCTCTTCAACATTCATGTTGACCAAGAGATCATAGGAATCATCCTACTAGGGCAAAAGTTGTCTGCAAGTTGGGTGACTTTCAAGGACCTAGATTCACATATCTCAGATGACCTGTAATTTGTCAAAACCATAACTTGAGCTCTGCAAATCCTATCAAGGACTTCTACCACTCAAATTAAAGCTAAGAACAAGCTATACAACATTCATGTTGTGGGGAAGATGAGATGACAATCACATCTTGAGCTAAAACTGCCTGGAAGATAGGGATCAAACTAGGGGATTTTACACTGTCAATCCTTAGAAACCTTAGCTTGAAACTTCTCAAACTCCTCAATCATGATGAGTTGGTCTAGGAATCATCCTTATAGTATCTCAATAAATCATTCCATGATCACATGGCCCTTGGATTGGGTCTCAACCCTCTCCAAATCATCAGTTGACCTAGGGTTGACCCAGCCAAACCCTAATTCTACCATTCATGGTTGAATCTTCTGAATTCTTGCATAATGACCTCTATGGGCTTCATGATGGCTTTCAAGACATCTCATAGGCTTTCTCAAAGCATCAAGTCTATCCTCACAGTCTCAGTATCATCTGAGGAGCTCCCACAACTCTCAAGTTATGAGACACACAACCTTGGTTTCAACCAATTTCTCTGAGGATCTCTTGAACTTTTTGATGAAGGTATCAACCTTCAAACACTTGATGGGTAAATAAATGTTGGTCAAATTTTGGGGTGCAACAGCTGCCCCTATTCAAACGGCTTAAACTTGACTGGGTGAGAAGCGAACGACTCTCAGCCAATCAAGGTGCGAGACGGTTGAATACCGGTAAACCCGAAAATTTGCCAACTGCACGAGCACACGGTACTCTGCGGGGAACAAATCTTCGAATACTGCGATACTAGCTGCACAACAACCAGCTGGAGAAATAATGATCTGACATCGCCGTCAGTTATACACGCTAAATCATTCTGATATTGTCATCCGACAACCAAAACACCCAACATCGCCGCTGGAAGACTAAACCACCTGACATCACCGTCAGAAGCAGACAAAATTCTGAGGAACACCCAACATCGCCGCTGGAACACCAAATCACCTGACATCGCCGTCAAGAACAACCATAGCTCGGGGAAACCAACATCCAACATCGCCGCCGGAGAACTAAGTCTGACATCGCCGTCGGACAATCAAAATACCCAACATCGCCGCCGGAGAACTAAATCTGACATCGCCGTCGATCAACTAAAATACCCAACATCGCCGCTGAAGAACTAAATCTGACCTGACATCGCCGTCGATCAACTAAAATACCCAACATCGCCGCTGAAGAACTAAATCTGACCTGACATCACCGTCGATCAACTAAAATACCCAACATCTCCGCTGAAGAACTAAATCTGACATCTCCGTCAGACCATCAAAATACCCAACATCACCGCTGGAGAACTAAATCTGACATCGCCGTCGGACAATCAAAATACCCAACATCACCGCTGGAGAACTAAATCTGACATCGCCGTCGGACAATCAAAATACCCAACATCACCGCTGGAGAACTAAATTTGACATCACCGTCGGACAATCAAAATACCCAACATCGCCGCTGGAAGACTAAATCATCTGGCATACCCAACATCGCCGCTGGAAAACTGAATCTGACATCGCTGTCGGAAACAAACATCGCTCTGAGAGACACTCGACATCGCCGTCGTACAAACATCATCTCTGCTGGGGATTTAAAGAGTCTGACATTGCCGTCGAACATAATCTTCTGACATCGCCGCCAAAACAGACATAATCTGACCTCGCCGTCAAAGCAAACATCCAACCTCACCGCCGGAAACAAACATAATCTGACCTCGCCGTCCAAACAAACATCCAACCTCACCGCCGGAAACAAACATAATTTGGCCTCGCCGTCCAAACAAATATCCAACCTCACCGCCGGAAACAAACATAATCTGGCCTGGCCGTCCAAACAAACATCCAACCTCACCGCCGGAAACAAACATAATCTGACCTCGCAGTCAAAGTGAAGAAACTTCATTGGGGAATAGGTCACACGGTAACCGGTAGTACATAGTCGATCATATCATCAGGTATTCAGAGAAACTGAGAAAACCGCTTTATTAACCCGGTCGGACTTCAATCATGGAGTCTTCAAAGGGAGATTTCAACTTCGCCGTTGGAAAAACCTGTTGGGGATGACGCTTCGCCGCTGAGGAATCTGGAGAACTATCAAGTAACTCCGCCCCGGGGGTCCAGAACTCATTCTGGATAAATCAACTCTGCTGAGGACTTCAAGACTCGTCTTGAACAAATAACTCCGTCGGGGACCTTCAAGAATCATCTTGAACCGATAACCATTCTGGAGCAAACATTCTGTTGGGGATTCCAGGAATCTTCCTGGGCAACTCTTGCCGGGGACAGACCAATCATGGCTTGAGTAGCTTCCAAGGATTCGGCTCTCTTGGGGCTTCAAGGATCGTCCTGGGCGATCTTAGCTGGAGACTCCAAGTATCAATTCGAGCAACCAACTCTGGAGACTACACTAGGGTCTTAGGAATCATCTTAAGCAAACGGCCTTGCTGAGGATTTCAAGAATCATCTTGAACTGAAGACTTCGCTAGGGATCTCCAAAATCATCTTAAGCAAGCGACTCTGGGGGAGAATGCTAGGAATCATCCTGAGCGATTGATCCTTCGGAGGAACACCTGTAAAACAAGAACGGTAACAACCTAGATCATGTTTATTATGCATATGCTTCGGCGCCATGCTTTACACGGTGGAAATGCTATGCGTTTATGACAAATGCTATGCAATCATGCACAATGATGCGATCCCGTCAGCAAAATAAATGCTGAAGGGGAATCCTCCTGTCAAGGAGAAAGAACTACTTAGGTAGAGGAACCATCCTGCTGAGGAGAACGTGGACACGCCAATATCAATTGGACTCCGTCTGGGGAAATGATCTTCCGTTGACTGCTGCAGGGGAAACAACTTCAGCTGATTACTGCAGGGAACGAAGCTTCACGAGAACCTGGACTTGCTGAGAGAAAGTGATATCAATCGCGAGAATAAACTGCGTGGCCGTCTCGGCTACTCTTCTGGGGATAACAACTCTGTGGGGAAACGACTTCAGCTGCAACACTCCACTGGGGGAAAACCAATCATGGTCTGATCAATTTCCAAGGACTCGGCTCTCTTGGATATCTGCAAACTCGGCTGGGGAAGGAGAAATCATTCTGCTGCACTGGAGGGAGTGCGACTCCGGGGAAAATACAGCATCAGCTGCCCAACGCTCTGCTAGGGAAAACCCACTCGTGGTCCCAACTGCTACCAAGGATTCGGCTCTCTTGGGGTTTGCGAACTCAGCCGGGGAAAGAGAAATCATTCTACTTCACTAGGGAGTACGACTTTGATGAGGAATTTCAATTCCGCTTGGGAAGAAGGAGTCATCCGACTTCGGAGGGAGAGTACCACTCTGCAGGGGAATACAGCATCAGCTGTTCCAACACTCTACTGGGGGAAGAGGGAACCATCCGACTTTGGGAGAGAATACGGCTCTGGTGGGGAATCCAATTCCGCTGGAGACTTCAGTTTGGCACCATCAGTTACTGCATACTTCGGCGTACGAACAATTTCCTGCGAAACCTGCACTTGTGACCCGGTGCTGGGGGATGAATTCACACTTGGCGACTTTACTGGGGAAAACACGAGCTTCGACACCCGAACATTTCTACGAAATCTGCATTCATGACCCGGTGCTGGGGAAGAATACGAGCTTCGGCGCGCGACTCAGCTGATGAGGTGACGTTCCCTCAGGATGCGTCTGCTTGGGGAAGAGAATCCTCTCTGCATGGGGACACATATCAATGCTCACTTTCTTGCGTTCAGACTCTGCGGAGGAGAGACTACTGAACTCTGCTGGAGAAGGAGGAATCGTCCTGCTTCGGGGGTGCGCACGACGCACTGTCTGGAATGTGCTACACCTGCAACAACACAAACAAACAGACAAGATACCCTTGTCAAAGGGACCTATCAAGGTTATTATCTCGTGACAATATTCAGGTAATTAATTGTTTCAACAATCAATGGGCCTAGGCCCGTGAGTTTATGTATGCGCATTTTATCAAGAACATCGGCGTTTTCATTCGCAAACAAAACAGGTAAATGCTAAACAGGCAAACAGAATTGCTGAATAATATGCATTTTATTGATGATGGACCCCTGAATGGGTACAAATGTTTTACAACAGAGGCAAGCTCCTGGAATGAGGAAGCCGCGCAAAAATAAAACATAAATATACATCAGTATATACAAATGTCGGCAACGAGGCGTAGACGAACACCATGAGTTGATCCCTCTAAGACCCACTCGACTTCGATACTTCTCCGACGCTTCAGCTTCGGAAGAGATTGATTCAGATAAACGGCCCTCAGGTCCTCCAAACCACTAAACAATGAAAGTTCACACGCGGAACGCAGTCATTTGCTTATTCAAATCCCTAACTTTTGCGTGAACCGCCCTTTACGGGTTTTCAGTTCACCGGGATACCCTTTTTTGCCGAAGCCGCCCAGTGTAGGTTTTCGAATTCGCGGGTGTACATTTTTTCAATATATCCCTAATTTTTGCCCGAACCTTTTATTCTGTTTTTGGTTCGCCGGGATGCCCCTTTTTTGCCTGGACTCTTTCTTTTTTGTCCAGCGGGTCTCTTTCAAGCAAAGTATTTTTAACTGCATCCGCGTTCACCGGGGATGCAAAATCTTCACCATCCATCGTGGATAACAACAAAGCTCCTCCCGAGAAGACCTTGCTGACGACATACGGCCCTTCATAATTCGGAGTCCACTTGCCCCGGTGATCGGAGTGTGGCGGAAGAGTCTTCTTCAGGACGAGATCACCCGTCTGAAAGCTTCTAGGACGCACCTTCTTATCATAAGCTTTCTTCATTCGGCTTTGGTACAGACGACCAAATGCAATCGAAGCTAACCTCTTCTCGTCCATCAGGCTGAGTTGGTTCAAACGATTCGTAATCCATTCTGCCTCATCGAGTTTCACATCAACCAAAACTCGCAAAGAAGGGATCTCCACTTCTAACGGTAGGACAGCTTCCATACCATACACCAAGGAGAAAGGAGTTGCCCCGGTCGACGTACATACCGTCGTACGATAACCGTGCAATGCAAACGGCAGCATCTCGTGCCAATCTTTATATGTCACAACCATCTTCTGAACAATCTTCTTTATGTTCTTGTTGGCGGCTTCGACGGCGCCATTCATCTTCGGCCGGTAAGGAGATGAGTTGTGGAGTTCAATCTTGAAGCTCTGGCACAGCTCCTTCATCATCTTGTTATTCAAATTCGAACCATTATCAGTAATGATCCGCTCGGGAACTCCGTAACGACAGATGATGTCCCTCTTTATGAATTTAGCAACCACCTGCTTGGTCACATTAGCGTACGAGGCTGCCTCCACCCATTTGGTGAAGTAGTCGATAGCTACCAGAATAAAACGATGACCATTGGATGCAGTGGGCTCGATCTTGCCTATCATGTCGATGCCCCACATGGAGAACGGCCACGGGGAGGACATGACATTCAATGGGCACGGCGGCACATGAACTTTATCAGCATAAATCTGGCATTTATGACATCTCTTCGCGAATCTGAAGCAATCCGACTCCATAGTCAGCCAGTAGTATCCTGCTCTCAGGATCTTTCTCGTCATGGCATGCCCGCTGGCGTGCGTACCAAATGTGCCTTCATGGACTTCCTCCATGAGCATACTCGCCTCTTTCTCATCTACACATCTGAGTAGCACGAGATCGTGGTTTCTCTTATACAACACCCCATCAGGATTGAGATAAAAGTTTCCAGACAGCCTCCGCAGAGTCTTCTTATCCTGGGTTGACGCACCCGCAGGATACTCCTTAGTCATAAGGAAGGTCTGGATGTCGTGGAACCATGGCTTGCCGTCGGCGGCCTCCTCGATTGCAAAGACAAATGCCGGTCTATCAAGACGCGAAAGCACAATTCTTGGAGCCTCATTCCAAAAATTGACCTTATACATTAAAGCCAACGTGGCCAAGGCATCAGCCATCTGATTTTCAGCCCTGGGTACATGATGAAGTTCCACTCGATCGAAGAACGGAAGCAGCCTCCTGGCATAATTCATGTACGATACCAAATTCGCTTGACGAGTTTCCCACTCCCCTTTAATTTGATTGATTACAAGCGCTGAGTCACCATATACGTCTAGATTCTTGATTCTCAAATCAATTGCCTCTTCTAGACCCATAATACATGCTTCATACTCCGCCTCGTTGTTGGTAACTGGAAACGTCAGTCTCGCAGTAAACGGGATGTGGGATCCGTGAGGAGTCGTGATGATAGCCCCGATACCACTTCCATAGGAATTAACCGCTCCGTCGAATATCAACTTCCACTTAGACTTCCTATCAGGCCCCTCGCCGGGCAACGGCTCATCGCAATCCTTCGCTTTGAGAAACATAATATCCTCGTCGGGGAACTCAAACTTCATCGGCTGGTAGTCCTCGATTGGCTGTTCGGCAAGGTAATCAGACAATACGCTTCCCTTGATGGCCTTCTGGGAGACGTACTGAATATCATATTCTGTTAACACCATTTGCCATCTGGCAATCCTGCCCGAAAGAGCCTGCTTCTCGAAGACGTACTTGATCGGGTCTATCTTCGAAATTAGCATAGTGGTGTGATTGAGCATGTACTGTCGTAGACGTTTGGCGGCCCAAGCTAATGCACAACACGTCTTCTCCAGCATCGAGTATCGAGATTCACACTCAGTGAACGTTTTACTCAAATAGTAAATGGCATGCTCTTTTCTGCCTGTCTCGTCGTGCTGACCGAGAACACACCCCATACTATTCTCCAGAACCGTCAGGTACATGATTAAAGGCCGTCCAGCTACTGGGGGTATCAAGATTGGGGGTTCTTGAAGATACTGCTTTATCTTATCGAATGCCTTCTGGAAATCCTCATTCCAAGTAATCGCCTGATCTTTCTTTAAAAGCTTGAACATCGGTTCACAAGTGGCCGTGAGCTGAGAGATAAACCTTGCAATGTAGTTTATTCGGCCCAAGAAACCACGAACTTCTTTTTCTGTTTTCGGCGCTGGCATTTCTTGAATGGCTTTTATTTTCGCAGGATCAACTTCGATACCTCGTTCACTAATGATAAACCCCAATAACTTTCCGGACCGCACTCCGAAAGTGCATTTGTTAGGATTCAGCCTCAGCCTGAACTTCCTAAGCCTCTCAAAAAGCTTCAATAAGTTGACCAGATGCTCTTCCTCCGTTTGGGACTTTGCAATCATGTCATCAACATAGACCTCGATCTCATGATGAATCATATCATGAAACAAAGTCACCATTGCTCGTTGGTAAGTGGCCCCTGCGTTCTTCATACCGAAGGGCATTACCTTATAGCAAAATGTTCCCCAGGGGGTGATAAACTTCGTTTTCTCCATGTCCTCTGGTGCCATCTTGATCTGATTGTAACCGGAGAAGCCATCCATGAACGAAAACACGAAGAACTGGGCTGTGTTGTCGACCAACACATCTATATGAGGCAACGGGAAATCATCTTTAGGGCTCGCCCTATTCAAATCCCGATAATCGACGCACATGCGTACCTTACCGTCCTTCTTCGGTACAGGCACTATATTGGCGACCCACGGAGGGTAAGTAGTGACGGCTAAAAATCCTGCGTCCAACTGCTTCTGGACTTCTTCTTTGATTTTTACAGCCATGTCTGGTCTTGTCCTCCTAAGCTTCTGCTTGACTGGAGGGCAATCTTCACGCAACGGCAAGCGATGAACCACGATGTCCGTGTCAAGTCCGGGCATATCTTCGTATGACCAAGCAAAGACGTCACTGTACTCTCGAAGCATCTCGACCAGTCTATGCTTGACATCATTCTGCAGCGCAGCCCCTACTCTGACATTTCTGATGAGCTCTTCAGAACCCAAATTTACGATCTCAATATCCTCCTCGTGAGGCAGAATAACCTTTTCCTCTTGTCTCAACAAGCGGGCCAACTCTTCCGGAAGGTCTTCGTCTTCATCAATCTCATCCTCGGCTTGATAGATCGGGCAATCGAAGTCGTAGTGAGCCGTAGAGGGTCCAGAGTCGATGTCATATGTTATGTGGATCCTGCAATAACAAGGGTTAAGTTTAAAACAAGAATATGCAGGTTAGCACAAACCCCGTTGCCATTTTACTGTTTTTCAAAATAAACATAAAACAGGAATAACAGAGAACACAATATTTGAGTACGAAGAAAACGCCTTTGATTTATTAACAAAATGCATGTACATAATCCAACAAGGCCCTGACAATAAAACCACTATGCCCCGGGTAGGACATAGGTTTGTACAATGATTGTAAAAAGTAAATCATTACTCTTCACTTGTCAGCTGGATAATTTCCTTGATGGTCCAATTGTTGAGGCGCTCGCCCGACTTGCTTGGCTGAATCCAAGCGTCAAGATCACAATCGCTATCCCCGCTGTCTTCAGACGCCGCGTTGATGCTTTCGAAGATCACTCCGCCCCTGGTAAATAGGATCGGCCCCTTACCACGTGACGAACTGCTAGACGAAGAAGATGAAGCTTCAGCTTCAGGAGAATACCCCAATCCAAACTTATCCTGCTTGATCGGTATCTCCAAGATATGCCTCCATCCTGGGGTAGAACCGGCTGCGACGACGGCCCGAGCTTCTTTGAATGAGGAGAGATTCATCTCTTGCTTCTCTGTGATGACCGAAGCTACCTCTTTCACTTTGACGGATTCAAATGCTTGGCAGAGAGTTTCATGGATTTCGCCATCCATTTAAACATATTTAAAGGATGACAAATGGCTCACCATAATGTCCTCCTCACCGCACACGGTTACTATACTTCCCCCGACAGCATATTTGAGCTTTTGATGCAACGTGGACGTCACGGCACCGGCAGCGTGGATCCATGGCCGGCCTAAGAGGCAACTGTAGGCAGGCATGATATCCATGATATAAAAAACCGTATCGAACGTTTCCGAACCAACTTGAATCGGCAGGGTCAACTCTCCGAAAACGTGGCGCTTAGTTCCGTCAAATGCTTTCACCACCAGATCACTGGGCATGCAAAGCAATCCACGAGTGTCCAACTTCATTAATGCCTTCTTCGGAAGCACATTAAGCGACGAACTCGTGTCCACCAGGACGTGCGACATGATTGTGCCTCTGCACTCTATCGAGACGTGCAAGGCGCTGTTGTGATCTCTCCCTTTAGGAGTTAGCTCTAAATCTGTGAAACCTAGCCCATTGTCAGCATTAACATAGGCTACCACCACTTCTAGCTGATTCACGGATATCTCTTGTAGTACGTAGGCAGCATTCAATACCTTCAGTAACGCGTTACGGTGCGCTTCAGAACACAGCAACAAATTGAGAATAGAAATCTTTGACGGAGTCTGATGAAGATGGTCTACAATCTTGTAGTCGCTCTTCTTGATTAACCGCATGAACTCTTCGGCATCTTTGACTAGCAAATCTTTCTCTGTCCCACAAGGGGCCTCTTCGACGGCTTTTCCTTTACCCTTATCAGCAGCTTCATCTCTGACCACTTTCTCTGCCGCAACCTCTGTCGGCGCAAACACTCTTCCGCTTCGAGTAATACCACTGACTCCTGCGAGATTCTGCACAATCGACCCATACGGCTCCAGCTCTAACTTCTGACCATTGCAATAGACTTCGGCGCCATAATGCCACGGAACGACGTTAGTGCTCTCGAATGGGATCGGCCCAGCTCTGGTAATAGTGATTGCGGGCGGTCGGGGCGCAGAAATAGTAATAGGTTGACGAGGAATGGTGATGGTGGCGACTTCATCGGCCTGCTTCAACACAACCTCTCCTGACACACTTCTAGCCCTCTGGCTGAACTGCAAAATACCCTCAGACATCAGACTTTGAATACCTTCTACCAACTGCTCACACCCATCAGAATGTGTAGCACAGGCCATGCACAACTTTCCGCATCCTGGAAAGAACCCTTTCTTCAGCAACTTAGCTTTGACGAAACTAAGCGGCGTCTTTAAATCTTTAACATCAGTCAACAGATCTGCACTCTCCTCCTCGATAATGGCGTTCACTCCACCTCCCCTATGATGAGGCATGGGGTTTTTCGTGACATTGGGCACATTGTCGGAAAAGTTGATAATCTTGGCATCTACCAGGTCCTGCACCTTGTGCTTAAAGGCCTTGCAGTTCTCGATTGTATGGCCTGGTGCCCCAGTATGGAAATTGCAAGTGGCATTTGCGTCATACCCCGGCGGTGGTGCCCCTGTCAAGGGTGCCATCGTCCTCTTCTGAACCAACTGAAGCTGAAGCAAAGTCTGCAAAAGCTGCGCATATGACATAGGTGGTGCTTCGAAGTGACGGTTTGCCAAAGGAGCCCGATTCTGGTATTTTCTATATCCCTGTTGATTCTGTTGCTGCGGCTGCTGCGGAGCTGCTGGGATATTTATACTGGCTATCTGCTGCTGAGGGCCCTTGCCCTTTCTCCGAGCGTTGGTTACCGCGCTTGCATCTCCTTCTCTTTGCTTACCAGCATAAGGTTTCTTTCCACCTCCTCCAGCTGAGGATGATTCACCTTGAATTTTTCCGATCTTTATACCATTCTCGACGTGCTCGCCCATAGTGATGAGAGCTGAGAACGTCCTAGACATGCCACTGACTAGCTTTTCATAGTAGATTCCCGGGAGGGTAGCAACAAACATCTGCACGAGCTCGCGCTCAACCATCGGCGGTTGAACCCGAACAGCCAACTCACGCCACCGCTGGGCGTACTCCTTAAAGCCTTCATTATTCCGCTGCAAAAGGTTCTGGAGTTGGACTCGGTTGGGGGCCAAGTCGCTATTGTACTGATAGTGGAGGACAAACGCTTCAGTGAGATCTTTCCATGTGCGCACGGTAGTGGGCTCCGAGCCCATGTACCACTCGAGGGATGGACCAGAAAGACTATCTTGGAAGAAGTGCATCAGCAACTTCTCATCGTCGGAATAGGCAGAAATCTTTCTATAGTATGATCGAAGGTGGACACGAGGGCAAGTAGTGCCCTTATATTTCTCAAAGACAGGCACCTTGAACTTATGAGGTACCTTGAAATCAGCAATTAACCCCAGCTTGGACATATCAACGCCTAATGTATTCTGATTCTCAATGTCTCTCATTTTGTCTTCCAGTGCTTTGAACCTGAGTCGCGCTTCAGCATTCAACTCAGCTTCCGCACCTCTTTGAGAAAACACATCATCCTGATGATCCTCAAGCCACGGTTGAGGCACCAACAGATTCCCGACGCCAGCATTGCCATTGACCGGCCCGATGTTAACGTTAGCTCCCAGACTACCATTGCCGACGCCCGTCGCATTGAGTCTGATATTGGCCATCACATTGCCATTAGCACTGCCGTTGCCCCCGGCAACAGGAACAACATTCTGCGGAGTATCAACTAGAGGAGGAGTAGGCACAGCCCCGCCATGAAGCATGTCGTTACTATCAACCCTGGAGATCAAAGGTTGAACCAAAGTCCGGAGCTGGTCCTGACCATTAGCGACCACCTGCATCAGTTCCATAAAACGATCCATCCGTTCACAGAGCTCTTGAACATCTGACTGCACCTGATCCATGATCCTTGTATGATTAGCTCGAGTTGAATAACGGTGAATGAGTCTCTGATCAATCCTGGAGACCGGAAGCAGCTTGGAACCTGTGAACCTGAAAAAACCTGCAAACACTAAAGGTTAGGAAAAACAACAAAATGTACACCGTGCAAATGCTTCATGCAGATGCATGCGTGTGTTTGTGTGCTTGGGAGATTTCCCCCGATCCTAGTGCCTTAGTGCTAGTGTTGATAATAATAATAATAAGAAGAAGAAGTCCGAGCCCCAATCATGGAAACATCAATCTCATATATATATGGAAAGCCTATCAAGGTAGTACATAGCATCAGCGAGTACAAAACAAATCTACAGTGTGACCTCATCCAACAAGCCTGGTGATGGTCAGCATACAGCAAAGATCAAAACAAAAGGAATACAAGCTAGTCAAGCACGGCCACGGGCGCGATACTCTGCTAATAACTCCTTCGTCTCTGGATGATCTGGCAAAGTGAGCAACCCCTCGACGAGTAGTTCCCTCTGCACAATAGTATAATGAAGCCCCTGAACTAAACTTTCCCATGCTCCTTCGCCGAAGCAATCTTCTAGTTTCCCCTTCTTAGACTCGAACATCAGCTTATGCTCCTTCAGGTTGGCAAGGGCTTTGTTGAGTTGGCCTTCGGCGGCGTACCTGCGGGAGGTTTCTTCATCAAACCTTCACTCACTGTCCTTCACCTTGGCTTCCAGCTTAGAGATCTGCAGTATCAGCTTGTCCTCTCGCTCCTTCCTGGTGGCCAGGGAAGCCTTCCAGTGCTGGTCGAACTTAGATATCCTCCGATATGCCTTGTCCAAATGCTGCTTCTTCGTAGCTAGTACGTCATTAACAGCCCTGAAATCTTGACCTAAGCGTTCGCGATCAGCTATCTGCTTTGCCAAGTCTGTACCCAGTTGGTTTACCAACTCTGTTTGCTTTTTGAAAGCATGCACGACTTCATTCCTTTCACTTCGAAGCTGAGCTAACTCCTTCTCCAATTCTGTGTTCGCCCGCTTCAGTTCATCCCGCTCGGCTAATACCTGGTTGTGCTGATGAATGGACACAGTAGTAGGCTCTTCGATTGGTGGAGGACTCTCTGGTCTGGCATGAGGAAATGGCATCCCTATAGCATTGGCTCTGGCTCTGATCCAAGCTGAATAAGGAGGGTAGGCTTGACTGTTGCTCTTTCCCAACAAAGGCTTTCCTCTCTTGCTGATACTGTTCCATGCACGCTGAAGTTTGGACAACAAATCCCCCTCTAAAGTACCCGTGAGGTACGGAGATTCATGTACCTCTTCCTCCTTCGGCAGAGTCCTCAAAGCATATGCGAACTGACAAACTAGCAATGATGGATGGTAGTTGATGCAACCCTTCCTACCTATCAGAGGTACATTAGGAAACCCACTACAACTGAAGATCACCTCAGTACCTAACCTGTCTCTGTCGAACCAGTCGATATCTTCTGCAGATAAACCCATCAGATGCTCAGGCCACTCAGTTGTGGCTGCAGACAAGACGAAAGGACCCCTCTTGGGCAAATGACTATCAAACCATTTGTATAGCAAAGGTACGCAGCATGAGACGTTCTTCCCTCTCCGATTCTCATTCTTGTAGTGCACTGAGTGATAGACATCTCCGATCAAAGTAGGGACTGGATTCCCTAAGGCAAAGATGTGAAACACATCAAAGTCTACAAAATCAGGCATGTTGGGGAACAGGATAATGCCATATATGCATAAAGCGAGGATGGCATTGAACGCGTCCCAACATCTGTCCTTAGCACACTGCTGAGCCTTAGCTACCAGAAACTGCAAGGAGAACCCAGGAACCTTGTTCCAACTAGTCACTACTAACTCTGAGGCGTCCAAATGAAGTGAAGAAGCTAAACCAGCCAGATCAGGCTCAGCATCCATGTGGACAAAAGGCATCTGCCTTTTGATAGGCACACCCAGCAAATCAGCATACTCTTCCAGCGTCGGCGCGAGAACGAAGTCCCGAAAAGTGAAACATCTCAGTGGAGGGTCATAGAACTGCAACAGAGCATGTAACCCATTCAACTCGGACGTAGAAGGCTTGCAAACCAGACTGAGCAACCTGCCATAAGACTTCCTGAACCCATCCTTCACAGAATCACCTGCTAGAGCTATCAAACCCGTCAACTTCGACACATCAGGGGTAGGAAACTTGTACGCAACGGTCTTCCTGAGAGAGGCCATAATAATACAATAGGAGGCGAGAAATCCTGGATCGAGGAAACGGTACCTGCAACACAGACACACGTTAATGAAATGCAAATGTCATGCGAACTAATGCAAAATGCAGTCATGCAATAATATATCCGGATAGCCGCTGTGGAGATTCTGTGTCAACAATCACTGATGAGAAGAAAACCCCGGTGTAAGACCACTGATCTGATCTGCTAAGGACAATCATCTGATAGGACCATATACATAGGATCAAAATTCTGCTCTGTCGAGAACAAATGTCTGATAATAAGGACCTCGGATGTAAGATCAAGAAATATCTGCTGATGAAGTCTTTAGACCCCAAATCAAAAATCTGCCCTATCAAGAACAAACATACAGCTGCTGATGAGATCTTCAGACCCCACTCAAAATCTGCTCTATCAAGAACAAACAACATCTGCTGATGACATCTTCAGACCCCAGAAATATGCTCTATCAAGAACAAACCACTGATGACAATACCCTGATCAAAACCTGCTCTCTCGAGAACAGACATACACCTGATGATAAGATCCTCTGATCAAAACCTGCTCTATCAAGAACAGACAAATCTGCAACTGAGAAACCCTGGTACCAACATAACTGATTCACTGTCAAGAAACCAGGTAGTCTGAAGCTCTAAGTTTCCTGCAATAAACCCAATCCCACTCACAGGTATGGACCTAAACTGACTCAAGGTACGGCATCCTATGCGTTCATCAGCGTCACAGACTTTCAAGAGGGGTGATACGATACCCATAAGCTGTGGCATCACCAGCTCATGAAGAGGCCTCACTTAGCTGAATCACAAATGATCGGTCCCCAGAGTCGACAATCCACCAAACCAGCAACCGTCTCAACCCAAAGGGTTGAAAGTGAAGCCAACCGGATGAACCTCGTCTGAGTGTGGATTTCATGAGACACTAGTGCCTGCAAAGCAAGCACGCGCCCACTAATTTCCACTCTAATGCTATGGTGCACTCAAGCCTGGGTCTGGCTTCTCACTCATCAGAACTCCCATCCCGCAACAGCATAAAAAATTATATTATACTGAAAATAAAATGCGGGAAATAAAGTGCGAGAAGTAAAAATGCGATAAATAAACGCGACCCAACAAGTAAGCACACAAACGGTAGGATTGACTCTCGCAGGGAACCGTTGGAGTCCCCAGCAGAGTCGCCATCTGTCGCTTGCGCGAAAATAAGGTGCCGGCATGACAGAAGAGTCGCCACCTTTCGTTATTTATCCCTCAGAGCAGGAAAGGAAATGATCGAAAAAACCTGACGAGAAAGGGTAAGACAAGGTCATCGCGACCATTGTCTGGGTTCGGGAGTCGGTTACGCAAGGGGAAGGTATTAGCACCCCTCACGTCCGTCGTACTCGACGGGATCCCCGCTTGTTTGTTTACTTGGACGGGTTGGTTATAATCTATCTACCTATCAAGGCTGGCTGAGAAAGAAAAGAAAAATGACTCGGCAAAGCGTCACACTTTATGCCTACGTATTCTCATCAGAGAATGAGAAATCAGAGTCAACGTAGTTCGGCCTACGAAGGGTTATGGGGGGAGGTAGCTCGCCAAGACTTCGCCATCTTGTGTCTACGTACTCTCAACAGGTATGAGAGATCAGAGCTCACGTAGTTTGGGAAACTACAGTTTATTTCCTATCTTTTACGAAAGAAGTGCTTTTTATTGTGTTTGCGATTTCAACCGCACTAGAGACTATGACCTGAGAGTGAATGCGTCGCATGTCACCCAAAGGGTACCATACTAAACATCCAGACTATGGAAAAGAAACTCTCCCACAATCCTTTCTCAGATAGCTTAAGGCTCGGAACGTACGAAAGAAACCACTCATGATTACTGTATCTTAAACTGTTTTGAGATGAGAAGAGAACAGGCCCAACTAGGAGGGAGACTATCAAGTCCTACTGTTATCATGCCATGGATTCATCCTATGGTTGAGATTTGAACAGGGAACTCCTAGAAGTTGTCATGCATAGGTTTCAACCTAAAAGTCTATCATCAAATCCTTATCAAAGGAAATGAGATTCCTGAGGGATCATGTCAATGATACACCAAAACAGACACAGCGTCAGCTTAACAATAAAATGCATGCAATGCAAGTGAGGGAGGAAATGTGTGTGGGGCTTCAGCCTCCACAAGCTCGTCTCGACCTCAAGCCAGTCATGAAATAACAGTAATCATACTAAAAAATAAACAACATGCTATCAAGCAATAAACAGTAAACTACAATCATACAAATAAGAGAAATGAAAATGCCATCAGGCAAACAAACCACATGGGCAAGGGAGCTGAGCTCTACCGAATACCCGCAAGCAAAGCCACGCAATAACAATACAAGCAGAGGGAGCAACTCAACCTCTAATGCAATCATGCTCCTAGATTCTTCTTATTCTAGATGGACTTAATCTAATGCAACAGACAAATCAAACAAAACACACAATACAGAAAAGAAAAACAGAAGAAAGCCTCAGCTCCTCCAGCAGCTACTCCAGTCTTCAGACTTCAATCCTCAACTGCTCTCCAGGTTTCAAACCTACAATATGAGTATCAACTCATCTTCTCCCCTTAAGCTTCAGCTTCTTGATCAGCTCCACCTTCAGGCTTCACCATCTTCAGGGATCTTCAAGTATCAACTTGATCTTCATGCTCTTCAAGCTTCAGCTAGAATGGCAGTCTTCAAGGATTCATCCTCTTCAATGATCTCCAATGAAGTCTTCACCTTCATGCTCAGGCTCTGACAACTCTCAAGACAAATCAAACAGAGAAAAATCACTACTGGATAAGCTGGGGGATATTGAACTGCTTATTTGATCACCAAAGGCGACCTTTAAGAGTTCAATATCAAATGAAGGGTTCCCTCAAAAGTTCTACCTCCTGGGTATAGCACTAATCCCTCCAAAGGAGAGAGGTGTATACCCTGGAAGGACTTTGAATCACAGGGAGGAATGGATGTGAGGAATACTATCCATGTTTGAGAAAGAAATTATCTCCATCTAAGCTCTTCCTAATCCTAACCCTAAAACAACACAAAGAAAAGAAGAACAAGCTCCTCCAAGCCTCTTCCAATCTTCTAGTATGCTCCACCATGCTCCACACAGAGACACCAAGCTCCTCAAACCAAAGGAAAACTCCAAAGCAAAGCAAACTAAACAA
This sequence comes from Lathyrus sativus, assembly GCA_963859935.3. Taxonomy (NCBI): domain Eukaryota; kingdom Viridiplantae; phylum Streptophyta; class Magnoliopsida; order Fabales; family Fabaceae; genus Lathyrus; species Lathyrus sativus. The sequence continues at coordinate 499,136,923 of OZ012735.1, forward strand.
AACTTGCCCTAAAGGCCACACAAACAATCATTCAATTCAAAAATCAACCAAAAATAGTATATTGTTCTATTAAATCCTAATATAAATGCTAGGGGACCCTACATAGCTACCCTTAAGTCCCATATATTCCCCATAGACTAAATTGCCCTACAAAACCTAAATCTAAAATTGTTATTGACCTATACTAAAGTTTTAAACTAATTCTACATTACTTAGAACTACCTAATTAAAACTACCCTAAAAATTGTCACAAAATTATGAAATTAATTCAGGGGGAACCTAAACCATTCATCTAATTATCCTAAAAAAATTGAACTCAAAATCCTAAGGGAACTACCCTAATTAAATCCTACAAGTTAGTATATCAACTAAAAGAATTAAAAAAGCAATTAAAAGTATAAATGTGCAAAAAATATAAAAATGAAATAAAATGGCTATTTTATGATTTTATATTTTTCTAGACAGAAAATGGAAAATGGGAAAAAAAAGTTTCATTAAAAAATATGCATTTTTCATTTTATTATGAATTTTTAAAGTTTAAAGAAATTTGGAAGAAAATTAATATGAAAAGGGATGAGGGGTATGAAAAGCAAATATATTCAATTATTATATGATTGGGCCCAGAAGGTGGGGTGCGCCTAGCATGGCGCGCCTGGGCCCAGCTTATAATCAGAAAACTAAATAAAAAATAAAAGAAAAAGGATGAAACACGGTGCATATAGCAGGTTATTATAGTTAAAATCAACTGGGCTTTGGAAACGGGGGTGGGAAAAGCAAGCGCATAAAGCCCATGACGGTATACTAATCCAAAATGCAGCGTTTTGACGCTGGCTCTCCCTCCACATTTCATTTTAAATCGCAGCCGTGGGATGATCCTCCAGTCAACCGGTCAACACATAATCCGACGGATACCACTTCATCTTCAACCTTTGGACACCTAGGGTTTGTAGAAGCCATGAAAGAACACTCCCATGCATGAGACTTTATCCTCTTCGTATGACCTCAATACTTCACCAAATTGCATGATCCAAAAACCAAACTTGACTAGAATTTCGTGTAGAATCCAACTGTGCCATTAGATTGCATTAAAACACACTACATCGCGCCAACCGAATGGTACAACATCATGCACTCAAACTTTCTTCAGTTTTTGACCATCACAAAACTCAACAATCTTTATATATAATTAATCCCTATGCCATGCTGATTAAAACCAACCAAAATTCATGCATTATCATCCATTAAATAGTGTGTTCTACCTCCATCAAGAATCAACCACCATGGAAGAAACCTCACCAATTGGTCTTAAACTCATCCAAATGAATCACCTAATGGTCTCTAATGGTTTCACAACAAGAATTGATCCTAGCCATGCCTAAATCAGAGTGTGGGAGTGATTTTGCTTACCTTGACTCTTGCAATGGTAGGTGTTGAAAAGCTTCGAATCAGACCTTGTAGATCTTCAATAATAGTCCCTAGGTGATGAACAATACTCTGCTTGCACAAGATTTGATGGAGATGGCTTGTATCTTCAGATCCAATCCCTTTTGCTCTCTTGCAACTTCACTTGGAAAGCTCCAATTCTTCAACAATGGAACCTTACTCTAGCATGAACATGTTCAGGGAGGTTTGTAGTGATGATTTGTGGAAAGAAAATGGAAGGGTAATGAAGAGAAAAATGAAGTTTCAATACAATTTGCAAAATGGAGAATTTTGGTTCAATCTCTTTTCTCTACCACCATTAACATCAACAATCACCAACCCTTCACCAATGGAGAATGCAATCAATATATAGAGATGTTTAGAAAGATCTAGAACCTCTTAGAATCATCTAGAAAGGACTTGAATTTTCTATGATATGGTAATTTGCATTTCACTTCCCACCACATGAGATATCATGACAAAAACCCTATATCTTGAGTAATTAACTTTATTTTCTCCTTAAGTGGTATTTTGGACAAGATACAAAGCTTAAACACCTTATTTATGAAGCTTTTCTTTGTTTTGACTTGGTACCCTATTATGCAAGTAAGACTTTTACAAAGAAACTCCAAATTTTAAGCCTCAAATCAAAATTGTGGCTGAACCATTGTTCTTAAAATATCCTTTGGAGTCAAAATGACCTATCATATGCCATGGTTAGGGTTTATAGCTTGGATTTTAGGATTTTCCATTTCACTTGAATTAACTTATGCCTCATTTTTAGGCCATTTTTATCACTTTTTGCTATGAGTCTTTCCAACATCTCATGACCACCCTACTAGCCTTAAAACATCATTCTAAGAAACTTTGATGTTGAAGGTTTTTCCATTTGAAGCTTGGAAGTAGGAGATATGGCCATATGCTTGAAATGACCTATAACTTCCAAATGACCAAAATGCCCTTGGCTTGTCAAAGCCATAAGTTGAGTTCTACAAATCCTATCAAGGACTTCTAGTACTCCATAGAAATATAAGAAGATGCTCTTCAACATTCATTTTGACCAAGAGATCATAGGAATCATCCTACTAGGGCAAACATTGTCTGCAAGTTGGGTGACTTTCAAGGACCCAGATTCACATACCTCAGATGACCTATAATTTGTCAAAACCATAAATTGAGCTTTGCAAATCCTATCAAGGACTTCTACCACTAAAATTAAAGCTAAGAACAAGCTCTACAACATTCATGTTATGGGGAAGATGAGATGACAATCACATCTTGAGTTAAAACTGCCTGGAAGATAGGGATCAAACTAGGGGATTTTACACTGTCAATCCTTAGAAACCTTAGCTTGAAACTTCTCAAACTCCTCAATCATGATGAGTTGGTCTAGGAATCATCCTTATAGTATCTCAATACATCATTCCATGATCACATGGCCCTTGGATTGGGTCTCAACCCTCTCCAAATCATCAGTTGACCTAGGGTTGACCCAGCCAAACCCTAATTCTACCATTCATGGTTGAATCTTCTGAATTCTTGCATAATGACCTCTCTGGGCTTCATGGTGGCTTTCAAGACATCTCATAGGCTTTCTAAAAGCATCAAGTCTATCCTCACAGTCTCAGAATCATCTAAGGAGCTCCCACAACTCTCAAGTTATGAGACACACAACCTTGGTTTCAACCAATTTCTCTGAGGATCTCTTGAACTTTCTGATGAAGGTATCAACCTTCAAACACTTGATGGGTAAATAAATGTTGCTCAAATTTTGGGGTGCAACAGCTGCCCCTATTCAAACGGCTTGAACTAGACTGGGTGAGAAGCGAACGACTCTCAGCCAATCAAGGTGCGAGACGGTTGAATACCAGTAAACCCGAAAATTTTCCAACTGCACGAGCACACAGTACTCTGCGGGGAACAAATCTTCGAATACTGCGATACTAGCTGCACAACAACCAGTTGGAGAAATACTGATCTGACATCACACGGGGTCGGCCCAATCTATCTCTCCGTCGTGGAGGGCCTAGCTCATTGATCAGTTGTCGCGCGCGGATCAAAAAGAGTGTTTTTGATGAAAACGTAATACAGCGACAATTCAACTCGGATATCGTCTCAAGGATTCTTTTATGTGATTAATCTACCAAATTCAAAATGGAGGGGGAGTTGGTTTGGTTTCTGATCGGATAAATAAAGAAAATGCAATTAAGCGGTTAAAATAAGTGATTATCAAAATAAGTCAATCTACTGTTTTCGGTTCCGGATTATCACGGGTTTCTACCTTACCAATTTCCTAAGCGATTTCGATCTCTATTTGATTCCTATGTCAATTAACAAGCGCAAAAGACATAAACTAGATTAACAATCCTATATTCCAAATTAAGCAAATGGATTAAGTTTTCGTGAGTTAAGCAAACACGAATTATAAACACGAATTATAAACACGAATTAACGACAAAGCGACGTAACGGCGAATAAATGCTAAGGATGCAATCATACGAATTTAATCAAAACAATTCTATAAACTAACAGATTAAGCAAAAGCAATTCATAGAATAGTGTTGAAAGAGAAACGAATTAGATTGATAAAGTAAAAACCTCAAAGCGTTGAAACGCGATTACAGCAGAATGACTCTAAGGAATTAGCTCTCCATGGTTCTCTCAAAGCTCCGAATGTATTTTTCGTGAAAATGTAACTAGGTGAACAATAACACGAGTATTTTTCCTTTAAAAAGAAAGCAAATTCGGGTCATAACCCAACTGGGTCAAAAACATAACCCAGGCCCAATACATGACCCAACACTAAAATAAAATTCTAATTCAGTAACTTTAAACGGAATTCTGGAATTTTGGGCTCCGAATCTGACTTCGACTCCAACACGAAAGTCGTAGCTGTCTCTCTTAGCTTTCCAACGATTTTTAGAACGCCTCAAACGGATTTCCGGACCTCCAATTATGATCGTTTCCGTGCAGACTGCTAAAGCTGAAAAATAAGTGCGGAAATCAAATTAAGCCAAAAATAAAATAAAATATAAAAAAAAAATAAAACATAACAATAATCAAGATAAAGTAGAGAAATGCCTAAGTAAAAATATAGGAGAAAGTGCATAAATATGCACTGTTCACTCATCACGCTGGAAGCGCTTAAGCGTCTCCCCATGGACACAAACCTTAGGATCTATGACATTTTGATATTAATGATTATAGGAATACCTTGACGAATATAATGAGAAAGATTTTTAGACAATGACAACGATAATTCTAAAATACAAAAGTGTAGAGACAAGTGTTTAACACTGGTTGGCTTGTGGATTTTTCTCAACCGGTACTCGTAATGTATTGAAAACTCTTCGAATGGGGAGAAAAAGAGATAATTTTCTTATAGCATGATATATTTTAGATCATAGCCTATATATAGAATGATAATCATTTAAAATTCTCATTATTTCGAAATGGATTATCTTGACATCCACTTATATTTAAGCACATATTCAATAAAATAATTAATTATTAAATATAATTAATTATTTTATTTACTTACTCAACCGATTAAGATTCTTATATATATATATATATATATATATATATATATATATATATATATATATATATATATATATATATATATATATATATATATATAATATATAATATTATATATATATATATATATATATATATATATATATATATATATATATATATATATATATATATATATATATATATATATATATATATATATATATATATATATATATATATATATATATATATATATATATATATATATATATATATATATATATATATATATATATATATATATATATATATATATATATATATATATATATATATATATATATATATATATATATATATATATATATATATACTGCTCTGTCCCGCTCATCACACGGGGTCGGCCCAATCCATCTCTCCGTCGTGGAGGGCCTAGCTCATTGATCAGTTGTTGCGCGCGGATCAAAAAGAGTGTTTTTGATGAAAACGTAATACAGCGACAATTCAACTCGGATATCGTCTCAAGGATTCTTTTATGTGATTAATCTACCAAATTCAAAATGGAGGGGGAGTTGGTTTGGTTTCTGATCGGATAAATAAAGAAAATGCAATTAAGCGGTTAAAATTAGTGATTATCAAAATAAGTCAATCTACTGTTTTCGGTTTCGGCTTATCACGGGTTTCTACCTTACCAATTTCCTAAGCGATTTCGATCTCTATTCGATTCCTATGTCAATTTACAAGCACAAAAGACATAAACTAGATTAACAATCACTATGCCAAAAAAGACCTTTAGCAGCGCTTTTTTTGGCCTTTAGCAGCGCTTTAAAGCGCTGCCAAAAGTGGCGCTGCTAAAGGTAAAGGCAGCGCTTTTTTTCAATGAAAAAGCGCTGCTAAAAGCTCCCTTCAGCAGCACCTTTAGCAGCGCTTTTGTAAGCGCTGCATAATTCCCCCAACCATCCCCCCCTTTAGCAGCGCTTTCAAAAAGCGCTATCTTAGACCCCCCCCCCCCCCCCCCCCCCCCCCGCTTTAGCAGCGCTTTTGCAAAAGCGCTGCCATAGCCCACCCTTTAGCAGCGCTTTTTACATGCGCTGCCTTAGACCCCCCCCCCTTCCAAACCAATAGCAGCGCTTTTGTAGCGTAATATATGTGACCTTTAGCAGCGCTTTTATGTAAAAGCGTTGTCTAATGTCCCAGATTTAAAAAAAAAATTTTTATAAAATATTCACCCTGTTTTGTATATTTTACCAACAACCTGCTTATATTACACAAACCTGCTTATAATTCAGGCCTTTATTTCAGCACTTTGGCCTTATAAATAAAATTCAAACTTTGGCCTTAAATATACAATTCAAACTTTGGCCTTATATGTACAATTCAAAACTTTGGATACATTGTAACTCATGACTTTGTTCATAAACATTTTAATATACACATAAACCTGTTTAAATATGTTACAACAAAATTCGATCCTCAGAATTACAACAACACAAATACATTCAATTCACATATAATTACAAGTCTTCCAATCCGATAACTCTATACAGTTCTCAACCCAAGAATAAATTGACACCATTCCTCTTTAATTTCTTCCAATTTTGCTTTCGTGTAAGTAGCGCACTTGAATTCATCATAATACTACATAATATAACAGATCGAATAAGATTTAAGTTTAAAAGTAATTACTCAGATGAAGTATCGGATAATTATCAAAATGAATCATATAACTTATATAATGAATTGATCCATACCAGGACTGGAATCTCAAGTTGACTAGAAAGAATAATTTCCCTCATAAAGCGCAATACAAAATATCCACAGTCAATACCATTGCGCTGTCGAGGACACTGTAAATGGAAAAAACAAATGAACATTTATCCGGATATATAGTTTAAATAGTTTTATCAGTCATTGCGAGTCAACACTGTTCATGGGGATGGCACTCCCACACCCGTGGCTCCACCTGTAGTCAATATACCTGCTGTTAACGTCAACAACGCTACCGCTGCTGGGAACGGTAACATTGGGATTGGGAATGAGACTGCTGTTCATAACGTTGGGCTTGGTGATGTCAACTTGGGTGATAATATGGGAGGCAACGACTTCGGTAATGCTTGATTCGGGTTCAATGATCAGGGATTCGATAATGCTGGGAAATATGGTTTCAATACTCAAGGCTTCGGGCAGGACGGATACGGTATGACCAATCAGGGTTACGGAGGATTCGGAAATGGAAACGACGCTGGGTTAATGGCTTTTGGACCTGCTGGAGTTGCTCAGGGGTACGGTAACAGAGGGCGAGGCCCGATAATGAATCAGATTAGAGCTGGACGTAACAACGGATTCGATGGGTATGGAGCTGGAAATGGTAACTGGCAGGAAGATCAGCAAGAGGACGCTTTCTCCGGTGGAGGTTTCGAGGGACCTATGGATGACTCCCAGAGGATCCGAATGCTAGAAGAGCAGATGAGGAGGGTCGTGAACCAAAGTGTTGTGGGCTTAGACATGTCAACAATGGGCCTGGTACCTGGCTTGAGGGTGCCAATCAAATTCAAAGCTCCTACATTTGATAAGTATAAAGGAGACACCTGTCCGAAAGTGCACGTGAGGTCATATTACAGAAGGATGTCGGCGTATTCTACTGATGAGAGAATGCTAATGCATTTCTTTCAAGATAGCCTGTCGGGTCCGTCCCTCGAGTGGTATATGGGATTGGAACCAACGCATATAAAGACATGGAAGCAGCTGGCAGAGGCATTTGTAGCTCACTATAAGTATAACAGCGACTTGGCACCCAACCGGGTCCAATTGCAAGGGCTGTCTCAGAAGAAGGGTGAGAGCTTTAAAGAGTATGCGCAAAGATGGCGCGACATGGTTGCTAGGGTCCGTCCTCCTTTAGAAGACAAGGAAATGAATGACATGTTCATAGGAACATTCACCGGCATGTTTTATGACAAGTTGTTTCACACATCTTTGGCCAGTTTCTCATACTTATTTCTGATGGGAGAAAAGATTGAAAGTAACATTAAGCAGGGAAGATTCCAAGCTGAGGAATCTACTGCATCTGGCAGTAACCGAAAGGCTTTTGGTGGGCGCCGTCAGGGCGATGCAAGCGCGGTGTTTGGAGGCCGAGGCAGAGGTCGAAACCAGTATCATCAGCCGCAGCAGGTGGCGAGTGTTACTATTCCGTTTCAGCAGCAACAGCAGCAACCGCAACAGCAGCCGCAGCAGGGGGCACAGCCTGCCCAGCGTAGATTCCAGGGGGGTAAACCAAGGAGAGTATTTGAGAAGCCTCCTTCAACGTACGCAGATTTGTTGCAGACACTGTTGGGTTTAAACCTGGTAGAGAAGAGAACTCTGGCACCAATAATAGGCACTCCGCCGTATGGTTATGATGCAAGCAGGCAATGTGAATTCCACTCTGGGGCTCCGGGCCACGATGTAGAGGGTTGCCATGCATTCAAACATGTTGTGCAGGATCTATTGGATAGTAAAGCTATCAATTTTGGAACGGCGGGTCCGAATATAATGCAGAAACCCATGCTCAATCATGGGGCAAACGCCATTTTGACTGAGGAGGGTTTGAATTTGATTATGAATGTCGATGATTTAAAGACGCCGCTGAGTGAAATAAAGAGCCGATTATTGCAAGGGGGTGTCTATCCTGGATGTGACGAGTATTGTTTAGAATGCTGGACCCTAGCTGGGGGGTGTGATGACTTAAAGAAAGGTATTCAGGCTTTAATAGATAGCGGCACATTGCAGTTTGACCGAGCAGCAATTGAAGAACCTGCAGGGGCATTAGCAGATAATCAGAGTGATGTGGCTACTGTAACGATCCCTCGAAAGACGATCACCATAACGGCACCGGCCCAGCGTCCACCGATCACTATCACTAAGGCCGGACCAATCCCGTACGAGAGCACAAAGGCAGTCCCATGGTCATATGGGTTGGAAGTGTATTGTGACGGAATAAAGATTGATGTCAATAAGCAGCCAGCTGAGACGGTAGACAACGTTGTTGGTACCGGAGGCATGACAAGAAGCGGTAGGATCTTTATCTCACCTGAGGTAGAAGCCGAAAGACTGGCAAAGGGAAAGGGAAAGATGGTTGAGAATGTCCCTGTGCAGGCAAGTGGAAAAGAAGCGGCATCGAAAGATGTAGAAGAGTTCATGCGCTTGATTCAAAAAAGTGATTATAAGATTGTGGAGCATCTGCAACAGACGCCATCCAAGATATCTATACTGTCGTTGCTATTGTGTTCTGAAGCGCACAGAAATGCATTGCTGAAGGTTCTGGATACTTCCTTCGTACCCCAAGATGTTTCCGTAAATCAGCTGGAGGGAGTGTTAGCACATGTAAACGCAGGCCATAGCTTGGGCTTTACAGACTTCGATTTGACCCCTAAGGGGAGAGATCATAATATGGCGCTGCACGTATCTGTCGAGTGCAGAGGGTCAGTCATGTCTCACGTATTGGTAGACACCGGATCGTCTTTGAATGTGTTGCCCAAGAAAACGATGATGAAGCTAGCTGTCAAAGGAATCCTGTGCGCGCCCAGTGACCTGGTAGTCAGGGCGTTCGATGGTACGCGAAGAACAGTATTTGGATCGATAACATTGCCTCTACAGGTGGGGCCGGAGGTGTTTGCAACTGAATTTTATATCATGGACATCCAGCCTGCATATAGCTGCCTGCTCGGACGACCCTGGATCCATGGGGCTGGGGCAGTCACGTCTACCCTGCATCAAAAGTTGAAATATATGGTCGGAGACAGCGTGGTCACCGTATGCGGAGAAGAAGACATCCTGGTCAGCCATCTGTCGTCATTTAAGTATGTGGAGGTCGATGGAGAGATTCACGAAACACCCTGGCAAGCATTTGAAGGGTTGCGCATCAAGGACAAAGGTCCCGGGCCGAGTGTTGCACCCTAAAATTTGCCCAACCTTATTCACTTGGTTTATGTTTCAATATCATTAGCATTTGCATATAGAGTCATGTGCATAGCCTAACCATCTACATAGCATAAGCATGGCAAGTCATTCAACAGGGGACCAATCATTATTCTCATCTCTAGAGGCCTATTAAGAGGTCATTATCCTGATTCAATCCCATTCAAGTCATCAGAAAGAATTTAAAAAGTTATCAAGTCAATGGATCAAGCAAGTGCATCCATCTCCTATCTGAGGATATCTGGGGGTCATCAAGGAAAGTGTGAACTGTGGGCTGAGCATGGGGAGTATCTAGACATCTTGGAGGACTTAGAAAGTCATTTGGAGAAGGAGACAAGTCATTGGTATGGTCACAAGTATTGCAGTTGAAGACAGTCAACTAGGGTTTCATCTGGGGTCAACTCTAGGTCAACTCTAGGTCAATTGACTAATTGAAAGGCATTAAGGGCTATTGGAGAAATGTGGGGTTCATCATTTGACATATAGAAGAGGATATGGTGGTATGCCAAGGAGAATTCAAGAGAAATCAAGGAGAAGAGGAGTTTCTAAATTAGGGTTTCTGTGTAAAATCCCCTAATTTAGGTCAAATTTCCAAGCAAGATAAGTCAAAATGCAAGCTTCAAATGGATCCTTGGCCAACATGGAACTTGTAGAGGATCTCAAGACCTTTAATTTTAGTGGTGGAAGACATCAAGGAGATTTATAGAACTCAAGTTATGGTCCTTGCAAGTTACAGGTCATCTAGGGTATCTGAAATTTTGTCTGTGAAAGTGACTTAACTTCCAAGCTATTTTTACCCCTCAAGGAGATTTCAAATGAATTTCTGGTAAACATAATAATTGTTCCTCATTGTCTTAGCTTTCTAGAATGGTATAGTATGCCTTCATATGATTTGTGGAACTCTACTTATGGTCTTGACAAGCAAAGGGTATTTTGGTCATCTGAGAATTACAGGTCATTTCAACCTATGCCCAAAACTCATACAAGGAAGCTTCAAATGGAAAACTTTACAACATCAAACTTGTTACAAATGACATTTTGAGTCTATTAAAGTGACCATGAGAGATTGGAAAGATTCATAGCACAAGGTTTCAAAATTGGTGGATTTAATGAATAAAAATGACTTAAAAAATGTGATTTTTCATATCTTGGCCAAATGGGACAAAATTATAGGTCATTTTGAATGGAAAAGTCATTTTGAGAACATTGGATAAAGTGGAATTTTGAGGTTAGTTCAAATTTTGAAAGTTATTCAAGGTTGCTTACAAAGGAAGAAACATAAGCCAAATCCAAGGGAAATCACACATGGGAAGTTTCTCCAAGCTTCTAGGAGTTTCTAACCTCATGTATATATTGATATGAGATGGTTCATGCCATGGTTGGTGATCTCATTTTCTCAAAATCACAAGTTTCACTCACTTTTCTCCAATTTGCAAAGGCATCTCAAATACTCTCAAATCTCCACCAATTTCCATCTTTCTTGATTTGATCATCATCAATATCTTCCATGGATCACATTCACATCAGAGTTTGGTAGATTTGGGGAAGAAATCGTGCTGTTCAAGTTAATCCTCCAAGAAGCAAGATTTTGGTGATTTCAAGATTCAAGGAGATTGGACAAGATTCATTGCATACAGAATTCATAATCAAGCTCCTTAATCATTTTCCACTCATCACAAGCATCAGATTCAAGGATTTTAGCACCTGTTTTCAAGAAATTGCACCAGGTATGTTTTCCTTCGAATTAGCTAGCATAGTGATCATGGCATAGGATTGTTAGTATATTAGAGACCTAGGTGGCTAGGTGATGATTTTCACAGAGTTTGGAGAAGTTTTATGGAGGTTGCTCATAGTGCACCAAATCTGTTAGGATTGATAACTCATAGTTGATGGCAAGATAATCCTAGATGAATGGCTCAGGTTGATTAGCATGGCTTGTAGATCATTTTAGTGTAAAAATTATGGAGAATTGGAGCAGTTGATATCAGGTGTTAATGGTGGATTCCATCTGTTACACCTATCGGGTTTGGAGTTTGGGTGAGTTTTAGAAGGAACTATGGCCATGGCTGTGTAGAGGGAAAAGAATGGAGTGTTTTTGGTTTTTACATCATGAGCTTTCATGGAGAATTGAGTGAGAACAGGATGGTTGAAGGCGCGTGCATGGGAGGTGGTTTTCTGAGCTAGGGTTTGGCTGGAGGTAGACGATGACCTCTGACCGTTGGATGGGTACTTTGACCTTGACTGAAGATCAAATCGTGTGGCCAGCATTTAAAACGAAAACGGAGGGAGATTCAAATGCAGAAACGCACCGTTTCACTTATTGTTTCAGATTGGGCTTTGGATATCCTTGCTATGCACCCCCTCCTCCACCAAGCCCAGTGATATTATGCCTAAAATCTTTACTATCTGCACCGTCTCGTGGTTTTTTTTTATTTTTGTTTAATTTCTGAAGCGTGCTGGGCCCAGTAGCTTTGATATTCGCACCCCTGCTCTGTGGCCCACCTGGATAAAACAACTAGGCGCCCTTGCTGATGGCACCCCCTCCCCTTTTATTCATATTTTGTCATTTTTATTTCTTTAATATTTTCTCATCCTTTAAAAAATCATAATAAATCATAAACTTCATATTTTTCAATGATTCTTTTTGCATTAATTTCTTCAAGATGTCTAGAAAATTATAAAAAATAAAAATTGCATTTTATTTTTTATTTGATATTTTCCCCATATTTTCCAAATAAATGCCTATTTTAGGTGTTTCATTTCATACATGATTTTGTTAATTTTTGTTCTAATAGTTGCTTTAATATTTTTCACCCATTCTTTTTAGGTTGATTAGTAGATGAGATTAGCTTGTGCATACAATTTAGGTCACATTTTTAGGAATTAATTTTAGGTGTTTAAGTTTAGGTGTGGATAACATGAATAAAAATTAGGGTTTTAAGTGATAACTTAAGTGAATTAATTCATTTCCCTTAGGATTTAGAGGTTGAATATTTTAGATATGGGACTATAGGGACCATGGGTAGTTATTAGATCCCTTAGAAATCACTAGGATTCCCCTACTGCTATTAGTATATTACTGTCTTTATTTGATTGACTGGTATGGTGTGCCCTCTGGGGATTATTGTTTGTCTGTATGGGTATTGGGATTGTCTGGGGATTGGGGGAGCTGAAGACTGATGATGATGAAGCCATTGGAGATCCAGAGACTGAAGACCAATTTCCAGAGTTGAAGAGGAGATTCTTGCTGGCAGCTGTTGAGGAGATTAAGGTTTAGGAGCTAGGTAGAGTTCTAGATTAGAAAGCTTGTTTCCCAAACATGGAATGCCTTGTCGGCATCCATTCTTTCTCTATGATTCAAAGTCTCTTTCAAATATCCACCTCCTTCCTTTGGAAGGATCAGTGAATGTATTTGAAAGATAGAACTTTTGAGGGAAAACTGTCTGTATAATGTTAACAGTTAATGAACCACCCTTGGTAGGTAATTGACTGTCTAACATTCATTCACTTCATCTTGTGGACTGATGTTCATCTTGAGGATCGAGACTGGAAGAAAAGCCACTGCAGATGGAAGATTGATGATCAAGACCTTGCTGGAAAGCTGTGGAGATGGAGATTGATGCTTGCTGAAGCCTGTAGCTGATTGGAGAAGTTTAAAGACAGATATTGATGCAGAGCTGCTGTGGCTGTTTATTTTTGTTGTATTTCATTTCTGATGTATTGTTTGGTTTTCTGGACTGTATTGTTTGCTGTTTACCCTGTTGGGTTGAAAGTGAATCCTGTTCACTTTTGCCTATTGTTTTCTAGGTTCGAGGTTGAGTGGGACTCCCTTGCCTCGCTTGTATTGTTGCATCCATGCATTTTACTGCTTTACTGTATATATCTGCTATTGTTTCTATTTCCGTCTATTCCCTTAGGATCTCTGTTTCTCTCTGTGCAAGAGAGGAGCATGATAGACACTAGGTCTTAACCCATGCATGATAACATTAGGTTAGTTTGATTCCCTTCGTAACCGTAGGTTAGGGTTCTGTCCCTTCTTTCTCAAAACAAACAGAAAAACACAATAAGATTTCAAACACAATAAAAGACACTTCTTCCGTAAAAGGATGTGAACTCATCAAAACGTCAATTTTTGTCCGCTTGGACTGCTAATCAAAAAACCTTTTTCAGAAGGAATAAAAACAATCAAGACAAACTTGTGTCGTACGTGGCCCGAACTACGTTTGCTCTGATCTTTCATGCTGTATGAAAGTACGTAGGCATAGGATGCGATATCCTAGCGAGCAACCTTCCCCTCCTTTCCTGTAGGTAGGCGAACTACGTTGACTCTGATTTCTCGTTCCATACGGGAATACGTAGGCATAAAGTGCGATACTTTGCCGAGTCATTTTATTTTTCATCGTATTTTCCTTTAACCCTTAACCCTTAGAGTAGATAGAATAACAATCCATACCCGAAAACAAGCGTGGATCCCGTCGAGTACGACGGACGTGAGGGGTGCTAATACCTTCCCCTTGCGTAACCGACTCCCGAATCCAGGTTTTGGTTGCGACGACCATACCTTTCCCGTGTTGTGCGAGGTTTACTCTGAGCGTTCCCTTTCCCTCCCGTGGGATAAATAACGCACGGTGGCGACTCTTCTGTTCAGCCAGCGCCGATTTTCGCAGTAGCGACAGCTGGCGACTCTGCTGGGGACCCAACGTCCCCTGGCTGCTAAGGACCGCGATAGTTCTTATGCATTTGGGATCCAACGTCCCTTAAGAGAGTCAATCCTAACGCTTGTTTTCCCGTCGAGGATTTTGTATGGATTTATATTTCTGACCTTTATTTTCAGCATTATGTATATTGATTATTATGGCTGTATTGGGGTGTGATGGGTGGTTCTATGATTAAGAGATAAGCCGGACCTGGGCTTGAGTGCACCTAGAATTAGAGTAGAAAGTAGTGGGCGCGTGCCGGCTTTGCTTGCATTAGTGTCTCATGAAATCTACACTCGGACGAGGTTCTTCTGGTTGGCTTCTTTTTCTACCCTTTGGGTTGAAGGGGTTGTTGGTCAGCTGAATTGTCGACTCCGGGAACCGATCATTTGGAAGTTGGCTAAGTGAGGCCTCTTCAGGATTTGATGATGCCACTCCTTCTGGGAATCGCATCATCAACCCTGAAAGTCTGTGACGCCGACGACCGCATAGGATGCTATACCTTTATCAGTTACTAGGACATCCACCTGTGAGAGGGTTTGGGGTTATGCAGGTAACTAGACTTTCAGATACCGGTTATTTCTTGATCAGAGATCCTGGGTATTTATGGAGAGTTATGAGGTCTGTCAGAGACCAGTTGAAGAGTTCTGAGGTCTGTCAGAGACCAGTTGGATAGTTCTGGGGTCTGTCAGAGACCAGTTGGAGACATGATGTGAGGTCTGCCCGAGACCAGGTAGAGTTATGGTTTGAGGTTTGTCAGAAACCATTGTTGGAGCTTTGTTTTAGGTCTATCTGAGACCAGGGTTTGAGGACTTCTATAGAGTCTATCTGAGACTTCTTGATATGGTTCAGGCTGTTCAGCTACGGCAGTTGGTCCCTGTTGCATGTTACTTGCATTGCATTGTTTGCATACCCACTATCATTGCATCCCATTAACGTGTGTCTGTGCTGCAGGTGCATTTGCATATCCTCCGATTCTAGTGTCCAGACTTCTGAGTATTGATTATGGCTGGTTTGAGGAAAACAATTGCGTATAAGCTGCCTTCACCTGATATTACTTCTTTGCTTGGCCTGATATCTCTTGCTGATGAGGAGGTTAGGAGAAGCTTCAGAATGAGTCATGGGAGATTACTGAGATTAGTCTGCAAGCCCACCGCTGATGAGATGAACGGGCTGTACACCTTGATGCAGTTCTATGACCCCGCATTGAGATGTTTTACGTTTGCTGACTTCATTCTAGGGCCTACCATTGAGGAGTATGTGGAGTTTACGGAGCTACCAGTGCAGAACAAGGTTCCCTTTATTCACTCTGCTGCTGAGCCCAAGTTGGAGGACTTAGCCAAAGCCTTGCATATGGACGCTGCAGAACTGTTAGTGACTTCTTGGCTTGGGGTTTCAGGGTTCTCTCTTGATTTCCTGGTTGGCAAAGCTCAGGAGTATGCCAAGAACGGATGTTGGGTGGTTTTCAATGCTATCTTGGCTTTATGCATTTATGGAATTGTGTTGTTCCCTAACTTGCCCAATTTCGTAGACTTGGACGCTTTCCATCTATTTGCTGCCGGCAATCCAGTGCCAACGTTGATTGGAGACTTCTACCACTCCCTGCACTACAAGAACGAAAACAGAAGGGGAAAGGTTGTTTACTGCTATGCTCCTTTGTTGAATATGTGGTTCAAGAGTCATCTTCCCATGAAGGGTTCTTTTGTAGAGAGCGCAACCACCGTTAGCTGGTCAGAACGCCTGATGAGGCTGTCTTCCGAAGACGTCGAGTGGTTTGATAGAGATCTGCTGGGATCTGAGCTTATCTTCAGTTGTTCTGGTTACCCCAATGTCCCGCTGATAGGAAGGAAAGGGTGTATCAACTACAACCCATCTCTGTTGGTCCGTCAGTTCGGATATGCGCTGAAGAACCCGCCAAAGGAGGAAGAAGTACAGGAATCTATGTACTTCACCGGAGATTTGAAGGGGGAGTTACTAGCCCAGCTGCAGCATGCCTGGACGCGTATTAACCGAAGAGGGAAGCCGTTGTTAGGGAAGAATGACTGTCAGGCCTATGCACCTTACAGAGTTTGGATCCAAGAGAGAGCAAGTCAGTTGCGGATGCCATTTCCAGATGCGCCAATCCTTGTTCCCATTCCGGTAGCAGAGCCAACTACTGTTTCTAGGGAGGCCTACGAGCAAGTTGTGAAAGAAAGAGAAGCCTTGATGGAGATCAACGAAGGGTTAGAGCAGGAGCTAGCCCAGATACGCAGCGAGAAAAACAAGGCCGTCCATGCTTTCCAACAGCAGATTGAGCTAATGAACAGGTTAGGGGCTGAGTTGACTGAGGAGAGGAAGAAGCGCGAACGTCTGGGGCAAGAGTTCAGAAGCTCCCATGACATGCTTGAATCCAAGAAGAAAGCGCTTGACATCGCTCACCGAGAGATCTCTTCTTGCAATAAGACCTGGAATGCCACGCTCACCAACAATAAGAAGAGGGAAGATAAGTTGAAGCAACAGATTTCCGACCTCGAAGAGCAGTTGAAGTCCAGCATCAAGAAGTGTGAAGAAGAAGTGATGACCCGGTATAGTCTCCAGAATGCACTAAACAAGGCCATCAAGGGCAGAGATGAAGCTGTGTCTCAGAAGCGTAAACTAGAGGATCGCTTCGGAGAGGGGGCATGGGAAGAAACTGCTGAAGACGTGCGACGTGTTCTTAAGAAAAGAAACCAACTTGTTGAAGGGCTGCTTGATCGACCAAGTCATCCGGAGACCAAGAAGCTGCTAGAAGAGTACCAGACTTATGGGAGGATTTGATCATTTCATGTAGTAACTTGTATGCTTTATTTGCATAGTGCTGACCATCACCAGGATTGTTGGTTGAGGTCATGCCTTCTTGTTGTACTCTCAGTGACATTGTATTCTTGGCTTATTGATCTCTCTGCAATATATGAGGCTTTCTGTGATTCAGCTCCGATCTTTATATTGTTAGCACTGTCACTGCACCGGCACTTTCACACTAGAATCGGGGAATGAATTTCCCTAATGCACAGGCACACACATTGCATTGCATTCATATTCATATTGCATTACAGGTAAGCTTTGGATGGTGTCTTATTTCCTGCTCTGTACCAGGTACTTTTCAGGATTGCAGATCAGCACCCGCACCGCTATTCCACTCGCACCAACTGTCGAAGAATCATGGATCAAATGCAGAACGAGATGCAAGATGTGCGCGAGAAGCTAGCTCTCTTTATGCAGACCATGGAAGCTATTGCAAAAGGTCAGGAGAATTTGCAAGCCATGGTCCAACCTCTGTTGGCCCGAAATGCCGGTCACGGTAACGAGGATCATCAGTCTGTGCGAGTCGATACTGTTCATGGAGATGGCACTCCCACGCCAGTGGCTCCACCTGTAGTCAATATACTTGCTGCTAATGTCAACAACGCTACCGCCGCTGGGAACGGTAACGTCGGAGTTGGGAACGAAACTGCTGTCCATAACGTTGGGCTTGGTGATGTCAACTTGGGAGATAATATGGGAGGCAACGGCTTTGGTAATACTGGATTCGGGTTCAACGATGAGGGATTCGATAACGCTGGGAAATATGGTTTCAATGCTCAAGGCTTTGGGCAAGATGGTTATGGTGTGGCCAATCAGGGTTACGGAGGTTTCAGAAATGGAAACGGCGCTGGGTTAATGGCTTTTGGGCCTGCTGGAGGTGTTCAGGGATACGGTAACAGAGGCCGAGGCCCGATAATGAATCAAATTAGAGTTGACCGCAATAATGGATATGATGGGTATGGAGCTAGGAATGGTATGTGGCAAGAAGATCAGCAGGAGGACGCTTTCTCCGGCGGAGGCTTTGAAGGGCCGGTGGATAACTCCCAGAAGATCAGAATGCTAGAAGAGCAGATGAGGGGGGTCCTGAACCACAGTGTTGTGGGATTGGACATGGCAACAATGGGTCTGGTACCTGGCTTAAGGGTGCCAACCAAATTCAAAGCTCCTACGTTTGATAAGTATAAAGGGGACACATGTCCGAAAGTGCACGTGCGGGCTTATTACAGAAAGATGTCTGCATATTCAACTGATGAGAGAATGCTAATGCATTTCTTTCAAGATAGTTTGTCCGGCCCTTCCCTAGAGTGGTACATGGGGTTGGAGCCAACCAATATCAAGACATGGAAGCAATTAGCAGAGGCATTTGTAGCTCACTACAAGTATAACAGCGACTTGGCACCCAATCGGGTCCAATTGACAGGGCTGTCGCAGACGAAGGGTGAGAGCTTTAAAGAGTACGCGCAAAGATGGCGCGACATGGCTGCCAGGGTCCGTCCTCCTTTAGAAGACAAGGAAATGAATGACATGTTCGTCGGCACATTCACCGGCTTGTTTCATGACATGTTGTTTCATACATCTCTGGCCAGTTTTTCAGACTTAATCCTGATGGGAGAAAAGATTGAACGTAACATTAAGCAGGGAAAGTTCCAAGTCGAGGAATCAACTGCATCTGGCAGTAATAGGAAGGCTTTTGGTGGGCGCCGTCAGGGCGAGGCAAGCGCAGTGTTTGGAGGCCGAGGCCGAGGCCGAGGCAGGGGACGAAACCAATATCATCAGCCGCAGTAGGTGGTGAGTGTTACTATCCCATATCAGCAACAATCACTTCAACAACAACAACCGTTTCAACAGCAGCCAATGCAGCAGCAGCAGCAGCCATTTCAACAACAACAGCAGCAGCAGCCACAGCAGGGGGCACAGCAGGCTCAGCGAAGATTCCAGGGTGGTAAACCAAGAAGAGTGTTTGAGAAGCCTCCCTCAACCTATGCGGATTTATTGCAAACGTTGTTGGGTCTAAATTTGGTAGAGAAGAGAACTCTGGCACCGATAACGGGAACTCCTCCGTATGGTTATGATGCAAGCAGGCACTGTGAGTTTCATTCTGGGGCTCCGGGCCACGATATAGAGGGTTGCCATGCTTTTAAGCATAATGTGCAGGATCTTTTGGACAATAAGACTATCAATTTCGGAACGGCAGGTCCGAATATAGTGCAGAAACCCATGCCTAATCATGGGGCAAACGCCATTCTGACTGAGGAAGGGTTGAATCTGATTGTGAATGTTGACGATTTAAAGACGCCGCTGAGCGAGATAAAAAGCATATTGTTGCAAGGGGGTGTTTATCCAGGATGTGACGAGTATTGCTTAGAATGTTGGACCCTAGCTGGGGGGTGTGATGATTTGAAGAAAGGCATTCAGGCTTTAATGGATGGAGGCACATTGCAGTTTGACCGAGCAGCAACTGAAGAGCCTGCAGGGGCAGCAACAGATGATCAGAGTGATGTGGCCACTGTAACGATTCCTCGAAAGACAATCACTATTGCAGCACCGGTCCAGCGACCGCCGATCACCATAACTAAGGTCGGACCGATCCCGTACGAGAACACGAAAGCAGTCCCATGGTCATACGGGTTGGAGGTGTATTGTGACGGGATAAAGATTGATGTTAATAAGCAGCCAGCTGAGACTGTCGATAACGTTGTTGGTTCAGGAGGTATGACAAGGAGTGGTAGGATCTTTATATCACCTGAAGTGGAGGCCGAAAGACTAGCAAAAGGAAAAGGGAAGATAGTTGAGAATGTCCCAGTGCAAGCAAGCGACAAAGAGGCAGCATCAAAAGACGTAGAAGAGTTCATGCGCTTAATTCGAAAAAGTGATTATAAGATTGTGGAGCATCTGCAGCAGACGCCGTCAAAGATATCTATACTGTCATTGTTGTTGTGTTCTGAAGCTCACAGAAATGCTTTGTTGAAAGTCCTGGATACTTCCTTCGTACCCTAAGACGTCTCCGTGAATCAGCTGGAAGGAGTGTTGGCACATGTGAATGCCGGCCACAGTTTGGGCTTTACCGACTTCGATTTGACCCTGAAAGGGAGAGATCATAATATGGCGCTGCACATATCTGTCGAGTGTAGAGGATCCGTAATGTCGCATGTATTGGTCGACACCGGATCATCTCTGAATGTGATGCCCAAGAAAGCAATGATGAAGCTAGATGTCAGAGGAATCCTGTGCACGCCCAGTGACTTGGTAGTCAGAGTGTTTGACGGCACGCGAAGAACAGTCTTTGGATCGATAACATTGCCTCTGCAGGTGGGGCCGGAGGTGTTTGCAACAGAATTTTATATCATGGATATACAACCTGCATATAGTTGCCTGCTCGGAAGACCCTGGATTCATGGGGCTGGGGTAGTCACGTCTACCCTGCATCAGAAGTTGAAATATATGGTCGAAGACAGCGTAGTCACCGTATGCGGAGAAGAAGACATCCTGGTCAGCCATCTGTCGTCATTTAAATATGTGGAGGTTGACGGAGAGATCCACGAAATGCCCTGCCAGGCATTTGAAGGGTTGCGTATCAAGGACAAAGGTCCTGGGCCGAGCAAAGTGTCAGAGATAGCCATCTCGTCGTATAAAGAAGCTCAAGCTCTGGTGGAGGCAGGAGAAGCAACGGGCTGGGGCAAAGTGCTGGATATTCCTGTAAAGATGGACCGATTCGGGCTGGGATACCAACCGTCATCGTCAACACCTGCTGTGGGAGCACCCCGTTTCAGAGGGCCAATTACCATCTCTGCCAATGGAGTATGTCACGAAACCATCAATGCTGCTTCGGAGTCTGACGAAGGAGACAGCGACTGTGATATGGATGCCTGGATTCAGCCAAGCACGCCAGGACAGGGACTGTGCAACTGGTCTATTCAGGAGCTTGTTCCTGTGACTCTTAAACAGTAATGCTTTGCTTTATTAATTGTTGAATAATCTGATGTCTTGCCCGGGGCATCAGGATTTGCTTAGGGCTGTGTTGTTATGAACATTGTGTGATTATCATTAAATAAATGGCGTTTTTTCATGTGCAAATATTGTAATCTCTGTCTTTCTTGTTTTGTATTTTTCAATAAAATGGCAACGTGGTTATCCGCTTTATACGCATTTTGAAGCGCTTAACCATTCCTTTTGCAGGATAGCATTTTCAGATGACATCCTTGAACCACCTATGACTCGTCCCGACTTTGAGCACCCGGTATTTCAGGCCGAAGAAGAGGTTGTCGAAGATAGTGACGTTCCTGAAGAACTGTCTTGGTTGGTGAAGCAAGAGGAAAGAGCCATTCTGCCTCACGACGAGGTCATCGAAATTATCAACTTGGGGTCGGAAGGGGTTGAGAAGAATATTCGTATCGGGGCCGCACTACAGAGTGATATCAAGCGAAGACTGGTTGAAATGCTCCAAGAGTATAGTGATGTATTCGCTTGGTCGTATGAAGATATGCCAGGGCTCGATACAGATATGGTTGTGCACCGTCTGCCACTGAAAGAAGAATTCTCGCCAGTCAAACAAAAGCTTCGCAGAACTCGACCAGATATGGCAGTGAAGATCAAAGAGGAAGTTCAAAAACAGTGGGACGCTGGTTTCCTGGCTGTGACAAAATATCCCTCATGGGTTGCTAACATCGTACCAGTGCCAAAGAAAGACGGCAAGGTTCGAATGTGCGTGGATTATAGAGATTTGAATAAAGCAAGCCCAAAAGACGATTTTCCACTTCCTCATATCGATGTGCTAGTTGATAATACTGCTCAATACTCCGTATTCTCCTTCATGGATGGCTTTTCAGGCTATAATCAGATTAAAATGGCGCCAGAGGATATGGAGAAGACCACTTTCATAACGCCTTGGGGAACATTTTGCTACAAAGTGATGCCCTTTGGCTTGAAAAATGCTGGGGCAACATATCAGCGTGCGATGACGACTCTTTTCCATGACATGATGCATAAAGAGATCGAAGTTTATGTGGACGATATGATTGCCAAATCCCAGACGGAGGAAGAGCATCTGGTGAATCTGTTGAAGTTATTTAAAAGGCTTAGGAAGTTCAGGCTGAGACTGAACCCTAATAAATGCACCTTCGGGGTGAGATCGGGTAAGATGCTGGGGTTTATCGTAAGCGAAAGAGGAATAGAGGTTGATCCTGCTAAAATAAAAGCGATTCAAGAAATGCCGACGCCTAAAACAGAGAAAGAGGTGCGCGGGTTTTTAGGGAGGTTGAACTACATCGCTCGGTTCATATCTCACCTAACTGCTACGTGTGAACCATTATTCAAGCTGTTAAAGAAAGATCAAGCTGTAACATGGAACGAAAATTGTCAAAAGGCGTTCGATAAAATAAAGCAGTATTTGCAGGAGCCTCCTATCTTGATACCCCCAGTGGCAGGTAGACCCTTGATTATGTATTTGACAGTTCTTGAGGGAAGCATGGGTTGTGTTCTCGGTCAACACGACGAGACAGGAAGAAAAGAGCATGCAATTTATTACTTGAGTAAGAAATTTACAGATTGTGAATCTCGATACTCGATGCTTGAGAAAACTTGTTGCGCGCTAGCCTGGGCCGCCAAGCGTTTGAGGCAATACATGCTGAATCATACAACCATGCTCATCTCGAAGATGGATCCTATCAAATATGTATTCGAAAATCAGGCGTTGTCCGAGAGAATTGTCCGTTGGCAGATGGTCTTGACTGAATATGACATTCAATATGTCTCGCAAAAGGCTATAAAGGGGAGTGTGTTGTCCGAGTATCTGGCGGAGCAGCCTATTGAAGATTACCAATCAATGAGGTTTAATTTTCCTGACGAGGATATCATGTACCTAAAGATGAAAGATTGTGAAGAGTCGTTGCCGGACGAGGGACCGGAGTTGGGTTCCAAATGGAAGATGATATTTGACGGAGCTGTGAATGCTTACGGTAGCGGAATAGGGGCAATCATCACGACGCCACACGGGTCGCACATCCCGTTTACTGCCCGATTGACCTTTGCCGTTACCAATAATGATGCCGAATACGAAGCTTGTATAATGGGGCTTGAAGAAGCCATTGATTTGCGAATTAAGAATCTGGACGTATACGGAGATTCAGCTCTGGTGGTGAATCAGATCAAAGGGGAATGGGAGACGCGTCAGCCCAACTTGATACATTACATGAACTATGCAAGGATATTGTTGCCTTTCTTCGACAAGGTTGAATTGCATCACGTACCGCGGGCGGAGAATCAAATGGTTGACGCTCTCGCCACTTTGTCTTCCATGTACAAAGTCAATTTCTGGAACGAGGCTCCCAGAATCATTATCTCTCGGCTTGACAGACCAGCCTTCGTATTTGCTATTGATGAAGCGTCTGATGATAAACCATGGTATTTTGATATCCTTAATTTCCTGAAGAATAAAGAGTATCCAGCTGGGGCATCCAGTCAAGATCAGAAGACTCTCAGGAGATTAGCGGGTAATTTCTATTTGAATCCAGATGGTGTCTTGTATAGAAGAAACCATGACTTGGTGCTACTGCGTTGCGTAGATGAAAGAGAGGCAAAGCTGCTCATGGAGGAAATACATGAAGGTACCTTTGGTACGCATGCTGGTGGACATGCCATGACGAGGAAGCTGCTGCGGGCAGGTTATTTTTGGCTGACTATGGAAACTGATTGTTTCAAGTTTGCGAGAAAGTGCCACAAGTGTCAAATCTATGCTGATAAGATCCATGTGCCTCCGAGTCCCCTGAATGTGATGTCATCGCCATGGCCATTCTCGATGTGGGGAATCGATATGATTGGAAAAATCGAGCCAACGGCTTCTAACGGGCATCGGTTCATCCTAGTAGAAATCGATTATTTCACCAAGTGGGTAGAAGCGGCGTCATATGCAAATGTAACGAAGCAAGTGGTAGCCAGATTCATCAAGAGAGATATCATTTGCCGATACGGGATCCCCGAGCGAATAATCACGGACAACGGTTCAAACCTGAACAACAAAATGATGAAGGAGCTCTGTCAAAATTTCAAGATCGAACATCACAACTCCTCCCCTTACCGACCCAAGATGAATGGCGCTGTTGAAGCGGCCAATAAGAATATCAAGAAGATCGTCCAGAAGATGGTGGTGACCTATAAGGATTGGCATGAGATGCTACCTTTTGCTTTGCACGGTTATCGTACGACGGTACGCACATCAACCGGGGCAACCTCGTTCTCGTTAGTATACAGAATGGAAGCGGTACTACCGTTGGAAGTGGAGATCCCTTCTCTGAGGGTATTGCGAGACGTTCAGCTGGACGAGGCAGAATGGGTGAAAGACAGGTTGAACCAATTGAGTTTGATGGACGAGAAGAGGCTAGCTTCGCTAGCATACGGTCGTTTGTACCAGAGCCGAATGAAGAAAGCATATGATAAGAAGATACATCCGCGAAGCTTTCAGATGGGCGACCTTGTGCTGAAAAGGATTCTCCCGCCGCAAGCAGATCACAGGGGCAAATGGACCCCCAACTACGAAGGGCCATACGTTGTCAGGAAAGTCTTTTCAGGAGGAGCTTTATTGTTGTCCACCATGGACGGTGAAGACTTCACATCGCCTGTAAATTCGGACGCAGTTAAAAAATACTTTGCTTAAAATTGACCCGCTGGACAGAAAAAAGAGAGTCCAGGCAAAAATGGGGCATCCTGTCAAACCAAAAACAGAATAAAAGGTTCGGGCAAAAGTTAGGGATAAAATTGGAAAAAATGTACACCCGCGAAGTTGAAAACCTACACTGGGCGGCTTCGGCAAAAAAGGGTATCCCGGTGAACTGAAAACCCGTAAAGGGCGGTTCACGCAAAAGTTAGGGATTTGAAAAGCAAATGACTGCGGTCCGAATTTGATATTACAGTGAGCATCAGTGCGGGAGAATATACCTGAGGGGGCGGTTACCAGATACAACCTCTTCAGAAGTGGGGATACCGGGAAAGCATTAGAGTCGAGCGAGTCATGGGAGGATCAGTTCGTGGTGTTCGTCTGCATCCCGTTGCCGACATGTGTACAAAATTTAATTTGTCAAAATATTTATGCTTCTTGTGCATACTTGTATGTCTGCTTTACGTAGCTTCCTCTTTTCAGGAGTTACATCCCGTGTACAAAACTCCGCCCATTCAGGGGCCCAATCAATAAAATATGCTATTCAGTGCTTAATGTTGGTTCTTTACTATTTTGTGCATGATAAAACGCCTAGGTTTATTGAAACTAGCATGTGTATAACATCACTGGACCTTGCCAACAATTGCTAAAGTGTTGAATTAACTGAAAATAACGTCACTAACCTGAATCGATTTGGTTGCATAGGCTTGTCTTGTCTTGTTTGTGTAGTTGCAGGTTTCATAGCCGTACGAGGAAGAGGATCAAAAGATTGCAATAACGAAAGACTTGATCCCCACGCGGGTCATGCATGTTCTTCCTGAAGAAGGATCGAATTCTCTAGCTAGTCGTAGCCTATCCAGAGTTGGCAATTCCACGATTGTAGGCTGTGTTCAGACAGTATGGTGTCCCCTAGAAGGATTCCTTATCTCAAGCAGAGTGGGCTAGCCTCAAAAGATTAATATCGGTAAGTTGTATTCAGGCAGTTTACCTTTCCCCGCAGGGTCATTTACTCTCTCCCAGCGGAATCAGTTGATTTCCCCCGAGAGAATCATCCCATCCCCAGCGGAATTCTCTTTGCAAGTGTTTTCATTCCTCCCAGTGGAACTCGAAGATTAAGACTCTCCCCGGAAGAGTTGGTGTGAGTCCTGGCATTTATTTTGTCAGAATACCGTGTGACATCCGTTCACTCTCCAGCAGAAGTTCAATCATACCAGGCGCATCTGCTATTCTCTAGCAGAGTTATATTCCCCAGCAGGGCGTTACTTCAATGAGGTGATTGGTATTGAGTTCCCAACTTCCCAGCTGAGTCGACTTCACTCTCCCAGCATTTATTTTGCTGGGATAGTTCTGTAGCATCTGGCTATCCCCAGCGGAGTTGGCATTATCTTCAGCATTTATTTTGCTGAAGCAGTTTCTGTACCCAGCAGTCCGAGTCTGCATTTGCATCGACATATAGTGTCATACTTGCATCCACCAAATAAAAGCGTAGCATTTCTGTAACACCCCCTTCTATACCCCAAATAAATACATATAAAACAATTAAGCACATACAAGTTATCAGAGTAAAAAGGTTTTATAATAAGGTATAAAAGAAGAATGCCACAATTTCACCAATAAAACACTTTCACAATTTGCTCCATAAAATATGTAACATTTTCAATTTAAGCGGAAGATAAAATCATTTGATCGTTTTCAAAATATTAATCCACGTACACATAAGCTATCTAAATTAATATATCATATCAGTTAGATTTACAGAACCACATAAGCTGATACATCGCAATGTATCACAAAAGAATGACTATACTAGTCTAACTACCCGGTGTTACATATCAGAGCAGTAGACTCAAAAGAATGAAGACTATTCTTCACAAAAGGACTCCAGCATCCTAATCTGCAATGCCTCATAGAGCATTATAAAACAGCAGAAGGGTGAGAAATATAACCATAATAATCAAAGCATAAGATTACGTATATATATAGGTATCATATAACACATATTCACATTTCTCACCACACTTCGTTCTCATAATCATAATCATATCACGTTCACATATATCAGCATTATGAACATTCACAAGCACATCCCTTCATGCTTAATTTCACAATCATTCACAAGCACATTTATACCACAACAATATTATGAAATGTGACTCAACATATCCAATGCAACTCAATGCTATGCGGTACCGACATTAGTTATCTTTTTTTCGGTTTTCACTCTAACCGGGTCCACCCTTCTAGACCGATAACTTGTTATCATTTTTCGGTTTTTACTTTAAACCGGGTCCACCCTTCTAGACCGATAACAACCAAGCCCGTCCCCTAGGCTTCAAACCCACC
This sequence comes from Lathyrus sativus, assembly GCA_963859935.3. Classification (NCBI taxonomy): domain Eukaryota; kingdom Viridiplantae; phylum Streptophyta; class Magnoliopsida; order Fabales; family Fabaceae; genus Lathyrus; species Lathyrus sativus. The sequence goes on from OZ012735.1 coordinate 499,164,334, forward strand.
CTTCTAGGTTTGGGACAAGCCACTAGTTTCCACGAAACTAACAGACATTGCCTCTTGACTGAATGATGCATGTACAATCAACCAATCACAATAAATGCACTTAAGACCGTTCCCGCGTCTTAATCCCATGCATTCGAATAATTCACCCCTTCGAGAATTTCATCATGATTGCACATACAACATATATCAAACATTTATCAATGTATTCATTTCACAGATCATCATATTCAACCACAATGCACACATATCACATATGTTCCCATGCATTCACACAACAATCAAACATTCACAACTCATCAATTAATACACACATAATCATCATTATGTTCTCATGTATTTTAACCGATTACAATTAATCATTCATATCACAATTCTAGGATTCACGCCCGAAGGCTACCCACAGCACATGTTATCATGATAGTTCACATACTCATTCATAACATAGAAGTATAAACATATGCGAATCAACCAAACAATCACCATTTGGATAACACAGCAAAGAAAATATACTGTCACATTCGCCTTCATTCGCCTGGCGAACCCTCGCAGCGAACCTTCGCCTGGCCTTCGCCTGGCGAACTCTCTCAGCGAACACTCGCTAGGCTTCGCCTGGCGAGACTTCCCAGCGAGCCCAAGTCAGTAGCTACTGACTTCATTCGCCACCATTTGCCAGCACCTTCGCTGGGCGAACCTTCGCTGTCCCACTTCGCCTGGCGAACCCACCAGCGAAGTCTACTGGGACTTAAATATAATTATTCGCCAACATTCGCTAGGCTTCGCCTGGCGAAGCTTCGCCTTTGCTCGCCTGGCGAGAGCCAGCGAACCTGCGCAGAACAGAATCCTATTTTGTCCCTCCTTCACCAATCTATCATCAACCCTCTCTTACACATCCAAATCAGTATAAACAGCATCAATACATGTTACCCGACTATTCTACGGCATTATTACTCGATTTCAACCGATTAAATCATCAATCTACCGATTATCCAACATTTTGCCCTAAATGGAAAGTGATGGAAACTCCACTAAAACCCTAACCCAACATACATAACATCATACAATGATCAAATAGAAACATTTCTCACCCTTACCTCGATTAATCGGAGTTTTGATGTTGGTTCTTGATGATTTCCACTTTTCTTCTTCTTCTTCTCTTCTCTTTCTCTCCTTTCTTCTTCTTTCCTTTTTCTTTCCAAAATGTTTTTCTATCTTTCTTTTCTTTTCTTTCTCTCTTATATATTCCTTTATTTTCCTTCCTTCCAATTTCCTTCTCAATTCTCTATTAATTCCAATTAATGAAAATTAATTCCAACATTAATAAAAATCCCACTAAATCAATTAATTACTATAATTAATTATTTAATGAAATTTGGGCTGTTACAACCCTCCCCCACTTAGGAATTTTCGTCCTCGAAAATGTTACCTGATTCAAACAGTTCTGGATAAGACTCTTTCATCCGACTCTCAAGCTCCCAAGTAACATTTCCACCAGCCGATCCTCCCCACGCGACCTTCACTAAAGCGATCTCTTTACCTCGAAGCTGCTTCAATTTCCGATCCTCTATCCGCATAGGTGATGTCTCAACAGTCAGGTTATCTCTCACCTGCACATCATCTACTTGGACTACATGAGACGGATCCGCAATGTATTTCCTCAACTGAGATACATGGAATACGTCATGAAGATTAGCAAGCGACGGTGGTAAAGCCACACGATAGGCCACTTCTCCTATCCTTTGCAAAATCTGATAAGGACCAATGAAACGCGGCGACAACTTACGCGACTTCAGTGCCCTACCAACACCTGTCATCGGAGTGACTCGAAGAAACACATGATCTCCCTCTTGAAATTCAAGTGCCTTCCTCCTCTTGTCATAATAACTCTTCTGACGACTTTGAGCAACTCTCATCTTCTCTTGAATCATCTTGATCTTATCAGTAGTCTGTTGAACTAACTCGGGTCCAACAACAGAACTTTCTCCGGACTCGAACCAACACAATGGTGTCCTACACCGTCTACCATACAACGCCTCAAATGGTGCCATACCAATACTCGAATGGAAACTGTTGTTGTAGGTAAACTCCATCAAAGGCAAGTAGCTATCCCAAACTCCTCCTTTTTCCAATACACAAGCTCTCAAAAGATCTTCAAGCGACTGAATCGTCCTCTCCGTCTGACCATCAGTCTGAGGATGATACGCTGAACTCAGACGCAACTTAGTACCCAAAGCACTCTGCAGGCTCTCCCAAAATCTCGAAGTAAACCGCGGATCTCTATCCGAAACAATACTTAACGGAATACCATGCAGACACACAATCCTCTCAATATACAACTTAGCCAACTTCTCCAAAGAGTAATCCATACGCATAGGGATAAAGTGAGCAGATTTAGTCAACCTATCCACGATAACCCAAATAGCCTCAAAATTACTCGGCGTCCTCGGCAAACCCGATACAAAATCAATGGAGATACTATCCCATTTCCACTCAGGAATAAACAACGGCTTCATCAACCCGATGGCTTCTGATGCTCAACCTTTGACTTCTGGCAAGTCAAACAAGAATACACAAATTCCGCAATATCCTTCTTCATACTAGGCCACCAAAATACTTTCCTAAAATCCTGATACATCTTAGTAGCACCCGGATGAATACTCAATCCGCTACGATGTCCTTCCTCAAGGATACTCTTCTTAAGCTCAACCACATCTGGAACACAAACTCGATCCCGACATCTCATAATACCATTCTCATCAATCCGAAAATCACCACCTTGGCCTTGGTTGATTAAAGTCAACCGATCAACTAAGCTCAAATCTGATTTCTGTCCTTCTCGAATTTCATCCAAAATACCACTTGTCAGCTTTAACATACCCAACTTAAATCCAAAAGAAGTTCTCTCACATACCAAACTCAAATCTCGAAATTGCTCAACCAATTCTAACTCTTTCACCATCAATGCCGACATATGCAATGATTTCCGACTCAATGCATCCGCTACTACATTCGCTTTACCCGGATGGTAATTCAAGCCAAAATCAAAATCCTTCAAAAGTTCAAGCCATCTTCTTTGTCTCGCATTCAATTCCTTTTGATCAAAAAGATACCTCAAACTCTTGTGGTCACTAAACACTTCAAATCTTGCGCCAAATAAATAATGCCTCCAAAGTTTCAACACGAACACGATGGCGGCCAACTCTAAGTCATGCGTCGGATAATTCTTCTCATGCACTTTGAGTTGCCTCGAAGCATAAGCTACAACTTGGTTATTCTGCATCAACACACCTCCTAAACCCATCAAAGAAGCATCACAATACACAACGAATGGTTCTTCTGGATTTGGCAGGATCAAAACAGGAGATGTCGTCAACCTTCGCTTAAGTTCTTGAAAACTCGCTTCACACTTGGCGTCCCAGACAAAGGCTTGACCTTTCCTAGTCAACTGCGTCAACGGCAACGATAACTTAGCAAATCCTTCAATAAACTTCCGATAATAACCGGCTAAGCCAAGAAAACTTCTGATCTCAAAAACTGACTTCGGAGTTTCCCATTGCGACACCGCTTCAACCTTCGACGGATCGACCGCAATACCATTACTCGAGATCACATGACCAAGGAAACTAACCTCCTTCAACCAAAACTCACACTTAGAAAGCTTCGCGAACAACTGCTTCTCCCTCAGCACAGATAACACAATCTTCAGATGCTCGGCATGCCCTCCTTCGCTCTTCGAATAAACCAAGATGTCGTCGATAAACACCACCACAAACTTATCCAAATAAGGATGAAAAATCCTATTCATGTACTCCATAAATACACCTGGTGCATTAGTCACACCAAATGGCATCACAGAATACTCATAGTGTCCATACCTCGTCCGAAAGGCCGTCTTCTGAATATCCTCAGCTTTCACACGAATCTGATGATACCCAGATCTCAAATCAATCTTGCTGAACACACTTGCACCAATCAACTGATCCATCAGATCATCAATCCTCGGAAGTGGATACTTATTCTTAATAGTCGCCTTGTTCAACTGTCTGTAATCAACACAGAGCCTCATAGAACCCTCTTTCTTCTTAACCAACAACACCGGGGCACCCCACGGTGACACGCTCGGACGAATAAACCTCTTTTCAAGCAAATCCTCAAGTTGAATCTTCAACTCTTTTAACTCTGAGGCCGACATACGATATGGAGCCATCGATATCGGACTAGTTCCAGGAATCAAATCTATCGAAAACTCCACTTCTCGCTCCGGCGGTAAATCCTTTATCTCATCAGGGAATACTTCCGGAAAATCTCTAACAATGGGCAAAGCATCAATCTCTTCACTTTCACTAGTCCTCAAAGTTGCCATAAGCATAAATACCTTAGCCCCATCTTGCGCCGATTCTTTCACTTGTTTCCTCGTCATAAACAATTCCCTTTCAACATCCGAGTCGGGAAAAATAACCGTTTTGTCAAAACAGTTAATATACACACGATTGAATTTTAACCAATTCATTCCAAGAATGACATCAAGTTGATCCAAATGAAGACACACTAAATCTATCCCAAAATCTCTACCGAAAATACTCAACGGGCAATTCAAGCAAACATACGGTGTAGTTACCGAACCCATAGCAGGAGTATCAATAACCATACCGCCACCAATCACAGACAACTCAAGATTCAACCTTCTAACACAATCCAAAGAAATAAAAGAATGCGTAGCTCCGGTATCAATTATAGCGATCAAAGGTATACCATTAATAAAACACGTACCTCTGATCAATCGATCGTCGCTAGCAGTCTCAGATCCAGATAGAGCGAACACTTTCCCGCTCCCTTGATTCTTCTTCGGCTTATCGCACTTGGTACTAATGTGCCCTTGCTCACCACAATTGTAGCAAGTCACGCCCGCACCACTTCTGCATTCCAGAGCCTTGTGGCCTGGCTTGCCACACTTAAAACACGTCTTCTCAACACTTTTGCATTCAGGAGCACGATGTCCCTCTTCACCGCACCTATAACATCTCACCGGAGTAGAAACTCCCCCACTTGGCCTCTTGCCATAACCCATTCTCTGCTTCCCTTTGTCCGCAGGAGTCACATAAGGTTTTCCTCTGAATTGACCTTTTCCTTTCTTATCACTTAGGCTCTTGTAGTGGCTAGACCTAGCCCTACTGTCTTCATCATAAATTCTGCTCTTGTTAACCAACTCAGAAAACCGCCTGATTTCCTGGTATCCTATAGCTTGTCTAATCTCAGGTCTCAAACCGTTCACAAACTTGAGGCACTTAGACCTCTCAGCATTACCAGTATTATAGTGAGGACAAAATTTGATCAACTCCTCAAATTTCGCCGCATACTCAGCAACCGTCGAATTACCTTGCTTCAACTCAAGAAATTCGATCTCTTTCTTCCCCCGCACATCCTCTGGAAAATACTTCTCCAGAAAAGTTTCTCTAAACAAATCCCACGTAATCACAATATCATCTTCCTCAAATCTTTGGCGAGTATTACCCCACCAATCTTCAGCTTCTTCTTCGAGCATATGAGTCCCAAACTGCACCTTCTGTGCATCCGAGCAATTCATAACTCGAAAAATCTTTTCCACAGCTTTCAACCAAATTTGTGCCTTGTCCGGTTCATGAGTTCCCTTGAAGACCGGAGGGTTATTCTTTTGGAATTTCCCCAAAGCACGGAATCCATCATCAGCATGATTCCTCACATTCACATTGGCCGGAGGATTCTGCCCAATTGCCCCCGCCAATCTCGTCAATGCCTCCGCAATCGCTTCGTCGTTCCTTCCTGCAACCATCTTACTAATTCCAACCACAGAACCACGTAAGAACAACCAATATTGATAATGCAACACACGCATATCAATAACACACAGGAAGAAAACACTCTAACAACTAGGCCGGACGGACCGACCTGCTCTGATACCACTATTGTAACACCCCCTTCTATACCCCAAATAAATACATATAAAACAATTAAGCACATACAAGTTATCAGAGTAAAAAGGTTTTATAATAAGGTATAAAAGAAGAATGCCACAATTTCACCAATAAAACACTTTCACAATTTGCTCCATAAAATATGTAACATTTTCAATTTAAGCGGAAGATAAAATCATTTGATCGTTTTCAAAATATTAATCCACGTACACATAAGCTATCTAAATTAATATATCATATCAGTTAGATTTACAGAACCACATAAGCTGATACATCGCAATGTATCACAAAAGAATGACTATACTAGTCTAACTACCCGGTGTTACATATCAGAGCAGTAGACTCAAAAGAATGAAGACTATTCTTCACAAAAGGACTCCAGCATCCTAATCTGCAATGCCTCATAGAGCATTATAAAACAGCAGAAGGGTGAGAAATATAACCATAATAATCAAAGCATAAGATTACGTATATATATAGGTATCATATAACACATATTCACATTTCTCACCACACTTCGTTCTCATAATCATAATCATATCACGTTCACATATATCAGCATTATGAACATTCACAAGCACATCCCTTCATGCTTAATTTCACAATCATTCACAAGCACATTTATACCACAACAATATTATGAAATGTGACTCAACATATCCAATGCAACTCAATGCTATGCGGTACCGACATTAGTTATCTTTTTTTTGGTTTTCACTCTAACCGGGTCCACCCTTCTAGACCGATAACTTGTTATCATTTTTCGGTTTTTACTTTAAACCGGGTCCACCCTTCTAGACCGATAACAACCAAGCCCGTCCCCTAGGCTTCAAACCCACCCTTCTAGGTTTGGGACAAGCCACTAGTTTCCACGAAACTAACAGACATTGCCTCTTGACTGAATGATGCATGTACAATCAACCAATCACAATAAATGCACTTAAGACCGTTCCCGCGTCTTAATCCCATGCATTCGAATAATTCACCCCTTCGAGAATTTCATCATGATTGCACATACAACATATATCAAACATTTATCAATGTATTCATTTCACAGATCATCATATTCAACCACAATGCACACATATCACATATGTTCCCATGCATTCACACAACAATCAAACATTCACAACTCATCAATTAATACACACATAATCATCATTATGTTCTCATGTATTTTAACCGATTACAATTAATCATTCATATCACAATTCTAGGATTCACGCCCGAAGGCTACCCACAGCACATGTTATCATGATAGTTCACATACTCATTCATAACATAGAAGTATAAACATATGCGAATCAACCAAACAATCACCATTTGGATAACACAGCAAAGAAAATATACTGTCACATTCGCCTTCATTCGCCTGGCGAACCCTCGCAGCGAACCTTCGCCTGGCCTTCGCCTGGCGAACTCTCTCAGCGAACACTCGCTAGGCTTCGCCTGGCGAGACTTCCCAGCGAGCCCAAGTCAGTAGCTACTGACTTCATTCGCCACCATTTGCCAGCACCTTCGCTGGGCGAACCTTCGCTGTCCCACTTCGCCTGGCGAACCCACCAGCGAAGTCTACTGGGACTTAAATATAATTATTCGCCAACATTCGCTAGGCTTCGCCTGGCGAAGCTTCGCCTTTGCTCGCCTGGCGAGAGCCAGCGAACCTGCGCAGAACAGAATCCTATTTTGTCCCTCCTTCACCAATCCATCATCAACCCTCTCTTACACATCCAAATCAGTATAAACAGCATCAATACATGTTACCCGACTATTCTACGGCATTATTACTCGATTTCAACCGATTAAATCATCAATCTACCGATTATCCAACATTTTGCCCTAAATGGAAAGTGATGGAAACTCCACTAAAACCCTAACCCAACATACATAACATCATACAATGATCAAATAGAAACATTTCTCACCCTTACCTCGATTAATCGGAGTTTTGATGTTGGTTCTTGATGATTTCCACTTTTCTTCTTCTTCTTCTCTTCTCTTTCTCTCCTTTCTTCTTCTTTCCTTTTTCTTTCCAAAATGTTTTTCTATCTTTCTTTTCTTTTCTTTCTCTCTTATATATTCCTTTATTTTCCTTCCTTCCAATTTCCTTCTCAATTCTCTATTAATTCCAATTAATGAAAATTAATTCCAACATTAATAAAAATCCCACTAAATCAATTAATTACTATAATTAATTATTTAATGAAATTTGGGTTGTTACAATTTCCATGTCAACGGGAATATTGCATCATTGACAAACGCATGCATTGTGAAACATAAACTAGGTCGGCTAACCGTTTGGTTTCAAGTATTTGTTTCTCTTGCAGGTGGGAGGGGTTCTTGCTCCAATAAATCAATGAACATTCGAAGTCTCGGCATGAGACATTCAACGAAGTGTCAGCTGTGGCACTACTCCCCATAGAGTCAGCAGGATAAGTTTCTCTTTGTCCCTAAGCAGAGTTACTTATTTCCCCGCCAGGGTTCTTGTTGAAGTTTCTCTAGTCCGACCAGCGGATTGTTTCCTTCAAAGTTGTTGTTACGTCAGCATTAAAAGGTTTCATGAACCAGAATTTCAGAGGCTACCGCCGGTTATCAGAGCAGGCATCCAGTAGTTTGGTTTTCAGATATCCCCAGTAGAGTCAGCCTCAAAGTTGTTGTAACGTCAGTGATAAGAAGTTGGCAGACCAATGGAAGGAGGAGTCCTAACGTGGACGGGTTTATTGACAGGTTTTTGTGCTAAGAGAAGTGGGAGTCCTGACGTGGACATTTCTTCAAGTTGACGATGTGTGTTAGTCCTAACGTGGACAGAGTCGAGTTCTCGGTATTAATTGAGTGTGGAGTCCTGACGTGGACAAAAGTTGGTTACTCTTCGTATTAGTGTCCTGACGTGGACCAATTGGTTCCAGCCGATAGCTTTATTCGTGATGGTGAAATGCGCGTCCTGACGAGGACAAGTTTGTAGTTCTTTGTGATGACGAGATGCGAGAGTCCTGACATGGACACAGTCGTATTTCCCCAGCAAGTAGAAGACGTGCAATTCCTAACGTGGACACGTCCTATTATTTCATCAGATGAAGATGGGAGTCCTGACGTGGACAAGTCTCACTTCCCTAATGGGTCGAAGGTGCATGAGTCCTGACGTGGACAATTCTTCAGCAAGTCGACATGTGAGTCCTTACGTGGACAAATCGAAAGAAATGATTCCTTACGTGGAAAAGAGATTGTGTTCCTAACGTGGAAAGGCGGGTCCTAACGTGGATGAGGTATTCCTTACGTGGAAAGAAAGTTGCATTCCTAACGTGGAAAAGAGGTGTTCCTTACGTGGAAAGATGACATTCCTAACGTGGAAAGAAAGATTGATATAGTATTTCTCACGTGGAAAGATCAGAGTCCTTACGTGGACATATCAAGAGCATTCCTTACGTGGAAGAAGAATGGTTTCCTTACGTGGAAAGACGAGTGAGTCCTTACGCGGACATATCAAGATTGATTCCTGACGTGGAAAGATAGAGGCATTCCTAACGTGGAAAAAGAAGTCGATTCCGTACGTGGAAAGAGAAATTGTTTCCTTACGTGGAGAAGTTAGTCCTGACGTGGACGGATCAAGATGAGTTGCATTCCTTACGTGGAAAGGTTTAGTCCTAATGTGGACAGGTTTCCTTACATGGAAAGAATATGGTTTCCTAACGTGGAAAAAATTGGATTCCTTACATGGAAAGATTGAGTCCTTACGTGGACATATCAAGGTGGGTCCTGACGAGGAAGGATGAGTCCTAACACGGACGAAGTATTCATAACTCAGAGAGTTTAGTCCTGACGTGGACAGATCCAGACGAAGTGTTATTCTTTACATGGACGGTGTTACTCCTAACGTGGAACGGTTATTCCTTACGTGGAAGGGTGAATCCTAACAGGGACAATGCGATGCCTAATGTGGTCAAGAGTTTACTCCTAACGTGGACGATTTATCCCTGATGAAAGGAAGACGAGTCATCCCCAGCACGAGATCAGTGGGTTGCCGTAACAGTCAGATTCGGCTGATGAATATCGTTCCTCCAGCAGGAGCGTAGTTTATTTCTGCGGTTGGCAAATTCCGGTTTCCTAGTATTCAACCGTCTCGTACCGCGAATGTCTAAAGGCTCCGGGCTCTTCACCCAATCGGGTCCAAGTCGCTTGAATAGGGGCAGTTGTTGCACCCTAAAATTTGCCCAACCTTATTCACTTGGTTTATGTTTCAATATCATTAGCATTTGCATATAGAGTCATGTGCATAGCCTAACCATCTGCATAGCATAAGCATGGAAAGTCATTCAACAGGGGACCAATCATTATTCTCATCTCTAGAGGCCTATCAAGAGGTCATTATCCTGATTCAATCCCATTCAAGTCATCAGAAAGAATTTAAAAAGTTATCAAGTCAATGGATCAAGCAAGTGCATCCATCTCCTATCTGAGGATATCTGGGGGTCATCAAGGAAAGTGTGAACTGTGGGCTGAGCATGGGGAGTATCTAGACATCTTGGAGGACTTAGAAAGTCATTTGGAGAAGGAGACAAGTCATTGGTATGGTCACAAGTATTGCAGTTGAAGACAGTCAACTAGGGTTTCATCTGGGGTCAACTCTAGGTCAACTCTAGGTCAATTGACTAATTGAAAGGCATTAAGGGCTATTGGAGAAATGTGGGGTTCATCATTTGACATATATAAGAGGATATGGTGGTATGCCAAGGAGAATTCAAGAGAAATCAAGGAGAAGAGGAGTTTCTAAATTAGGGTTTCTGTGTAAAATCCCCTAGTTTAGGTCAAATTTCCAAGCAAGATAAGTCAAAATGCAAGCTTCAAATGGATCCTTGGCCAACATGGAACTTGTAGAGGATATCAAGACCTTTAATTTTAGTGGTGGAATACATCAAGGAGATTTATAGAACTCAAGTTATGGTCCTTGCAAGTTACAGGTCATCTAGGGTATCTGAAATTTTGTCTGTGAAAGTGACTTAACTTCCAAGCTATTTTTACCCCTCAAGTAGATTTCAAATGAATTTCTGGTCAACATAATAATTGTTCCTCATTGTCTTAGCTTTCTAGAATGGTATCGTATGCCTTCATATGATTTGTGGAACTCTACTTATGGTCTTGGCAAGCAAAGGGTATTTTGGTCATCTGAGAATTACAGGTCATTTCAACCTATGCCCAAAACTCATACAAGGAAGCTTCAAATGGAAAACTTTACAACATAAAACTTGTTCCAAATGACATTTTGAGTCTAGAAAAGTGACCATGAGAGATTGAAAAGATTCATAGCACAAGGTTTCAAAATTGGTGGATTTAATGAATAAAAATTACTTAAAAAATGTGATTTTTCATATCTTGGACAAATGGGACAAAGTTATAGGCCATTTTGAATGGAAAAGTCATTTTGAGAACATTGGCTAAAGTGGAATTTTGAGGTTAGTTCAAATTTTGAAAGTTATTCAAGGTTTCTTACAAAGGAAGAAACATAAGCCAAATCCAAGGGAAATCACACATGGGAAGTTTCTCCAAGCTTCTAGGAGTTTCTAACCTCATGTATATATTGATATGAGATGGTTCATGCCATGGTTGGTGATCTCATTTTCTCAAAATCACAAGTTTCACTCACTTTTTTCCAATTTGCAAAGGCATCTCAAACACTCTCAAATCTCCACCAATTTCCATCTTTCTTGATTTGATCATCATCAATATCTTCCATGGATCACATTCACATCAGAGTTTGGTAGATTTGGGGAAGAAATCGTGATGTTCAAGTTAATCCTCCAAGAAGCAAGATTTTTGTGATTGCAAGATTCAAGGAGATTGGACAAGATTCATTGCATACAGAATTCATAATCAAGCTCCTTAATCATTTTCCACTCATCACAAGCATCAGATTCAAGGATTTTAGCACCTGTTTTCAAGAAATTGCACCAGGTATGTTTTCCTTCGAATTAGCTAGCATAGTGATCATGGCATAGGATTGTTAGTATATTAGAGACCTAGGTGGCTAGGTGATGATTTTCACAGAGTTTGGAGAAGTTTTATGGAGGTTGCTCATAGTGCACCAAATCTGTTAGGATTGATAACTCATAGTTGATGGCAAGATAATCCTAGATGAATGGCTCAGGTTGATTAGCATGGCTTGTAGATCATTTTAGTGTAAAAATTATGGAGAATTGGAGCAGTTGATATCAGGTGTTAATGGTGGATTCCATCTGTTACACCTATCGGGTTTGGAGTTTGGGTGAGTTTTAGAAGGAACTATGGCCATGGCTGTGTAAAGGGAAAAGAATGGAGTGTTTTTGGTTTTTACATCATGAGCTTTCATGGAGAATTGAGTGAGAACAGGATGGTTGAAGGCGCGTGCATGGGAGGTGGTTTTCTGAGCTAGGGTTTGGCTGGAGGTAGACGATGACCTCTGACCGTTGGATGGGTACTTTGACCTTGACTGAAGATCAAATCGTGTGGCCAGCATTTAAAACGAAAACGGAGGGAGATTCAAATGCAGAAACGCACCGTTTCACTTATTGTTTCAGATTGGGCTTTGGATATCCTTGCTATGCACCCCCTCCTCCACCAAGCCCAGTGATATTATGCCTAAAATCTTTACTATCTGCACCGTCTCGTGGTTTTTTTGATTTTTGTTTAATTTCTGAAGCGTGCTGGGCCCAGTAGCTTTGATATTCGCACCCCTGCTCTGTGGCCCACCTGGATAAAACAACTAGGCGCCCTTGCTGATGGCACCCCCCTCCCCTTTTATTCATATTTTGTCATTTTTATTTCTTTAATATTTTCTCATCCTTTAAAAAATCATAATAAATCATAAACTTCATATTTTTCAATGATTCTTTTTGCATTAATTTCTTCAAGATGTCTAGAAAATTATAAAAAATAAAAATTGCATTTTATTTTTTATTTGATATTTTCCCCATATTTTCCAAATAAATGCCTATTTTAGGTGTTTCATTTCATACATGATTTTGTTAATTTTTGTTCTAATAGTTGCTTTAATATTTTTCACCCATTCTTTTTAGGTTGATTAGTAGATGAGATTAGCTTGTGCATACAATTTAGGTCACATTTTTAGGAATTAATTTTAGGTGTTTAAGTTTAGGTGTGGATAACATGAATAAAAATTAGGGTTTTAAGTGATAACTTAGGTGAATTAATTCATTTCCCTTAGGATTTAGAGGTTGAATATTTTAGATATGGGACTATAGGGACCATGGGTAGTTATTAGATCCCTTAGAAATCACTAGGATTCCCCTACTGCTATTAGTATATTACTGTCTTTATTTGATTGACTGGTATGGTGTGCCCTCTGGGGATTATTGTTTGTCTGTATGGGTATTGGGATTGTCTGGGGATTGGGGGAGCTGAAGACTGATGATGATGAAGCCATTGGAGATCCAGAGACTGAAGACCAATTTCCAGAGTTGAAGAGGAGATTCTTGCTAGCAGCTGTTGAGGAGATTAAGGTTTAGGAGCTAGGTAGAGTTCTAGATTAGAAAGCTTGTTTCCCAAACATGGAATGCCTTGTCTGCATCCATTCTTTCTCTATGATTCAAAGTCTCTTTCAAATATCCACCTCCTTCCTTTGGAAGGATCAGTGAATGTATTTGAAAGATAGAACTTTTGAGGGAAAACTGTCTGTATAATGTTAACAGTTAATGAACCACCCTTGGTAGGTAATTGACTGTCTAACATTCATTCACTTCATCTTGTGGACTGATGTTCATCTTGAGGATCGAGACTGGAAGAAAAGCCACTGCAGATGGAAGATTGATGATCAAGACCTTGCTGGAAAGCTGTGGAGATGGAGATTGATGCTTGCTGAAGCCTGTAGCTGATTGGAGAAGTTTAAAGACAGATATTGATGCAGAGCTGCTGTGGCTGTTTATTTTTGTTGTATTTCATTTCTGATGTATTGTTTGGTTTTCTGGACTGTATTGTTTGCTGTTTACCCTGTTGGGTTGAAAGTGAATCCTGTTCACTTTTGCCTATTGTTTTCTAGGTTCGAGGTTGAGTGGGACTCCCTTGCCTCGCTTGTATTGTTGCATCCATGCATTTTACTACTTTACTGTATATATCTGCTATTGTTTCTATTTCCGTCTATTCCCTTAGGATCTCTGTTTCTCTCTGTGCAAGAGAGGAGCATGATAGACACTAGGTCTTAACCCATGCATGATAACATTAGGTTAGTTTGATTCCCTTCGTAACCGTAGGTTAGGGTTCTGTCCCTTCTTTCTCAAAACAAACAGAAAAACACAATAAGATTTCAAACACAATAAAAGACACTTCTTCCGTAAAAGGATGTGAACTCATCAAAACGTCAATTTTTGTCCGCTTGGACTGCTAATCAAAAAACCTTTTTCAGAAGGAATAAAAACAATCAAGACAGACTTGTGTCGTACGTGGCCCGAACTACGTTTGCTCTGATCTTTCATGCTGTATGAAAGTACGTAGGCATAGGATGCGATATCCTAGCGAGCAACCTTCCCCTCCTTTCCTGTAGGTAGGCGAACTACGTTGACTCTGATTTCTCGTTCCATACGGGAATACGTAGGCATAAAGTGCGATACTTTGCCGAGTCATTTTATTTTTCATCGTATTTTCCTTTAACCCTTAACCCTTAGAGTAGATAGAATAACAATCCATACCCGAAAACAAGCGTGGATCCCGTCGAGTACGACGGACGTGAGGGGTGCTAATACCTTCCCCTTGCGTAACCGACTCCCGAATCTAGGTTTTGGTTGCGACGACCATACCTTTCCCGTGTTGTGCGAGGTTTACTCTGAGCGTTCCCTTTCCCTCCCGTGGGATAAATAACGCACGGTGGCGACTCTTCTGTTCAGTCGGCGCCGATTTTCGCAGTAGCGACACCGAGCAAAGCGCCGGAGATAGCCGTCTCGTCATATAAAGAAGCTCAAGCTCTAGTAGAGACTGGTGAGACCAAGGGCTGGGGCAAAGTGCTGGACATTCCCGTGAAGATGGACCGGTTTGGGTTAGGGTATCAACCGTCGTCATCAACACCTGCTGTGGGGGCACCCCATTTCAGAGGACCAATAACCATCTCTGCCAGTGGAGTATGCCATGAGACCATCAACGCTGCTTCGGAGTCTGACGAAGGAGACAGCGATTGCGATATGGACGCTTGGATTCAGCCAAGCACGCCAGGACAGGGATTGTGCAACTGGTCTATTCAGGAGCTTGTTCCTGTGACTGTTAAACAGTAATGCTCTGTTTTATTAATTGTTGAACAATCTGATGTCTTGCCCGGGGCATCATGATTTGCTTAGGGATGTGCTGTTATGAACATTGTGTGTTAATCATTAAATAAAAGGCGTTTTTCATGTGCAAATATTGTGATCCCTGTTTTTCCTGTTTTGTATTTTACAATAAAATGGCAACGTGGTTATTCGCTTTATACGCATTTTGAAGCATTTAACCATTCCTTTTGCAGGATAACATTTTCAGATGACATCCGTGAACCACCTATGACTCGTCCCGACTTTGAACACCTGGTATTTCAGGCCGAAGAAGAGGTTGTTGAAGATGGTGACGTTCCCGAAGAATTGTCTTGGTTGGTGAAACAAGAAGAAAGAGTCATTCTGCCTCACGAAGAGGTCATCGAAATCATTAACCTAGGGTCGGAAGGGGTTGAGAAGAATATTCGTATAGGAGCTGCGCTGCAGAGCGATATCAAGCGAAGACTGGTTGAAATGCTCAGGGAGTATAGTGATGTGTTTGCTTGGTCATATGAAGACATGCCAGGGCTCGATACAGATATGGTTGTGCACCGTCTGCCGTTGAAAGAAGAATGCCCGCCGGTCAAGCAAAAACTTCGCAGAACTAGACCCGATATGGCAGTGAAGATCAAAGAAGAGGTTCAAAAACAGTGGGATGCTGGTTTCCTGGCTGTGACAAAATATCCCTCATGGGTCGCTAACATCGTACCAGTGCCCAAGAAAGACGGTAAAGTGAGAATGTGCGTCGATTACCGTGACTTAAACAAAGCGAGCCCGAAAGACGATTTTCCACTTCCTCATATCGACGTGCTAGTTGATAACACTGCTAAATACTCCGTATTCTCCTTCATGGATGGCTTCTCAGGCTATAATCAGATTAAAATGGCGCCAGAGGACATGAAGAAGACCACTTTCATAACGCCTTGGGGAACATTTTGTTACAAAGTGATGCCCTTCGGGTTGAAAAATGTTGGGGCAACGTATCAGCGTGCAATGACGACTCTTTTCCATGATATGATGCATAAAGAGATCAAAGTTTATGTTGACGATATGATTGCCAAATCCCAGACAGAGGAAGAGCATCTGGTAAATCTGCTGAAGTTGTTCAAAAGGCTTAGGAAGTTCAGGCTGAGACTGAACCCTAACAAGTGCACCTTCGGGGTGAGATCGGGTAAACTGCTGGGGTTTATCGTAAGCGAAAGAGGAATAGAGGTCGATCCTGCAAAAATAAAAGCAATTCAAGAAATGCCGACGCCTAAAACAGAGAAAAAGGTGCGCGGGTTTTTAGGGAGGTTGAACTACATCGCTCGGTTCATATCTCACCTAACTGCTACGTGTGAACCATTATTCAAGCTGTTGAAAAAAGATCAAGATGTAACGTGGAACGAAAATTGTCAAAAGGCGTTCGATAAAATAAAGCAGTATTTGCAGGAGCCTCCTATTTTGATACCCCCAGTGGCAGGGAGACCCTTGATTATGTATTTGACAGTTCTTGAGGGAAGCATGGGTTGTGTTCTCGGTCAACACGACGAGATAGGAAGAAAAGAGCATGCAATCTACTACTTGAGTAAGAAATTTACTGAATGTGAATCTCGATATTCAATGCTTGAAAAAACTTGGTGCGCGCTAGCCTGGGCCGCCAAGCGTTTGAGGCAGTACATGCTGAATCATACAACCATGCTCATCTCGAAGATGGACCCTATCAAATATGTATTCGAAAAGCAGGCATTATCGGGGAGAATTGCCCGTTGGCAGATGGTCTTGACTGAATACGACATCCAGTATGTCTCGCAAAAGGCTATAAAGGGGAGTGTGCTGTCTGAGTACTTGGCGGAGCAGCCTATTGAAGATTACCAATCGATGAGGTTTGATTTTCCTGACGAGGATATCATGTACCTAAAGATGAAAGATTGCGAAGAGCCGTTGCCAGACGAAGGACCAGAATTGGGTTCCAAATGGAAGTTGATTTTTGATGGAGCTGTAAACGCTTACGGTAGCGGAATAGGGGCAATCATCACTACTCCACACGGGTCGCACATCCCGTTTACTGCTCGATTGACCTTTCCAGTTACCAATAATGAAGCCGAATACTAAGCTTGTATTATAGGGCTTGAAGAAGCCATTGATTTGCGAATCAAAAATCTAGATGTATACGGAGATTCAGCTCTGGTGGTGAATCAGATCAAAGGAGAATGGGAGACACGTCAGCCCAACTTGATACCGTACATGAATTATGCGAGGAGATTGTTGCCTTTCTTTGACAAGGTTGAATTGCATCATGTACCGCGAGCGGAGAATCAGATGGTTGACGCCCTGGCCACTTTGTCTTCCATGTACAAAGTCAATTTCTGGAACGAGGCTCCCAGTATCACTATCTCTCGGCTTGACAGGCCTGCCTTCGTGTTTGCTATTGACGAAGCATCTGACGATAAACCATGGTATTTTGATATCCTTAATTTCATGAAGAATAAAGAGTATCCGGCTGGGGCATCCAGTCAAGATCAGAAGACTCTCAGGAGATTAGCGGGTAATTTCTATTTGAACCCAGACGGTGTCTTGTACAGAAGAAATCACGATTTGGTGCTGCTGCGTTGCGTAGATGAAAAAGAGGCGAAGTTGCTTATGGAGGAAATACATGAAGGTACATTTGGTACGCATGCTGGTGGGCATGCTATGGCAAGAAAGCTGCTGCGGGCAGGCTATTTTTGGCTGACTATGGAAACTGACTGTTTCAAGTTTGCGAGGAAGTGCCACAAGTGCCAAATCTATGCTGATAAGATCCATGTGCCTCCGAGTCCTCTAAATGTGATGTCATCGCCATGGCCATTTTCGATATGGGGAATCGATATGATTGGAAAGATCGAGCCGACGGCTTCTAACGGGCACCGGTTCATTCTAGTGGCAATCGATTATTTCACCAAGTGGGTGGAAGCGGCGTCTTATGCAAATGTGACTAAGCAGGTGGTAGCCAGATTCATCAAGAGAGATATCATTTGCAGATATGGAATCCCCGAGCGGATAATCACTGACAACGGTTCAAACCTGAATAACAAAATGATGAAGGAGCTCTGTCAGAATTTCAAGATCGAACATCACAACTCCTCCCCTTACCGACCCAAGATGAATGGCGCTGTTGAAGCGGCCAATAAGAATATCAAGAAGATTGTTCAAAAGATGGTGGTGACCTATAAGGATTGGCATGAGATGCTACCTTTTGCTTTGCATGGTTATCGTACGACGGTACGCACATCAACCGGGGCAACCCCGTTCTCGTTGGTATACGGAATGGAAGCAGTGTTACCATTGGAAGTCGAGATTCCTTCTCTGAGGGTATTGCGAGACGTACAATTAGATGAGGCAGAATGGGTGCAAGACAGGCTGAACCAACTGAGTTTAGTGGATGAGAAGAGGCTAGCTTCTCTAGCATACGGTCGTTTGTACCAGAGCCGAATGAAGAAAGCGTATGATAAGAAGATCCATCCTCGGAGCTTTCAGACGGGCGACCTTGTGCTGAAAAGGATTCTCCTGCCGCAGGCAGATCACAAGGGCAAGTGGACCCCTAACTACGAAGGGCCATACGTTGTCAGAAAAGTCTTTTCAGGAGGGGCTTTGTTGTTGTCCACCATGGACGGTGAAGACTTTACGTCGCCTGTGAATTCGGACGCAATTAAAAAATACTTTGCTTAAAATTGACCCGCTGGAGAGAAAAAAGAGAGTCCAGGAAAAAATGGGGCATCCTGGCGAACCAAAAACAGAATGAAAGGTTCGGGCAAAAGTTAGGGATAAAATTGAAAAAATGTACACCCGCGAAGTTGAAAACCTACACTGGGCGGCTTCGGCAAAAAAGGGTATCCCGGTGAACTGAAAACCCGTAAAGGGCGGTTCACGCAAAAGTTAGGGATTTGAAAAGCAAATGACTGCGGTCCGAATTTGATACTGCATTGAGCATTAGTGCGGGAGAATATACTTGAGTGGTCGATTATCAGATACAATCTCTTCGGAAGTGTGGATACCGGGAAAACATTAGAGTCGGGCGAGTCATAGGAGGATCAGTTCGTGGTGTTCGTCTGCATCCCGTTGCCGACATGTGTACAAATTTAATTTGTCAATATATTTATGCTTCTTGCGCATACTTGTATATTTGTTATGCGTAGCTTCCTCTTTTCAGGAGTTACATCCCGTGTACAAAACTCCGCCCATTCAGGGGCCCAATCAATAAAATATGTTATTCAGTATTTGATGCTGGTTCTTTACTGTTTTGTGCATGATAAAACGCCTAGGTTTGATGAAACTAGCATGTGCATAACGCCGCTGGCCCTTGCCAATAATTGCTAAAACTTTGAATTAACTGAAAACGATGTCACTAACGCTAACCTGAATAGATTTGGTTGCATAGGCTTGTCTTGTCTTGTTTGTGTTGTTGCAGGGTTCATAGCCGTACAAAGAGGATGATCAAAAGATTGCAGTAACGAAAGACTCGACCCCCACGCAGGTCGCGTTCCCAAGATAGCAATGTTCTTCCTGAAGAAGGATCGAATTCCCCAGCTAGTCGTAGCTTATTCAAAGGACATTCTCCAGTCAAGTCGTTCATCCTCAGCAGAATTGGCGATTCCAAGATTGTAGGCTGTATTCAGACAGTGTGGTGCCTCCCAGAAGGATTCCTCTATCTCAAGCAGAGTGGTTTAGCCGCAGAAGATTAATATTTGTGAGCTGTATTCAGGCAGTTTACCTTTCCCCGCAGGGTCATTTGCTCTCCCCCAGCGGAGTCAGTTGATTTTCCCCAAGAGAATCGTTCCATCCCCAACGGAGTTCTCTTTTCAGCAAGTGTTCTCTTTCCTCCCAGTGGAACTCGAAGATTAAGACTCTCCCCGGCAGAGTTGGTTGTGTGCTCTGGCATTTATTTTGTCAGACTACTGTGTGATATCCGTTCACTCTCTAGCAGAAGTTCGATCATACTAGGCGCATCTGCTATTCCCCAGCAGAGTTATATTCCCCAGCAGGGCGTTACTTCAACGAGGTGCTTGGTTTAAGTTCCCAATTTCCCAGCTGAGTCGACTTCACTCTTCCAGCATTTATTTTGCTGGAATAATTCTGTAGCACCTGGCTATCCCCAGCGGAGTTGGCGTTGTCTTCAGCATTTGTTTTGCTGAAGCGGTTTCTGTACCCCAGCAGTTCGAGTCTGCATTTGCACTGGCATATAGCGTCATATTTGCATCTACCAAATAAAAAACGCGTAGCATTTCCATGTCGAAGGGAGCGCTGCATCATTGTCAAACACATGCATTTGGAAACATGAACCAGGTCGGCTAATCGTTTGTTTCAAGTGTTGTTGTATTGCAGGCGGAGAGAGCTCTTGCTCAAATGAATTATCAAACATTCAAGATCTCGACGTGAGACGTTCAATGATAGTGTCAGCTTCGGCATTATTCCCCAAGGAGTTATCATGATGAGGTTCTCTTTGTCTCCGAGCAGAGTTATTTGTGAATTTCTCTTGTTTTCCCCGCCAGAGTTAGTAGGCAAAATATCTCCTCGTCCAAGCAGAGTTATTTGTCATCAAAGGGTTTCATGAATCAGAATTTCAGAGGCTGCCGCCGGTTATCAGAACAGGTGTTCGGTAGTTTGGTTTTCAGATATCCCCAGTAGAGTCCGCTTCAAAGTCGCTGTCACGTCAGTACTAAGAAGTTGGTGAGTCGGGATCAATGGAGAAGTGAGTCCTGACGTGGACAATTTATTCCTATATTGACGGGTTTTCCTCGCGCTAGAGAAGTGGGGGTCGTAACGTGGACAGTTTTATTTCCCCGGGCTGATAGGAGGTGCTAGTCCTAACGTGGACAGGTTCGATTTCTCAGAATTGATGGAAGGTGGAGTCCTGACGTGGACATTTCCTCAAGTTGACGAGATGTGCTAGTCCTAACGTGGACAGATTTGATTTCTTGGTATTGATTGAATGTGAAGTCATGACGTTGACAAAATTGATTACTCTTCGTGTTGGTGTCCTGACGTGGACCATTTATTTCCAGTAGATATCTTTCTTCGTAATGGTGAAAGGTGTGTCCTGACGTGGACAGGTTTATAGTTCTTCGTGTTGACAAGATGCGCGAGTCCTGACGTGGACAAGGTTATCTCTCTTCGTGTTAGTGAAGCGTGAGTCCTGACGTGGACGAGTTTTATTTCTTCAGCAGGTCGAGATGTGAGTCCTGACGTGGACAAGTCTTATTTCCCCAGCGAGTCGGAGGTGCGCAAGTCCTGACGTGGACAGATTTATCTTCCTTCGTGTTGATGCAGCATGAGTCCTGACGTGGACAAATTTTATTTCCTCAGCAAGTCAAGGGGTGAGTCCTGACGTGGACAAATCAAGATGAAACGTGAGTCCTGACGTGGACAAGTTTATTCCTTACGCGGAAAGAGAATTTTTAGTTCCTTACGTGGAAAGATTGGATTCCTTACGTGGAAAGATTGATTCCTTACGTGGAAAGATTGGATTCCTTACGTGGAAAGATTTATTCCTTACGTGGAAAGATTGTATTCCTTACGTGGAAAGATGGATTCCTTATGTGGAAAGAGGCGATTCCTTGCATGGAAATATTGATTCCTAACGTGGAAAGAAGTTCATTCCTTACGTGGAAAAGCGATGTATTCCTTACGTGGAAAAGGGAGTCCTGACGTGGACGATGTATTCCTTACGTGGAAAGGTAGATCCTAACGTGGACGAGGTTTGGTCCTGACGTGGACAGATCCAGAAGAGAATTTTCCTTACGTGGAAAGGTGTTATTCCTTAGATGGGAAGAGTTTAGTCCTAACGTGGACGATGTATTCCTAACGTGGAAAAGTTTATTCCTAACGTGGAAAGGTTATTCCTAACGTAGACGAGTTATTCCTAACGTGGAAAAGTTCAGTCCTAACATGGACGATGCATTCCTAACGTGGAAAAGTTTATTCCTAACGTGGACGATTTATTCCTGACGTGGACAATTCATTCCTATGTTGATAGGATCCACTCGTGCTGATAAAATGCAGACGAGTCATCCCCAGCGAAGTCGCCGAGAGTTTTCCGTGCTGACGGCAGGTGGAGTCCTGACAGGGACAAGTTTTAGTTGAGATTTCTTCATGTTGACGGCAGGTAGAGTCCTAACGTGGACAAGCAAAGTTCTATCCTTGCGATGATAGAATCTTTTTCAGGCTGATGAAAATAATCCCCAGCACGTCGCTAATGGATCAGTTGGTTGCTGTAACAGTTAGATTCAGTTGATGAATATCGTTCCCCAAGCAGTGGCGCAGTTCATTTCTGCGGTTGGCAAATTTCCGGGTTCTTAGTATTCAACCGCCTCGTACCGCGAATGTTTGAAGGCCGTTCGCTCTTCACCCAATCGGGTCCAAGTCGCTTGAATAGGGGCAGCTGTTGCACCCTAAAATTTGCTCAACCTAATTCACTTGGTTTATGTTTCAATATCATTAGCATTTGCATATAGAGTCATGCATAGTCTAATCATCTGCATAGCATAGCATAACAAATCATCCAACAGGGATCAAGCATTATTCTCATCTCTATGAGCCTATCAAGAGGTTATTATTCAAATTCAAGCATATTCAAGTCATCAGAGAAGAAATTGAAACCTAAGAAGTCAGTGGATCAAGTAGTGAATCTATCTCCTATCTGAGGGTATCTGAGGATCATCAAAGAAGTTGTGAGCTGTAAATTGAGCATGGAGAGTATGTGGACATCATGGGAGGCTTAGAAAGTCATTTGGAGAAGGAGGCAAGTCATTGATATGATCACAAGAGTTACAGTTGAAGACAGTCAATTAGGGTTTCATCTGGGTCAACCCTGGGTCAACTCTAGGTCAATTGATTGATTGAAAGGCATTAAGGTCTATTTGAGAGATGTGGGGTTCATCATTTGACATGTAGAGAAGGATATGGTGGTGTGCTAAGAAGAAATCAAGAGAAATCAAGGAGAAGAGGAGTTTCTAAATTAGGGTTTATGTGTAAAATCCCCTAGTTTAGGTCAAATTTCCAAGCAAGATAAGTCAAAATGCAAGCTTCAAATGGATCCTTGGCCAACATGAAACTTGTATAGGATCTCAAGACCTTTAATTTGAGTGGTGGAAGACATCAAGGAGATTTATAGAACTCAAGTTATGGTCCTTGCAAGTTACAGGTCATCTGAGGTATCTGAAATTTTGTCTGTGAAAGTTACTTGTCTTCCAAGCAACTTTTACCCTTCAAGGAGATTTCAAATGAATTTCTGGTCAACATAAGAGTGGTTCCTAATTGTCTTATCTTTCTATAATGGTATGGTATGTCTTCATATTATTTGTGGAACTCTACTTATGGTCTTGGAAAGCAAAGGGTATTTTGGTCATTTGAGAATTACAGGTCATTCCAAGCCTATGCCCAAAACTCATACAAGGAAGCTTCAAATGAAAAACTTCACAACATAAAACTTGCTCCAAATGACATTTTGAGTCTATAAAAGTGACGATGAAAGATTGGAAAGACTCATAGCACAAGGTTTAAAAATTGGTGGATTTAATGAATAAAAAATGACCTAAATTTGAGATTTTTCATAGTTTGGCCAAATGAGGTGAAATTATAGGTCATTTTGATTGGAAAAAATGTTTTAAGAACATTGGCAAAAGTAGAATTTTGAGTTTGGTTCAAGATTTAGGAGTTATGCATGGTTACTTACAATGAAAGTTACATAATCCAAATCCAAGGGAAAGTGTGCATGGGAAGTTTCTCCAAGGTTCTAGGAGTTTCTAATCTCATCTATATATTGAATTGAAGAGCTTCATGCCATGGTTGGTGAATCACTTTGTTCAAAACACAAGTTATACACAATTTTTCCAATTTGCAAAATCAATTCAAACTCTCTCAAATCTCTATCAATTTCAACTTTTCTTGATTTGATCATCATCAGCATCATTCATAGATCACAATCCACACAAGCATTTGGTTGATTTGAGAAGAAATCGTGCCATACAAGTTAATCATCCAAGAAGCAAGAAAGTTGGAATTGAAAGATTCAAGGCATTGGAGCAAGATCTTTTGCATACAGAATTCAAGAACAAGCTCACTAATCAACTTCCAATCATTGCAAGCATTGGATCAAGAGAATTCCCTATCTGTTTTCATCATCATACTAGGTTGGTATCTCCATTCGAATTGCTTAATTTGGTCAGCATGTTAGTGATTTGTTAGCATGGAACGGTTAAGATAGGTTAGATGATTGATTGTGCAAAGTTTGAAGAAGTTTCATGGAGGTTGTTAGTGGTGTACCAATTCTGTTGGAGCTTGTAACTCATAGAATATTGCAAGATGATCTTAGGTTAATAGCTTGGAATGATCAGTGTGAGATGTAGATTATATTAGGATAGAATTGAGCAAGAATTGAAGAGGTTGATATCAGGTGAAAATGGTGGAACCGAGTTATTGCACTCATCGGGTTTGATTATTGGTTGAGTTTTAGAAAGAATTATGGACATGGCTGTGTAGAGGGAAGAATTTAGAGCAACTTTGCTCTTTGCATCGAGTGGTTTCATGGTGAATGGAGGGAGAACAGAGAACTGGAAATTCATGCATGGTGATGAAGTTTCAGAAACCCTAGGGTTTCTAAGGTTGAAGACAACCTTTTGGCCACACAATCATGACTTTTACTTGGACTTGGTTCTGGATCCAATGGCTGTGGTTTGAAGTTCAAAACGGAGGGAAACCCTGAAGGTGCTACGCACCGTTTCATTAAAACAATGCTGAATGGGCTTTGAACTCCTTGCTATGCACACCCTCCCCAATCAGGCCCAATGTGATTTGAACTAAATAATTTGCTAACTGCACCTTTTTTCGTTTTTAATTTTTGATATGGTTTTCTAAGTGCATTGGGCCCAGACGCGCTTGCTATGCGCGCCCCCCAGTCTGGGCCCATCTCTTAATTTCAATTGGTTTTAGTTACTTCCTGCACCCCATTCTCATTAATTCATTTTAATTTTTCTCAATTCATTCCATTTCTTTGAAAAATCATAAAAAATAGAAGAATGCATGATTTTAATTGGTTCTTTTTGCACATTGTTCATAATTTTGTTAAGAAAAATATTATTTAAAAAAATTAATATTTCATTTTATTTTCATATTTTTGGCATATATTTCTTTTTAATAGGTGTAAATATCATTTTGTTTGATACATGAATTTGTTAATTTTAGTTTGAATAGATGCTTTAACATTTTTAATCCATTCTTTTTAGGTTGATTAGTATAGAATGTTAGCTTGTATATAAAATTTAGTTCATATTTTTAGGACTTAATTTTAGGTGATTTGTTTAGGTGTGAATAACATGATCAAAACTAGGGTTTAGGAGATAACATAGGTGTGATAATTCAATTCTTTTAGGAAGTTATATTTTGAATTTTTTGGGGTATGGGACTATAGGGATTATGGGTAGTTAATAGATCCCTTAGAAAATATTAGGATTCCCCTACTACTATTAGTGCTGTCTGTATTTGTTTGACTGGTGTGGTGTGCCCTCTCTGGGGATTATCTTTTGTCTGTTTGGGGTATTGGGATTGCTTGGGGATTGGGAGAGCTGAAGACTTGTGATGATGAAGCCATTGGAGATCAAGAGATTGAAGTCCAACTTCTAGAGTTGATGAAGGGATTCTGTGCTGGCAGCTGTTGAGGCTATAGGGTTTAGGAGCTAGGCAGAGCTCTAGAGTAGTAAACTTGATTCTCAAAACATGGAAGGTCTTGATTGCCTCCATCCCTCTCTGTGATGCAGAGTCTCTCTAAGACACTCACCCCCTTCCTTTGGAAGGCTTGGTGATAGTGTCTAAGAGATAGAACTCTTGAGAGAGATATTCTATGTGGTGTTAGCAGTCTGTTTGCCACCTTTGGTGGTCAACTAATTGCTTAACACCCAGTTCACTCTTGTGAATGATTCCTCAGCTTGGGGATTGGGACTTGAAGAAAAGCCATTGCAGATGGAAGACTGATGACAAAGACCTTGCTTGAAGGCTGTGGAGATGGAGATTGGGGCTTGCTTGAAGCTTGTAGCTGTTGGAGATGACTTGAAGTCAGATGTTGGTGCAGAGCTGTTGTGGCTGTTTATTTTTGCTGTTTATTTCTGATGTATTGATTGGTTTTCCCTGACTGTATTGTTTGCTGTTTATCCTGTTAGGTTGAAAGTGAATGTTGTTCGCTTTTGCCTATTATTTTCTAGGTTCGAGGTTGAGTGGGACTCCCTTGCCTCACTTGTATTGCTGCATCCATGCATTTTACTGCTTTATTGTATATATGCTATTGTTTCTGTTTCCGTCTATTCCCTTAGGATCTCTGTTTCTCTCTGCGCAAGAGAGGAGCATGATAGACCTTAGGTCTTAACCCATGCATGATAACATCAGGTTAGTTTGATTCCCTTTGCAACCGTAGGTTAGAGCTCTGTCTCTTCTTTCTCAAAACAAGCAGAAAAACACAATAAATATTTCAAACACAATAAAAGACACTTCTTCCGTAAAAGAAGGTGAACTCATCAAAACGTCATTTTTGTCCGCTTGGACCAGTAATCAGAAAAACCCTTTTTCAGAAGGAATAAAAACAATCAAAACAGCTAGTGTCGTACGTTGCCCGAACTACGTTTGCTCTGATCTTTCATGCTGTATGAAAGTACGTAGGCATAGGATGCGATATCCTAGCGAGCAACCTTCCCCTCCTTTCCCGTAGGTAGGCGAACTACGTTGACTCTGATTTCTCGTTCCAGACGGGAATACGTAGGCATAAAGTGCGATACTTTGCCGAGTCATTTTATTTTCTTTTAACCCTAGACCTGTAGTTTAGATAGAATAACAATCCATACCCGAAAACAAGCGTGGATCCCGTCGAGTACGACGGACGTGAGGGGTGCTAATACCTTCCCCTTGTGTAACCGACTCCCGAATCCAGGTTTTGGTTGCGATGACCATTCCTTTCCCGTCTTTGCGGTAGGTTTACTCTGAGCGTTTCCTTTCCCTCCGTTGGGATAAATAACGCACGGTGGAGACTCTTCTGTTCAGCCGGCACCGATTTTCGCAGTAGCGACACATACCAGGACTGGAATCTCAAGTTGACTAGAAAGAATAATTTCCCTCATAAAGCGCAATACAAAATATCCACAGTCAATACCATTGCGCTGCCGAGGACACTATAAATGGAAAAAACAAATGAACATTTATCCGGATATATAGTTTAAATAGTTTTATAAAGTAGAAACATGCGAGAATATACCTCCACTCTGATCCAGTTGATGTTGTTAGCCTTACTTTTTGGCACCGTTGCATCTCTTTGTGCTCTGAATATTTGTATAACTCTAACATAATATAAACGCATATTTAGAACAATGTCACATAATAAATAAAGATATATAATTAAAGACAACAGTATATGTCATCACTTACGTATCAACAAAGTTTCTCAGATTTTCATATTTTGTTGTATCGCCATCCAATGAATCTATATAATACACTATTTCTTTCGTCGGATTAATTGCGATCAACAACCAATGTCCACTATAAAATAAGACAACAGTTTAGACGAAAATGTTATATATATAGAAAGGGAAAAATCGAACAATTATAATAAATGAATTTAGAATAAAATCTAACCCATGGCCAGTGTTATATGGCAACAAGAACAACTTCTCCGTAGTCGCGCGCATAAATCTCTGCATTGTGTACTCTTTGACTGTATCTGGTGACTGGTCTATTATACGTGAGTTGACACAACTAGCAGATAAGAATGCGAATACTGAAGTCAATTCATTCGGGACCAATAACTTGTCATACAAGAACCTAAAAAAACATAATCAACATTAGAATATTAAGTTAAACGAGCAAATTTTAAAATGTTCAATTATTTAATTAAAATGGATCGAAGTACCTGATGTATGAATGCATAACACCGACGCCCATTTCAGAATGGTTGAAAACCTGATCAAAATCTTCCTTAGCAATTGTTTCGGGATATTCAAAACCGAAAATACCTGCCTCCATATGTATTTGACGGACGCCACCCTCAGGCACATCTGATGTTCCGACATATGTTTCAAGGCACATCCTAAATCGAGGAACAATTGCTTTTCTGGGAACCTTGGAAGTTTCAGGCATCTTACCCTTGCTGACTTGTTGCGACTGCTGATCATGAACCTAAAAGTCATATATAAGTTCAGTAATTAATATTGTATAACAAGATAGTCATGTAACTGTAGTAGTACCTGTTTCTTTGATGCAGCTGAATCGGTATCCCGCACAATAATTCTATCATCTTTTGATTTGGATTTTGTAGGAGTCTAAGATCATCATGTAAATAAGAAAATGTAGATGTAAGAATAACTTTCATGTATGAATCATAAAACATTTGAGTATTAAAAGGTTCAACCTACCTCATCATCTATGCAAATCAGATTTGCCGGCCATGCCACATACGATCCTACTGCGTCTCCCACCACTGTTGCGCCTGAAATATCATCTGGTATAGGCAACAACGCACTCCCCTCTAATGCAATATCAATAGATACTTTCAAATATCCATAAGGGAGCGGTTTGTGGTGAAGTAAGTCTCCCAGAAAGTTATGCACCTTTCCCTTGCCAACCATTCGATGAGTAGGTGACGATAAATATAGCCGGCAAAGTGAAATGCCCTAAACAAATAATGATCAGTTAATGTGTCAATTAAGTAAAGTGTGCTAAATTAATTTCAATGTAATATATACAATTACCTCTGGAAGCTTCTGTGGATAACTGGTACTATCTTTGTCACTAGTAGCTCTACCCTCTGGAGCGCGTCTTTCCGCCATGTATCTCTCCTTATCCTTCTGTAATTCACGGATTTGCGCTTTCAATTCCTCCAAAGTCTCCATCACTTCTTTGTTGGTTGGATTTTTTTTCTTTGGCTGCTTATACAGTTTGGATGGAGTGACACCAAATCCCTTACCCCTCACACGCCCAGAATACTCAGGAATATTCAGCACCCGGCTCAGTAAGCTCCTGCAATCATTGTCCTCGGCGGGAGTTATGGTCTGGGACAGAGTCTCCTGAAATATAGATAAAAACATATATAAATATATTACACACTTTTGATCAGTTACTGACAAAGATAACATTGTACTTACACATTGTTCAAAGACTTGTTGAACTTCTTCCTGAACGACTCCATCTTGTCCCACACGGGCAGCCTTCCATACAACATGGTCCGGAAGAGATGTCGCATCACTCTTCTCCTCTTCCAACTACGCATTAAGACGGATAATAAAGCATTGTATCCTATTATACATACTTACTATTTTTTGTAAATATATCATATTAAAGCATTTATATGTACTTACTATTTTTTGTTCTAGTCGTGCATATCCCAACCAGCCCTTTCTGTATGGATATGCGGGATTTGATGCCCGTTGACGATTTACGCCACTAACAACCTGAAAAAACAAGTTTATCAGAACTCCTGTACATGGAAGAAGTATATACTATTGGAAGTATATACCCGTTGACGATTTACACCATTGGAAGTTAAGTACAAAATGTGACATTTTGAAAAAAGCCTAAAATAACACTAACTTCCACCATTGGAAGTTAAGTGCAAAAAGTGACATTTTTGAAATAAAGTCAAAAATAACACATAACTTCCAATGGTGGAAGTTAAGTACAAAATGTGACATTTTTGAAAAAAACCTAAAATAACACTAACTTCCACCATTGGTAGTTAAGTGCAAAAAGTGACATTTTTGAAAAAAAATCAAAAATAACACATAACTTCCACCATTGGAAGTTAAGTACAAAATGTGACATTTTTGAAAAAAGCCTAAAATAACACTAACTTCCACCATTGGAAGTTAAGTGCAAAAAGTGACATTTTTGAAAAAAAATCAAAAATAACACATAACTTCCACCATTGGAAGTTAAGTACAAAATGTGACATTTTTGAAAAAAGTAAGCGCAAAATGTGACATGTTTGAAAATAACCCTTTCTGTATGGATATGCGGGATTTGATGCCCTTTCTGTACTTACTTCAAATTCTTTTGATCTTCGCTTTGCAACAAACGTCTCCTATTCTTCCTCCGAAATCAAATCCGCGTACTTCATCGGACGCTCTGAGTCAACAAAGTTTCCTTCAGAATCTTTTAGAAACTTGTTTGTTAAAAACGCTCTAAATCCCCTCAAGCGTTTTTCGGCCAATTGAATACAATATTTTCTCCTACGATCTTCAATATTAAAAGATCTCTGCAAACAAACACACATACATATAACATGTTAGTATATTTAATTTAAAGACGTAAATGTCAACAATAATTAAACAATTCCAATATTATACCTGAATCTCGGTCCAAATATTATCTTTAGCCGGTTGTAATGAAACGATTCTCCAATTATCGCAAGTAATCGGAACTTGCGAACGTACAAGTGCTCCGATGTAACTTGTTAGCAACGCACCGTTAGGCTCAACTAACTGGTCTCTTTCATTCCAATGGACATCATACTTTACTCCTTTATCTCTCGCACGGATGATTTTTTTCATAATTGTTATGCCTCTTTTAATATCGCCTTCCACGTCTTTTGTTGTTTGTTTTCCATCATGTGATGTTTCCTCGTTGCTGGCCATAATATATATACCTGTAATTCAGAAAAACCAAAGTATCAAATGAATGACATGCAAATATGTAAATAACAAATATATACATAAGAAATGTGTAAATAAGAAAAACATGGTATAAATAAGAAATAACAAAAACATGGTATGAATAAGACATATGTAAATAAGAAAAACATGTTACAAGTACCTTTAACGTCTCTTTCTTTTTTTCGTTGTAACGGGGTTTACTTGTCTCTTAACAACACGGATAGATGGATTGATCCAAATTCCCTCGTTATGATCATTTCTAATATATGATTCGTCCGCTCTAATATTCTCATCTGGATCATCTATAATATAAGATTCATTCTCAACATAAACATCCCCCTTTTCTCCAATGTTATCATCGATTACTTTGTTGGAAAAAAGAACTATAGACCATTTCGTACTTGTCGGATCAGTGACATAGAACACTTGTTTAGCTTGCATGGCTAGAATAAAAGGCTCATCTTTGTACCCCACCTTATTAAGATCCACTTTCAAAAAACCTGATTTA
This sequence comes from Lathyrus sativus, assembly GCA_963859935.3. NCBI lineage: Eukaryota > Viridiplantae > Streptophyta > Magnoliopsida > Fabales > Fabaceae > Lathyrus > Lathyrus sativus. The sequence continues at coordinate 499,195,688 of OZ012735.1, forward strand.
TCCATTTGTATGCCACTATTATTTTCAACCCACTTGCATCCAAAGATAGGAATCTGAAACTTCTCATAATCAAACACCCAAATGCGCTCGATAACCCCATAATACGAGGAAATATGCATTGCTTCGGCAAGCACGGTGACACCACTATTTTGCATTGTACTTTTATCATCTTGTTCCTTGGTATAAAATGTGTATCCATTAATTGCGTATGCGCTATAAGAAAACACATGCAAACTTGGACCATATGCTAAACATCTCAACCTTTCTGTTATTGAAGCGGGATCAGAATAAAACTTTGAAAAAATATGCTCCTTGAACCATGTTATAAAACTTCGATTGTGCTCACGTACTATCCAATTTTCATTTCTATTCAGATTTAAACCTCGGAGAACGTCCTTGTGCATTTCAACATACGACTCAACCTCAATGTCATTGTGCAGAACATACAAATGCACTTGCTCCCGTTCATCCCTTGAAACTGTCACAACTTTATTTCCAATTAACTGTTTACCATCTATTTTTTCAACAACATGAGATTTTGGGAGGCCAATGGATTGAACGTTGGACAAATATTCAGTACAAAACTCAATAGCTTCTTCAACAATGTATCGTTCAACAATACATCCCTCTAGTCGACTTCGGTTTTTCACATACCCTTTCAATATTTTCATATAACGTTCAACAGGGTACATCCATCTCATATAGGCAGGTCCACACAGTTGTGTCTCTTTCACAAGATGAACAACTAGATGTACCATTATGTCAAAAAATGATGGAGGAAAATACATTCCAAGCTCGCAAAAAGTAATAACTATTTCTCTTTGCAATGTTGGTAAGATCGCAGGATCTATCACCTTACTACAGATTGACCTAAAGAAAAAACACAATTTAGTTATTGCGCCTCTCACTTTTTCTGGCAAAATAGAACGTATACCTATTGGTAGAAAGTGTTCCATTATAACATGGCAGTCATGTGTCTTTAAACTTTTTAACTTGAGGTCTTTCATAGAAACAAGTCTTCTAATATCTGAAGAGTATCCTTCTGGAACTTTAACTTCACTCAGAAACTTACACAGTATCTTTTTCTCCTTTCTAGATAGAGTATAAGCAGCAGGTGGTAGATATGTGCGGTTTCCTTTCTTCAAGGGTCCTAATTCATTCCTTATTCCCATTGCTACCAAGTCCTTTCTTGCTTTAAGGTCATCCTTAGACTTTCCTTGTATATTGAGTAACGTACCAATAACACTTTCAAATACATTTTTTTCAATATGCATAACATCAAGAAAATGTCTTACATACAACGACTTCCAATACGGCAACTCAAACAAAATTGACCTCTTCTTCCACCCACGCGTGACAAGCGTATGAGCAAAAGGCTTGCCAAACTTAGTACTCACATCTTTCACCTTTTCAAAAATTTGTTCGCCGGTCAATGTAGGTGGAGCTTTACATTGTTCTGAATCTCCATTGAATGCTTTTCTCCATCCACGGTAGTGATGATTAGAATTTAAGAATCTACGATGACCAAGAAAGACATTCTTCTGACCAAATTCCAACCGCGTCCAATCTGTGTTTTCTTCACAGATAGGACACGCACATTGACCTTTAATGCTATACCCCGATAGATTTCCGTATGCTGGGAAATCATTAATTGTGCCAAACACCATCGCCCTCAAATTGAAACTTTCTTTCCTATATCCATCATAAACCTCCACACCGTTCTCCCACCAACTCTTTAAGTCTTCGATTAGAGGTGTCAGGTATACGTCTATGTCATTCCCTGGTTGTTTAGGGCCAGAAATTAACATATATAACATCATGTACTTACGCTTCATACATAGCCATGGAGGTAGGTTATAAATCATAATAATTACAGGCCAGGTGGAATGTGAGATACTCTGCAGACCATGCGGATTCATTCCATCAGTCGATAATGCCAAGCGAAGGTTTCTAGCTTCTTCTCCAAAATCAGGATAATCATTATCAATTTTCATCCACTGTGGTGAATCTGCCGGATGTCGATACTTCCCATCTACAATTCTATCATCTGCATGCCAAGTCAGGTGTTTTGCATCTGTTTCACTACGAAACATGCGTCTGAATCTCAGAATTATAGGAAAATACCATAATACTTTTGCTGGTGACAACTTTTTCTTATACCGAGATACACCGCATTTAGGACACTCGTTTAATGATGCATATTCATTTCGAAACAAAATGCAATCATTTGGACAAGCATGTATCTTATCATAGCTCATGCCAATAGAGCATAACATTTTTTTAGCTTCATAGGTTTGATTGGGAAGAACATTATCCTCCGGAAGCATCTCTTGAAGTAGGGCTAACAAATCTGTGAAACTTTTATCCGACCATCCATTACCCGCCTTTAAATTGTACAACTTTAATACCGCGGACAATCTTGTGAAAGTAGTGCAACCTTTATACAACGGTTTCTCTGCATCGCTTACCAACCTCTCAAACATCTTGGGACAATCTTGAAGATCTTTTTCAAGTGCTTCTGCAATCTCTTCGACTCGATCACAATCATATGTATCTCTGCCATTGTCCTTTGAAGCACATGTCGTATTATTCTGGGGTTCAACATTCTCGTTACTTATCTCACCATGTAATGTCCAACATGTGTAACTTCGATCAATTCCATGTCTCATTAAATGAGATTCCAACTGAACGGCGTCAATTCGACGCCCATAACAGCAACCTAAGCAAGGACATGTGATCCTACTGGGGTCTTTGGCGTGTTCAACAGCAAACTTAACGAATTTCGATACCCCATTCTCGTACTCTTTAGACAATCGATTGGAAGACATCCATTTTTTATCCATACTAATTGAGTAGTCTAAACTAAACTAAGAAAGTTAAACAAATGCGGAGAATACCTGTAAAGAAATCACTAACTTCTAAGAAAGCTACACAGTAGGATGCTTCGAAACGATCACAACCTTGCTCTTCACAGGTAACCCCTATAACAGACAAAATTAATAATATCATCAGCATTAAATAATTTTTCAACTAACAGTAAATATATGAAATTAACAAATATATGAAATTAACATCAACAACGAAATTAACAAATATATGAAATTATTCGAGTAAGTTAATTTTTCAACTAACAGTAAATCAACAATATTTAATCCTTTTGGTGTAAAAGAATGCACGACAAATATGATCTTATTTTTGAAAAGCTCTTGATTTCTTTCTAAAAAATTATACTAAAATATAAATCATTTTATAATACCAATAAATCATATTATTATTTTTTCTATTTTATCTATTTTCTCATATTAACTAATAAATCTCATATACATCTCATATTAACTAATTATTTATATCTTCTCATAACTCGTCAAAAGGGTTACAATATTTGTCTTTAACGCAATAGAGTCCTCAAGGCAAACTCTAAACAACTCTATAATAATTTCCACAACTCAAAATGACTCTAAAGTATTTCAAACTATTCTAAAGTACTCTAAAATGCTCAAAAAACAACTATTTCATATAATACTCATCAAATGTGGCTATGTTCTATAATGCTCAAAATGACTCTAAACTATTCTATTACTTGATGTGATACTCAAAATCAATAAGGTGGCTATGTTCTATAATGCTCAAAATGACTCTAAACTATTCTAAAGTACTCTAAAATGACTCTAAACTACTATAAACTAAACTATTCTATAATACTCATATAAAACTATTCTAAACTATTCTAAACTATTTTATAATGCTCAAAATGACTCTATAATAATTATCTCCCTAGATTTGATTAATTTGAATAAGGTGGCTATGTTCTATTACTTGATTTGGTGTAGTCTCCATGCATGCATTATTGGCAACTATGACATGGAAAATAAATAAACTTCAAGATTAAAAAAAACAAATTCATTGTGGCATTTCAACAAACACCTTGTATACAAAACTCAAACCAATATCAAAAGAGTAATGCTCATCAATAGTATCAACAAAAACAAGTCAATAACTCATAAAGAAGTAACACTAACATCTTCTAATCCAGAAAAATGCAATACTATTTTTTAATCCAGAAAAATGCCGTAACAATGGCGGAAATACCGTAACAGTGGAGGCGAAATGTGCTACTTTGTGTGTCGGACGGAGGTGGGCGTCGGTCGGACGGAGGAGTGAAACGAACGGAGGAGGAGAAATGCAAATAGGGTTCTGGTTCGCTGGAGGAGAAAGAAAAACTGAAGAAAGTATACGCGCGATTCTGGTTCTGTTTTAGTTCTTTAAAAAATTATGTAATATATTTTAACTTAATTCTGTGTTAATTTTAATACCTACAGCAGCGCTTAAAAAGCGCTTTCTTTGAAAACCATATATCAGCGCTTTTTGAAGGAAAGCGCTTTCTTTGGCACACCCTACAACAACGCTTTAGAAAAGCGCTTTCTTAGGTCCGACCTACAGCAGCGCTTTATTAAAGCACTGTCTTAGCCCATACATTTAGCAGCGCTTTATTTAAAGCGCTTTCTTAGTGTAGCCTTTTTAGCAGCGCTTTTTAAAAAGCGTTGTCTTAGGTATGCTGTTTTTTTTCTTTTTTTTTATTACCATTTAGCAGCGTTTTTTATTATCATTTAGCAGCGCTTCTAAAAAGCACTGTCTTAGCTATGCTGTTTTTTTATTACTCTTTAGCAGCGCTTTTCCTAAACGCGCTGTCTTTGTGTGCGCTGCTAAAAGTCAATTCTATTGTAGTAAATCCTATATTCCAAATTAAGCAAACGGATTAAGTTTTCGTGAATTAAGCAAACACGAATTATAAACGCGAATTAACGACAAAGCGACGTAACGGCGAATAAATGCTAAGGATGCAATCATACGAATTTAATCAAAACAATTCTATACACTAACAGATTAAGCAAAAGCAATTCATAGAATTGTGTTGAAAGGGAAACGAATTAGATTGATAAAGTAAAAACCTCAAAGCGTTGGAACGCGATTACAGCACAATGACTCTAAGGAATTAGCTCTCCATGGTTCTCTCAAAGCTCCGAATGTATTTTTCGTGAAAATGTAACTAGGTGAACAGTAACACTCGTATTTTTCCTTTAAAAAGAAAGCAAATTTGGGTCATAACCCAACTGGGTCGAAAACATAACCCAGGCCCAATACATGACCCAACACTAAAATAAAATTCTAATTCAGTAACTTCAAACGAAATTCTGGAATTTTGGGCTCCGAATCTGACTTCGACTCCAACACGAAAGTCGTAGCTCTCTCTCTTAGCTTTCCGGCGATTTTTAGAACGAC